>CP139507.1:329198196-329582176 GCA_021014915.2 Artemisia tridentata subsp. tridentata | reverse complement strand
ACGGGAGCATAATTGAAATGACCATCCCTTAGGGAGAGATTGTTAGCATTTAATTTAATGCTACTTAGAAGTGATGGTCATTTTGGCATTTAGAATAAATGTGTCAAGTGTAATATGTTGTAAAGTGGGCTTGTAGCATTAGAACTATAAGTGTTTCATGTGTTTAAGTGTAGTGCAAATACAAAGCCCACCTTAGGTCCAAGTCAAAGCCCACACATATCCATGTGTTGGCTGTGTAATTCGTATAAACACACACACACATCTCTCATTTAGAAAGTGCCTCATTTTAGATAAGAAAAAGAGTGTGTGTGTGTGAGAGAGTAACACCCCCAAGTCTTTGTATTATCTTCTTCACTTGAATATAATCATTTGACTTGAAATTTATACCATACGATCCATACTACTCTTGTTCTCTTATTGTGTTTGTGAGTGTCATCATCTTGTTCTAGTTTGTGTTGTATGTTAAAGTGATCGGTTCATCTTCAAAGGTGAAGTCGAGGTTTACATTGTGACACGCAAACAAACTAACAGCCCTTGTGGGTTGGTTCTTTTACCGTGAGCAACACAACAACCACCCTTTAAATAAGTCAAAAAGTGAGCTTAAACAAACTACTCTCCTTCGTTTCTGTTTGCTGTCGAGACTAAACAAGCAAGGACCACGCTTGTGGTCTCTTTGAGCCGACAGCAATCAAACACCCTCTCGTGGGCTTTTCTTAAATCCAGTCCACAACACTAGATTAGCTTGTGAGCTTATTCATGGATTCCCGATTAAGCTATATCTAACCAAACCATCACCCTAAGTGGGCGTGGTTGTCGAATCAGAAGCAAAAACAAACACCCTAAGTGGGTGTTTTCTTGGTGACTCGAGGCAAATCAACACAACACACCCTTCGTCGGTGTGTTTCTCTTGGACTGGAAACAACAAATAACCACCCTAGTCGACTATTGTGAGATGAGATCAACCGGTAACCATAACCCTATATGGGTTTAGACCCGACCCGGCTCAAAATACATCCAAAAAACATTTTATAATTTTACTACACGAATTTTTTTATAAAAACATGTTTTTAATCGATTTATTTCCACGAAATATGTATAATCGGTTTAAATATACAAATTTATAAGTAACGAAATAACAAGATGGATTTTGGTTTAAATATAACACTTGGATCGAAAGAGATGAAGGGTACAAGATGATGGAGGTGGTGTCGGTGGTGATTATTGAACCAACCGACCCTAATCGTGAGGATCTGACCCGTAACTAACCAACCAACCCTTCTTGGTCTTGTAGGAGGTGGCTTACAGTAGTGGTAAAGTCCCTGCGAGATGAGGCGGTGGAGGGTGGCGGTATTTTTTTTAAGAGAGACAAAGAGAAGGGATTAATTTGGGAGAGTGAGAGATAGATCTGATCTATCTGTGATTTACACTGTGTTCCCGAGTTTATTTTCTGGAGTGAAAGGGAAAGGTTTGGGATGGTAATAAAAAAAAATTGTGTTCCTGAGATATTTTATGAGGGGAGAGTAAAACCCGAAATTTCCGTTCATTTGAAATTCCCTTATTGCCCTCAAAAGTCCGGAATTTTACAAGTATGAAATAAATAATACAAAGACAAGTAAATATAATTTTATACTAACAACCTATAAATTTTGAACAAATATTTTATTTTGCACTTTGAACTTAACTTAAGATGTATAATATGAATAGGTTACATTAAATTATATGTTATGAATAAAGGTACAAATAATAAATCATAACCTAAGTAATATTAAATTAGGCACATGATTACTTCCTAATTGATATCACACTTTTTCTTTTTAGTCACTTTTGGACCAAATTCTCAATTGATAAATATGTATACACGGTTGAAAAGTTTGAGATAAGTCCGAATATAGTGGAAATTTAGGAAATGGTAGCCTTGATTTGCTCGCTTAATTTAAGCACTTTCCCTATTAAAATTCACCACTCCATTTGTTAGCCATATCACAAGCTGAAGTTTCTCTCCCTAGTCGGCATACAAGAAACCCCAAAAATATTCCGATCGGATCTATGTGTATTATTTCTCCAAGATGGTACGAAGGTGAAAAGGGTGGTGATCGACTTCTTGGTGTTCCAAAGCATTTGTGCGATCGCGGGTGTGCTTGATTCGAAGTGTGTGTTTTGGTCCTCTTTTTATCCGTTTTGAATTCGTCTGAGGTATTCTTATATCGTCCTTGTTAATCTAATTCGAAACAATATAATATGAATAGGAATAAAATGTGAAAGCCAAATGAGATCATACAAAGAAAATCGTTAATCATGATGATGTGCTTCGAAAAATTTGATTACGAATATGATCGCATCGTATGTGTGATTATAAAATATGGAAATCCTAAAATATGTTTTACAAAGGCGTATAAAGAATTAAATACGAAAGGAGTTGGAGTTTTGAAAGTGTGATTTCATGTGATATTTGGTCTTTGCATAACTGTAATTCCAACATTTGTAACTTTTGGACGACGATAGCATGCTTTCCAACAAAAAGTAAGAAATAGGTAACACCTTAAATAATACTATTGTTCTGTATCACTTGAGCTACTACTCACTTGACAAAATAACATTTTCGATCAACTATTAGACTATTTACTTTCAAAGAAACCTCAAAATGTTTCTTTAACTAACCAAACAAACAAAGAAGTTGAAATAGTTGGTTTTAATGCTAGGTTGCCATACTTGGTTGATATTTAAGGAGTGATTAGGTGGCAATTCTTTGGTCCCATTAAAATAAAAGATACCAAAGGTGTTTGTTTAATTGTTATCCTCACTGAAGTCTAATAGCACATGCGTTTAATCAGGTTACGAAGCGGATTAAAACAAGGGATATACGTTTGTGATTTTATGTAAAAGTTTAAAAGATTTCATGCATGTGACCTGTTATATTGTGAAGATGGAAAGATTATATGTGTGTCAACAATACGTATTTAAGAAGAATAAAAAGTAAACATGAATGTACACTTTTAACTCTAAACTTTGGTGTTTTGAACATTTTGACCCTAAACTTTACTAAATTGACATAATTAACTCTAAACTACAATGTCGATCATATTAAGTCTAGAGGTTATATAATTAACATTTTAACCTTAAAAGTTACTAAAAAAAGAAAGTTACTAAAAATGGAAGAGCCAACCAAAATAAGTAATCTGATTTAAAATAAGTTATTAATCAGACGATCATAAATTCGTGTAGATTCGCTGAAGATGGAGCTTACTTCCGATCTTTATGTTCTGTTGTGTTTCTGTTTGCTCGCTAATAAGGTACATATATTCTGCCCTTTTTAATAAGGTGCCTTCGGTCTCTTGAACCCTTATTATGATTTGACTTTGACCTTTGCTATGAACCTTGGGATTTGAACCTTTGGCATATGAACCCTTTGATATGAACCTTCTGATATGAACTTTGATATGAACCTTCTGATATGAACTTTGATATTTGGACCATGACCATGTGAACCTTTGCTTTGATATTGACCTTTGACCCCAGTTTGATACCCGAGCCAAGTTCGTTTCCTAGCCATGAAGGTAACATGGCCGTGTCATTGATGCACCAATGGCATGACTAGCGTGTAGCCCTAGTGATTTGGTTACACCGTCCCCATTTTGATTTGATATGAGCTCACTATGATATGATTTGATATGGCCAATATGATTTGTTCGGGGGGCGAATGGATGCATCCTAGGTTCGAGTCCGTGTTCGTGGACATTTTGATTTGATATGGTTCGGTGAATGATGATGGGTGCAATCCACGTCTTCACAAAGTTCGGGAGCTAGCTACTCCATTTGAAGAATGAGGACACCCCTCATATTATCTGATTATCTGAGAGGTCTCCCCTCTATATGATTATGAAGATATGATATGATATGATATTTGATTTGTTTGGGCTCGTGGTGGATGACTGTCCTAAACCTTTACTCTTGTACCTTATACATTATACTATATTCGTTTATTTCCATTTGCTTTCGTTTCCGTTTATTATATATCTGTTCACTGGGCTTTTAAAGCTCAGCCGCGTTTCTTTTCCCGCGGCAGGTTTTAGTTGGAAGCTTGGTAAGAGTGAAGAGACTTTTGGACTTAGAAGACCTTGATAGTTATTCTGAAGTAGAAGTTATTAGAAGGATTGCATTGCAGACTTAGTATTTAGCTTTTGTTTCCTTTGTATCCTTGTGTATTCAGTATTTCATTTGTAACCTTTGAGAATCTTTGTATTATTATTGAATGTATGCTTTGTTTGATCTGATATGAAGCCATTAGTGTGATACTTCTACCCTTGCCGGGTTGGGGTGTTACATTTTATGAGGGGAGAGGAAAGTAAAGGATAGTAAATTACATCAAAATTACTCTCCTAATTTACTTCCCAAATTGGGATAAAATGGAGTGAAGTTGATTTTAAAGCTTTTTTTTATGTTACATCATTCTCTTTTCTTTTCAACTCGGGAACACAAGATAAAAAAATAGTTTTTTATTCCTCTCCTCTTTACTTCTCTCTTTTTTCCCTCTCCATCTCTCTTCTTTTCGTTTTATACTCGGGAACAGAGTGTTAAGTAGTAGAAAGAGAGAGGCGGTGGGTAAGGATAAGGGAAGGACTTTTATTAATTTGTTAACTCCGTGTATTTCGTTTCCCATTGAGCTAGAATGTAAACTCAGTACCTCGGTTTGGTAATTGTGAGAAATATATTTCTGGGAGTGTTTTTATAAAAATAATATAAAAGCAAAACAATTGATTATGAATAGTGATTATCGAATGTAAAAACCATTATTATTGCGGTATCGGTACAAAAAGAAGCAATATAACCTCTCGTTAAATAGACAAAGGTGAACGTAAACGTTTAGAGAGTAGTAATTCGAAGTAGAGTGAATTATTTAACATGGCATATTACCGGTTAACTACCGATTACAGTAATTTCTTTTACGTTACGATAAAAGTCAAATAGTCAAAAGTCAAATCAAAGTCAAGTTTGAAAAGTTAAAGGGTAAAATAGTCATTTTTTCCTTATCAAATTTTACGGGTTGCTACAGTCTCCACCGGTTAAGGGAATCATGTTCTCATGATTTAATTTGTGTTATGAGTTGATGATGTGCCTCAAAATGGGTGGGGGTAATTATGTCGCATTTGGTCTTCTTGTTCCCAAGTATATTCAAACTTCGGCGAGAATTCCAACGGTTTTAACAATTGGAGTGCGACATTGCTTAAGTCGTTTGACCTTACGGTTTATGATTTCGATAGGTTCTTTAGTAAAGTTCAGAGATTCGTCAATCTGGATCTCTTCCAGAGGAATAGTGAGTGTCTCAATAGAAGGACATTTCTTCATATTGCTCACATGAAAGATGTTGTATACACTGCTAAGTTCTGGTGGTAGCTCAAGTGTGCAAGCTACCGGACCAATCCTAATCAGGATCTTGAATAGTCCGATGTTGAGCTGTCTGGGAAAAAGTGTGGGTACTTGTGGTGAATTCAAATCTCACGTTCCCAGGTGAAGTCAGGAACTCAATTAAAGTTTTGATGGGTGAGCAAGAATGCTCTGATTAATATTAGGACTCAACTGAAGGGCCTAATATTGAATGGGCCAGTTGAAGGCGCCGCAGGAGTGAATGTTGTGCCAGTAGTTAAAGGCTGCTCTTACATGGATTTCATGAGCGGCAAGCTCAGAAATTTCAAAAGCGCAAAAGGAGCGATTTGTTTAGCTCGTTGGTTTGAGAGGACAAAGTCAATATTTCTAATCAGCAAATGTGCTGAAGACTACAAAGTCAAATATGCCACAAGCCTACTTCTAGATGATGCTTTATCATGATGGAATGATGTTACTCAATCTATTGGTATTGAGAATGCTCACAAGATTGCTTGGACTAAGTTGAAAAAGTTATAAATCAAGAAGTATTTCCCTAGGAATGAGGTGCAAGAAATGGAGGTGAAGTTTTCTTGTTATCAGTGGTGTTGATATCACAACTTATATTTGTCGCTTTCAAGAGTTGGCAGTAGTGTGCCTAATGATAGTCTCAACCAATGAGATGTTATTGGAAAAGTTCATCTGTGAACTTCCACTCAATACTCAAAGGAACGTAACTTTGTTTGATCCACTCACACTAGATAAACAGTCTAGATGTCTTGTAACCTAGTAGATCAAGGTGTACGAGCTCGGATTGCTCAAGGACTCAACAACAGTAACAACAATAACAAACAGTGATGGGGTGTAAAGAGTGAGTACATTTTGAGAAACAATGTCTCTAGAATAAAGGCCAACAAATGGGAGGAGCTCGTGGGAGAGCTTATGTGTAGGTGTCCACATACCTAAGTAAAGTAGGCATCTTACGTACCCAAGTAAGTAAGTGGAATATCGTACTCAGTCTGTTAACTCGAGATTAAACCAAGTCAAGAGTGTAACAAGTCTGTTAACTCAATAAATAGCTCATGATTGTAAGAATTTGTAACTGCAAAAGTGATAACTTAAGAATGAACTCAGATTGTTCAAATGAGGTATTAAGATTTTTGCTGAGTGGTAGAATACCGGTGATTCTCAAGTTCGAGTTCATACTCATGTCATATTGGATATAAATAAGCCCACTTATTTATAATTCATTATTTACATAGAGAGGCATCCCAAACAATGTAAATAAAGAAATACAAACTTATGGTTCGGTGATTTACAATATATATATTTAAATGAAAAGACGTCCCAATCCATTCAAATAAGCATATTCCAAATCATCATACTTAATAATTCCCGACACAACACTCATACTTAACCGATGAGTTACAAGGCGGTGTATTACGAGACGTCGTAAGTGTTCCGAAAGTATGGAATGAATGTTCACACTCATCCTCAAAGATGAGGAGTAAAATAATCAGAGAAAATTGACATAGCTTTCAAAAGAGTTGGTGAGTTCTTAGTTATGAAATAGTTTTCTCACAATATTTGAGAATTACCAGAGAGACCATTGTGCAACTCACAATGTTGAAAAAATAAGTAAGACTAATGTGTATCTCTCAATGTTTGAGAAATAGATAAGACAATTGTGTAGCTCACAATTTCTGAGATATATAAATAAGAAAGTTGTGTATCTCACAATGTCTGAGATATATGAATGATCATTGTATCAACTACAATGTCTTGAGTAAATTGCATAGATCACAAATAATATATGTATGATCGGGGAAGTCTGGTTGTGCCGTAATGCCTTGGAATAGGCATACGCAGTCATATTTAGTCAATCGTTCATATAAACAGTCTGTATAAAAACAATACAGTATTGTGTTAAGGAGTAAGCATGGCGCACGGAATGTTGAAGACAGCAATGAGTGATACAAGTTAAACATAAGATGTAGTTGTAGTCGTTAAACATAAGATCTAGTTATAGTCTAGGATAATATGCAACCTGGTTCTCTATAACCGTAGCTCTGATACCAATCTGTAACACCCTCAAAATATCGCAGCGAAAGATTGTGTCACTGGGGTATTACTTCATGGGTTACAATACAAGTTACAGAAAATGACTCTAAATGAGACGTTTTGAAATAAATTATCATTCGATTAAAATATCAGAGTTTACAAAGAGGTCCCACAAGTTTACAAAATGTACAACATAAAAGTTGTAAAGTTTTTCGAATGATAATATATGCATCGTCTTCAAAATGTTTTTCCGTGCGCCTTCACATGCCAGCTAATTCCTTTCGAACCTGAGATAAACATGCTAAAAAGTTAACACAAAGGTTGAGTGAATTCATAGGTTTAGTAAAATAAACAGTTGATCACAAGATATATCAGTTTATAAAAATGATTAAGCAACGAATACAAAGTCATAATATTTATTATTGTAGTTGTTAAAACTATATTTAAACAGTTGATGGAACCGTATTTAAAAAGTTGGTAGAACCGTATTTAAACATTTGGAAGAACCGTATTTAAACAGTTGATAGAACCGTATTTAAACAGTTGGTGAAACCGTATTTAAACAGTTGATAGAACCGTATTTAAACAGTTGGTAGAACCATATTTAAACAATTGGTAGAACCTTATTTAATCAGTTGGTAGATTCGTAACAGTTGGTAGAACCGTATTTAAACAGTTGATAGAACCGTATTTAAACAGTATGTTATTATTTCAAGCACATAATTCCAAGTACATAATTATGTTTGATATAGCACGTAGTATACAATTTTCAAGCAATTGTAATCATAGAAAATAAGTAGTAGCATGTATCTCCCCCAAAAAGTTTATAAACCAGTTAAACGATAGAAAGTGGGGCTATGAACTCACCTTAGCATATGGTGAATAGAGTAACACAAGCGATATCAAGAATTAGAGCGCAACAGTAAAGAGTCGACACAACCTAATAAATAGGTAATGCGTTTCAGAATATGACACGCGAAAAGTAATCGATGCGTATGAGTTTTCAAAAGATAACACGTTTTATTTTTCGTGGAAGATTCGTATCAACGTTTGTAAAATGTTTAGTAACATTATTCGTGTGGTGATATGAAATCATAGACTCAAGACAAAATGCACACCAAAGTATATAATATATATATAAAGCATATATATATTATACTTAATAGCTCGATAATAGTACAATGGGCGATCACTCGATATCTTATGTCCGTATCCGATAAGTATCCAATGTACAGCCCAATGTACAAGCTTAATGGTTTTTATCTAACGTCCAATATAATTCAACAATCTAAATGTCCAAGTACGCAGTCCAATAATATATAAAGTCCAATGTTTTGAGTCCCGAGTCAATATTCGTACAAAGTCTATTGAGTATATGTTTTGTCCAATTATCGAATGTCAAGTCCTAAATGTCCGAAACTTACCAAGATCACGAGGTTAAACAATAGGTTACGTCAACAATTTATTTACCCACATTACACTATATGTGATTAACTTAAACCGAAATAGTAATAATCAAATCCGAACCAAAACAAAACAACATGGGCTTCGGCCCAATATTAAAATCATGTTGGGCCCAAGTTATAACAGGTTTGATCAAGTTTTTAAGCCCAAGTTTCAACACTAACACAATAAGTATATGCAGAATATGCATTTTAATGAGCAGTTCAAAAATAAGTATAACAAGTCACAAAAATATGTGAGTCTACACATATAGGCTGAAAACAAACATCATCCTTGCAGTTTCTCTTTATGCTGTGACTAAAACCTACAACGCACCCTTGAGGGCTTGTTGTGTGGGCTGAAATAAACAAGCCAAACACGCCCTTATAGGTTGCGGTTTGGTGGCTAAACCCACGAGCTCATCACCACTATGTGGTACGGCTGTGGTGTGGGTCGAAGCATCAAATCCAAGGTAAACAAACACACCCTTCGGGGTGGTTGTGACACGCAAACAAACTAACAGCCCTTGTGGGTTGGTTCTTGTACCATGAGCAACACAACAAACACACTTTAAATAAGTCAAAAAGTAAACTTAAACAAACAACTACTCTCCCTCATTTCTGTTTGCAGTCGAGACTAAACAAGCAACGACCACCCTTGTGGTCTCTTTGAGCCGAAAACAATCAAACACCCTCTCGTGGGTTTTTCTTAAATCCAGTCCACAACACTAGATAAGCTTGTGAGCTTATTAATGGACTCTCCCGGTTAAGCTATATCTAACCAAACCAACACCCTAAGTGGGTGTGGTTGTCGAATCAAAAGCAAAACCAAACACCCTAAGTGGGTGTTTTCTTGGTGATTCGAGGCAAAACAACACAACACACCCTTCGTGGGTGTGTTTTTCTTGGACTGGAAACAACAAACAACCACCCTAGTCGACTGTTGTGAGATGAGATCAACCGGTAACCATAACCCTATACGGGTTTAGACCCGAACCGGCTAAAAATACATCCAAACACCATTTTATAATTTTACCACACGAATTTTTTTTATAAAAACATGTTTTTAATCGATTTATTTCCACGAAATATGTATAATCGGTTTGTATATACGAATTTATAAGTAACGAAATAACAAGATGGATTTGGGTTGAAATATACCACAAGGATCGAAAGAGATGAAGGGTACAAGATGATGGAGGTGGCGCTGGTGGTGGTTATTGAACCAACTAACCCTAATCGTGAGGATCTGACCCGTAACTAACCAACCAACCCTTCTTGATCTTGTAGGTGGCGGCTCACAGTGGTGGTAAAGTGGTGGCGAGATGAGGCGGTGGAGGGTGGCGGTATTTTTTTTAAGAGAGAGAGAAGGGATTAATTTGGGAGAGTGAGAGATATATCTGATCCGATTATCTGTGATTTAAGTGGGAGAAAGAGAGACGCGGTGGGTAAGAGTGAAGGGAGTGAGGCTACCCAACTAAGGGGCGACTCGCGACACGTGGCGCTGAGTCAGCATGTTGGGTAGCCTAAAAAAAAAGGGGGAGTGGAGCTACCTAGGAGGGTGGGGCGACTCACGACACATGGCAGACAATAAGTGGAGTAATATAAACTTTGGACACGTGGCAGATAATAATTGGACACGAAGAAATGTAAGGGGCGATACAAATGGGACGCCTGAGGGGCTAATCGGCACTTGGAAACGGTGTGCTAGGCGATTTAGGGGCGATAAGGGGGCTAATCGGCACTTGGAACGCTTCACTCCTCTTAGCCTAAGGATAAGGGAAGGACTTTAATTAATTTCTTAACTTCGTGTATTTCGTGTCCCGTTGAGCTAGAATGTAAACTCAGTACCTTGGTTTGGTAATTGGGAGAAATATATTTCTAGGAGTGTTTTTATAAAAATAATATAAAAACGAAACTATTAATTCCGAATAGTGATTATCGAATGTAAAAACCATTATTATTGCGGTATCGGTACACATGAGAAGCAATATAACCTCTCGTTAAATAGACAAAGGTGAATGTAAATGTTTAGAGAGTAATAATTCGAAGTAGAGTGAATTATTTAACATGGAATATTACCAGTTAACTACCGATTACAGTAATTGCTTTTACGTTATGATAAAAGTCAAATAGTCAAAAGTCAAAGTCAAAGTCAACTTTGAAATGTTAAAGGGTAAAATAGTCATTTTTGCCTTATCAAATTTTACGGGTTGCTACACTGAATTACCTTATAACAATGGTTGGTGGTAGGAAGGAAAACGGCAGTATATGGATGTGGCTTACCATCCGCCATTCCAAATGTGGTTTCTAAACGGACCACCAAACAACCAGGTTGTTCCCATGGCTTTCGGGAGTAGCCTATGAATATGGATATTCTTTGTAATGTAAACCGTCCTCCAAGCATCATACAAAACTTTTACATCGATTTTTTCAATCCCCCTCACCCCAATAAATACAAACGAGAGCACTCTATTAACAATTGGACCAACTCGGGATTTTCATTCGCAACTCCAGATTTTTCTATTAGATGTTCCGAGAGTTTGACGCCAAATAATTCATCCAATGTCTTCATGTAAAAACACCGAATATAGTTACACCTTTACTACTAAATTTTATGTGCAAGAATATGATATGATCATAATGGTAAATCGATTTTAGTTTTACGAATAAAAGTGACTCAATACATTCTTTAATAGCAGTTCTCATTCAGATGATCAAAAAGCCAACATCAGTCATAAAACGAACTTAGCTAAAGAAAGGTGGGAAACATAAGAGGATCTGGTAATGGAATTTGCAACAAATATACTTTTGCTACATCGTCTTCTGTGCCCCATCTTTCCTTTAGGTAAGTGCATTTTACCAATGTTTCACGCTTTTTCAATATGTGAAGGTGCAATGCTAAAAAAAACAAAGTCTTCTCACCATCGCCACATCCTCATATGTTTCACACCGTTCTTTAGGTTAGCACACTATATCAAGATCAATATATAAATGGAACCCCCGACAACCAAAAACTCGACTTCGGACATCAACAAAGTTTTTTATGTCACTATGGATGAACGATTGATGCACAAACAGATATCCCCTTCAACATATAGCCCAAGATGTCGGGGTTATCTAATGCCAGATCATCAACAGTGAACAAACTCTTCTCTCTACCTGTCGGCGTATATGGCCGACCGGCCCTAGCCGAACGACCATACAGGTCGTTCGGATTAATGAATAATTCCAGAACAAGTCAAAACTCAGAACATGTGATGTCCGAAAGGATCTATCCATTCGGACTTACATGACCGAACGGACTCCACATCCGAACGACCCGCTTAGGCCGTTCGGACCAACGGTCATCTCCAGATCAGGAAGTCAACTCCGATATTAATAGTATGTGGCAGAACTACAGTAATTATGTCAGATCAGGAAAAAGGCCCCAAACAGAGTAAGTTCCAACTGACACCCGAAGTGGTCGTCAGTACATTTGGACACATCCGATGGAGACAAAAAAGGGACTACTATATAAAGGAGCAGTTCTACAGTAATGGTAACTAACTCTTTTACACACAGTACTTAACTTACAAAACATACTTATCGTCCCACCTCCATATACTTACTCTCACGCCGGAGTTTGGTCCTGGGGTCACACCCGGGGCGAGACTAACGCGTCTATTTTCTTAGCAGCTATCCGAAGGACTTGACGGACTCAAGGCCGAAGGATATTTTGAAGAATCACCTCACCTGCAGAAAAATACTTAAACATTGGCGCCATCCGTGGGACCGATATTCAATCTACCAAAGCTTCAGAATGTCAGGTTCCGAACGTCCAGAAGGGTCGGGCGGAAAGGATCCCGAAACACCCTCCTTCCGTCTACCACCCTTCGAAAACGGAGACGCCGAGTCTCCCGCAATCACCTGAGAACAGCTACAAGGATACGTCTCTGCTCTAAAGTCCATGATCCAGGAACATAATAGGCAAAGTGCTATGCATCCGATACGTCTAGACTGGGGAGAAGATGAAACTCCGAAAGGACCCGAGATGCCGAAGGAGAAGAAGGGAATCGTTACCGGAGACAAAGTACCAGATGCGGATTTGAGCAAACCTTTCAAGGAAGTTAGGAAATCACCTTTCACTCGGAGGATCATCGAATTCTCTTCACCGGAACACAAAATGCCTTCGCATATCAAGCTATATGACGGGTCAACAGACCCTCAGGATCACCTCAATCGGTTTACCGGGGCGGCAGGCCACGGGGAGTGGCCCATGCCCGTCTGGTGTAGAATGTTCCAGCAAACCCTGGACGGAAGGGCGAGAGGGTGGTTCGATCGCCTTCCTCCGGGTAGCATAGACGAGTGGGCAGACTTGAGGGCTCAGTTCGAAACCCGTTTCTCTCTGCACAAAGCATGTACCAAAGACCCTACGGAGATAACGAAGATCGTAAGGAAAGCTAATGAAACTTTACCGGAATTCAAGGAAAGATGGACTACAGAAACGGGGTTCATACAGGGAGCCCCAGAAATTATGAGAATTTCTTCCTTTATGGACGGGAGTAAATGTCCGGAACTGGCCAAAAGATTCGCTGATAAAATCCCCAGAACTGTTGAAGAAATGATGATCCGAGTGGATGACTTCGTAAGAGCAGAGGCCGCATTCGCTAATACCGAGCTACCGCGAGGGGAAAGCCATGATCAATACCGGAAGAGGCCAGCTGGACCTTTCCGGAAGGATGATAGAGGATACAGGGGATCGGGGAGTGATAATAGGAATGAGGGACGATCCGGGTACCCTTCCAAGGATCGACAGAACCAGTATCGGTACCGAGACCGTCCGGCACCATATCTCCCGGCGCGAAATGAATACCAGAATCGTGATGCTCCCCGTGTGACGCTTGACTCGCTCATAAAGCGGCCGAGGGAAATCCTAGCCACCGAGCAGCAGTTACGGTTACCTCCTCCGAGGCCGATGAGAGATCCACCCAAGAGAGAACATCAGGACAGATACTGTGACTACCACGGAGAAAAGGGACATTATACGAACGACTGTTTTCAATTGAAAAGGCAGTTAGAATTAGCTCTTGAGTCGGGAAAGTTGAACCACTTGGTTAAAGATGTTCGTCAAAAAGGGAAAGGAGCGCCAAAGAAGGATCTTCCGGCCAAGGATAAAATAATCAACATGGTCAGTGCAAGAACACAGCAGAAGAAACGCAAGTCGAGGGAACACGACGAAATGTGGATGAATGTCCCCATAACCTTTCCTCCCATACCGGCCGGAGATGTATCCGACGAGCCGCTCATCGTCGAAGCCATGATGGAAGGATACCTGGTAAGAAGAGTATTCGTGGACGAGGGGGCTTCGGTGGAAGTCATGTTCGAACATTGTTTTGATAATTTGAGTCCGGAAATAAAGGCTCGGCTAAAGCAGACTCAGACAAATCTGCTGGGTTTCGCCGGACAGGTGACAAAACCGTTAGGGAAAATAGAGCTGGACGTATCATTCGGAGAAGAGGGATTATACAGAAGAACAACTATGAAATTCACCGTCATACGTGCACCTTCGCCGTATAACGTGATCCTAGGAAGGACTGGGCTAAGGTTGCTGAGAGCCATTCCATCCACCATTCATGCCATGATGAAGTTTCCTACCCCAAGGGGAATAGCTACTCTAAAAGCTCGGCAAATGGTTATCTCGGAATGCCGAAGGATAGAAGAGTCTCAAAAGGTCTCTTATGAACAAAGCGAAGGGCTGTCAGAAAAGAAAGTCGAAGCGAGTGAGCCAGAAGAAGTCATGGTAAATCCCGCTTACCCCGAACAGTTGGTAACCATCGGAGGCAGCTTATCGTCCGACTGCAAGAAGAAGCTCAAATCCCTACTCAAGAAAAACATGGACGTTTTCGCTTGGACACCGGCAGACATGACCGGAGTGCCGAGGCGCATTATTGAGCACACACTAAATGCTAACCCTTCGGTGGAACCGGTATGTCAGAAACGCAGAGTGCTAGCTCCCGATCGAAGCTTGGCCGTAACAAAGGAAGTGGAAGAGTGGGTAAAGGCAGGAATAGTCCGACCGGTCAAATACCCCACATGGATCTCTAATCCCGTTCTTGTCAAAAAATGTGACGGAAGCTGGCGTATGTGCATCGATTTCAAGAACATCAACTCAGCCTGCCCAAAGGACTACTATCCCCTGCCGGAAATTGATCTGAAGATAGAAGCGGTTATGGGATTCAAATACAAATGCTTTCTGGACGCTTATAAGGGGTACCATCAAGTCCAAATGTCAAAAGAAGATGAGGAGAAAACAGCCTTTTATACGGATCAAGGGACATACTGCTACACCAAGATGCCCTTCGGATTAAAGAATGTCGGGGCAACATATCAGCGTATGGTGGACACGGCCTTCCGATCGCAGATAGGACGGAATTTAGAGGCATACGTAGACGATATGGTCATCAAGAGCAAGGAGGAGAACGAAATGCTGGCCGACATTGCCGAGACGTTTGACAACCTAAGAAGAATCAACATGAAACTGAATCCCAAAAAGTGTTCATTCGGAATGGAGGAAGGGAAATTTCTGGGATATATGGTGATGTCCGAAGGAATCAGAGCTAATCCGAAGAAAACAAAAGTTCTGATGGACATGCAATCTCCCCGGACGTTAAGAGAAATGCAGAGCCTAAGTGGCAAGCTGGCAGCTTTGAATCGGTTCTTGGCTCGGTCAGCCGAAAGGTCGTTACCATTTTTTGAAACTTTAAAGAACATAACCAAAGAAAACAAGGAGCAATACCGATGGACAGAGGACGCGGAGAACGCTTTTCAAGAAATGAAGAAGCTGATAGCGGATCTCCCGTCTTTAATAACACCTATGCCCAAAGAAACACTCTATGTGTACCTGGCGGCGGCTCAGGAGGCTGTTAGTGCGGTTCTTTTAACCGAAAGAAAGGGAAAACAACATCCGGTGCATTATGTGAGCCGGACACTCAGTGAAGCCGAAAGGAACTATGCTCCGATGGAGAAACTTGCATTATCCCTACTGCACATGTCGAGAAGGTTAAGAAGGTATTTCGAGGCACACCCGATCAAGGTGATTACCGATCAACCCATCAAGCAGATACTTAACAAGGCCGAAGCCTCCGGAAAGCTGGCCAAATATTCCTTAGAGCTAGGAGCATATAGCATCACCTACGAGCCTCGGAGTGCAATCAAGGGTCAAGTGTTAGCGGATTTTCTCTCAGAAACCCCCATTGGGGAAAGTCCGGAGCGATATTTCAGCCAGTCGGCTACGAAGGTTGAAAAAGACAAAGTGGGGAAGTGGTTGTTATATACCGATTGAGCTTCCAATAGTAAAGGTTCCGGTGCAGGATTGGTTCTAATAAGTCCGGACGGTGTGGAATACACTTATGCCCTCCGGCTTGATTTTGAAAGCACGAACAATGAAGCAGAATACAAAGCATTGCTGGCGGGGCTCCGGATAGCCGAAGGGATGTGCGTAAAGAGTATTGATGTGCGAGTGGACTCCAAGCTTGTGTCGAACCAAATAAATGTGGATTACGTAGCAAGCAACGAAAGCATGATCAAATATTTGGCCAAGGCAAAAGAATGTATGGCAAAATTTCAACACTTCTCCATCCGGAACATTCCCAGAGGACAGAACCAAAAGGCCGACGTGCTAAGCAAGCTGGCTACAGTAGCATTTGATCACCTGACGAAGGAAGTACTAGTAGAAGTGCTAAGAGAGAGATCCACCGAAGGGAAAGAAATTAATGACATAGTGGCCGAAGAGGGAGACAATTGGATGACCCCCATCGTCCGATGCCTCGAAGAGGGAGTATGGCCGGAAGACCCAAACGACGCTCGGGCGTTGAGAATGAAGATCAGCCAATATGCAATGGAGGATGGGATACTATATAAGAAGGGCTACTTGGTTCCCATGTTGCGATGTGTTGGTCCGTTACAGGTGAATTATGTGATCCGGGAGATACACATGGGGGCATGCGGAATGCATCTGAAACCAAGATCCGTTGTGGCAAAGGCAATGCGGCAAGGATATTACTGGCCAACCATGCACCGGGATGCTCGTAACGAGATTCAGAAGTGCGACTCATGTCAAATTCATGCTCCAGTTCCGAAACTCCCAAAGACAACACTCACACCAATCATGGCTCCCTGGCCATTCTATCAATGGGGCATGGACATCCTTGGTCCGCTACCAGAATCAGCCGGTAGAATAAAATTCATCATAGTGGCTATCGACTACTTTACCAAGTGGATAGAAGCCAAACCGCTGGCAAGGGTGACAGGAAAGGACGTGATAAAGTTTGTATGGGACAACGTAGTTTGCCGCTTCGGTTTACCGAGCGTAATCGTAACGGATAACGGAAAGCAGTTGGTCGATAACCCTTTCAAGCAATGGTGTGAGAAGTTGAACATCCGGCAAATAAACACCGCTGTGGCGCATCCACAGGCGAATGGCCTCGTCGAAAGAGCGAACAAAAGTTTACTGGAGGGAATTAAGACAAGGTTGGGTCGAACGAGAGCCGGATGGGTAGATGAGCTGCCAAACGTTTTATGGGCTTGCCGAACATCGCTAAAACAAAGCAATGGAGAAACGCCTTTCAGCCTAACGTACGGCAGCGAGGCAGTAATACCGGCTGAGATCGGCATGCCAACTCACCGGACAATGGTCATACGAGAGGGCATAGACGAAGATGATACCCGCCGGATCGAAGAACTGAACGAAAGAGAGATGCGTTTAAATTTAGACCTATTGCAAGAAAGAAGAGAAGAAGCAGCAATAAGGGAAGCACGATACAAAAAAAAGATGGAACAATACTATAATAAGAAAGTCCGTCCGGTATCTTTCAGACCGGGAGATTTTGTTTACCGAAAAAATGAAGCAAGCCGTGCAGAAGACCAGGGCAAGCTAGGTCCAAAATGGGAAGGACCCTACCGGGTCACCGAAGCATATCAATGTGGATCCTACAAGTTAGAGACTATGGAGGAGGAAGAAGTACCCAGGAAATGGCATGCAATCAACCTAAGGAAATGCTTTCTTTAGAAACAAAAATGTAAGGCCATGAGCCATTGTAAACAAATTCATTATGAAATGTTATATATTCTCCTCCGGGTTGAAGAGGAGAAAATTTTCCGCATATTATTGTAAACAAAGGTAAGGCAATCGTGCGGCTCCGGCGAGGATTAGCTACCCTCATCCGGCCCGCGCAGCCACCATCTAGCCGAGGCGTATCCGCCCTAACGGCATAATAATAAAGAACATGCCGAGGCGTATCCGCCCTAACGGCAATATAAAGTCCTTAGCATAAAAAGGCACATGCCGAGGCGTATCCGCCCCTAACGGCAATATAAAATCCTTAGCATAAAAAAGCACATGCCGAGGCGTATCCGCCCCTAACGGCAATATAAAGTCCTTAGCATAAAAAGGCACATGCCGAGGCGTATCCGCCCCTAACGGCAAGATACAGTCCTTAGCGCAAAAAGGCACATGCCGAGGCGTATCCGCCCCTAACGGCAATGTAAAACCCTTATTATCAAAAGGCACATGCCGAGGCGTATCCGCCCTAACGGCAACCTAAGGTTGAAATAGAAAGGATTATACCGAAGCATAACCATCCCTAACGGTAGTATCCAAACTTCGAAACAACATGGAGAAATCGAATACATTCAATAAACAATACGACAAGCAAAAAATATATACGGAAAAGCACACATAATAAAACCAAGCAAAAATGAGTAAATCATCATTAGCAAAAGGGCCGGAATTGTAGCCTTCCGGCCATGACGAACTACAACTAGAACACCTTAATAAAGAATGTTTATTACAAGATAACAATAAAAGGTGGCCACAGGCGGCGCACCAACAGACGTTGCGGTACAAGGTTAGATAAAAGCTTCACAAGGTCCGGAACAACCTTTGTCCATAGTCAAAATGGAGGCAGTCCGGACCAACAAACAGACAAACTTATGATGCAGCATTCCCCTCGGTACTCCCATCGGCATTCTTTTCAACATTCTCTTCAGCATGCTCAATATTCTCTTCGGCAGATTCTGCGATGCTAACCAAGCGACCTTGAACCACCACAAACCCTTCAGGCACAGACCCTTCGGTCACACCACTCCCACTACCAACACCAACGTTCTCAGAGGTAACATTCTTATCAGCAGACTCGTCGGCAGTTGAAGCGTGGGTTGGTCCGGTAGGAGCAGGATCCGGATGGAGCTCCAGGATCTCGGCCATCGGCCTGTAGCAAGCGCCACTAACTTTTCGGATGTACGGGTATTCAGTAGTGAAGAGTTGATCAAACAAAGCCCTATATTTTGTCTCGGCATCCAAATCTAAGCCCTCAAAATCAGCTAGAATCTCGGCGGCCTGTTCCGGATTGCGGTCGACAGATATCCCATTTATAAAACCAGCATCAGACGAAAGGTTGAAAGGGATAGCCAAGGATTGCTTATACTCGTGGCTGACAAGAAGACGGCGGACCATTTCCGGAAGAAAGTCTTTAATCACTCGGATACGTTCCATATCGGTGGTACCCATCCGGACCGCCAAATCCTCTCTTTCTTTTCTCAGCTCTTGGTTATCTTTTCGCTCTTCAGCCAACTGTTCCTTGGTTCTATTTAGCTCGGCTTCCAAAGACTTAAGCAACTCACCCTGCCCCTCTTTCTCTTTCACCAACTCAGAAACTCGCCCGGTTAGACTTTGGATAGTTGCCTGACAATCAACATTCTCAGCCCTCAACTTCTCTAACGCCGCCGGATCCTGTTCGGCACACTTCTCGTGGACAGCCGTAAGAGCATTATACTGATCAAGTAAAGTCTCAAACCGAAGAAGAATATCCGCTTGTGCAACAGCGCCTTTTCCGAGCAACATCCAGGCACGGCTGCACGCATCATCATCACTCAAGTTCATCAAGTATTGTTCCTCCCGGGGAGTTGCCAAATGTGCCATCATCTCCCGGCAGACGGAGGACCCAGTCAAGCGGGCATCCGTCCTAACGGACCAGTTAGGCGCAAAAATCTCTCCGGAACTAGACTCATCATCACCCATCTGACCCATCTCATCCAAACCTTCCATGTTCTCTATCCTTTTCCCTCGGCCATGAGAAACAAGGGGACTCCCTACAAACAGAAACAGAGATCAAAAAAAAAAAAAAAAAAAAGGGTGGGAGAGAAAATAAGAAGAAGGATACACAACTCACCATCTTGACCGGACGTAAATTGGCTACTCGCCCCCTCCTCTCTCTCAGGATCCTTAGCAGACGGATCCGCAGGGAAGGAGCGGAGCGGATGGGGCGCCGGAACGTGACCAGAAGAATCCAAGTCGATGAAAGACACATCAGCAGCAGGTTTATTCTTCTTAACCGGGCGAGAAGAAAGGCTCCCACCGGAAGGACGTTTACCAGTGCCACTCCCTCCGGCTCCCTGGCCTTTCGTTTTCTCCGCCAGGCGAGCAGCAGCTTCCTCCTTCCTTCTTTTCGCCTCTAGAACCTTGTCATGAGGTATCTCTACGGCCTTCATCGTAGGAGTTTTATCCGGAACATCAGCATTGGTCCGAGCAGGCTCAACCACGTGCAGTGGCAGAGTTTGTCCCTCTCGGAGCTGATCCCCTTTAACCATGCTAGCTCCCTTTCGACGCTCCGGCTTGCGTAGATACTCGGACATTATCAAAGCTGCAAACAAACAAGTCAAGAATATATACATCACTTAAAGAAAAAATATATATATATATATATATATATATATATATATATATATATATATATATATATATATATATATATATATATATATATATATAATAAATAAATAATAATAATAGATACGACAACATAGAAAACAAGAAGAGGAGGGCTATACCCTCTCCTTCGGCATCCCTAAGCGCCGCCCGGAAACCGGGATGTTCCCAATGAGATGATAACCCAAGAGCATAATGAAAACCCCTCGGAATTTGGATAAGGTCAATCACATGCTCGGCAAGCCTATCGGCATCCGCCACTGAAAACTCATTCCTCGGAAAGGGGTCCGAAATATCCGAGTAATGATGTCGCCACGGCATGGCAAAAGGAATCGCTCGTCTGTCTATCAAAAAGAATTTCTTCTTCCATCCCTTCAAACCGGTTAAAATCTCATTAAAACAAACTCTCTTTTCCTTCCCTCCCCTCTTTTCGAATGAAAACCACTCACCCTGTTTACTTAACTTGTAAAACGCTCGAAAAAGGGGAGCCGTCGGGGTGATATGTAAACTCCTACAATATACTTCAAACAAAGTGGCCCGATGCAAACCTAGCGGAACCATCTGAGATATATGCACTTGCCAATGCCTGATAACGTCCAACAAAAATTCCGAGAAGGGCACGGTGATACCGCCTTCGGCGAAATCCTCTAGGTACAACCCTATAGCGTCGGAAGGTATTTGATCTATCGTCATATCAGGCGGTGGAAGTCTCGGATGAAGATCTTCCGGAATATGATGGTCCATTAGTAACAGGGTCAGATCCGTTTCGTCCATCTTGCTGGTATACTTTTGCATGTCGAACTTTGGAATAAAACTCTCGACTTCCGGAAGGTCACCCTCCCGGGAGGAAACAGACCGATGGGACATTGCTTAACCGAAGGATGTAGAGTATAGCCGAACAACAAACGATAATAAGATGAGAATAGCGAGGAACATACCTTTTAACTTAGACGAACGACGAAATGAACAAATAAAAAATGGGAGAAAGAGACGAACGAACAATGTGTCAGAAGTAAGAAATTAATTACGGTGGTTGAAATGAAGTAAATGCGCCTATTTATAGGCAACAGAAAGAGGGTGCGAAACGTCGCGTCGTGTCAGACGCTAACGTGGCACCCTATTGTTCACACGATGACACATGCCCCACGTGTCATGATCTCAAAATGCACGGTAAAAACGGCGGCGCTCAATTAAACGAACACATTAATGGTTTTTGGCGTTTTACACACGAGCAACGATAAAGAAGCCCCGTCCGGCTAAACACATCGGTAAGCCGGAAGGAGAAAAAACTAAAGTATCACACTATCGCCACGCGATACTATGATACTGGGGGGGACATGTCGGCGTATATGGCCGACCGGCCCTAGCCGAACGACCATACAGGTCGTTCGGATTAATGAATAATTCCAGAACAAGTCAAAACTCAGAACATGTGATGTCCGAAAGGATCTATCCGTTCGGACTTACATAACCGAACGGACTCCACATCCGAACGACCCGCTTAGGCCGTTCGGACCAACGGTCATCTCCAGATCAGGAAGTCAACTCTGATATTAATAGTATGTGGCAGAACTATAGTAATTATGTCAGATCAGGAAAAAGGCCCCAAACAGAGTAAGTTCCAACTGACACCCGAAGTGGTCGTCAGTACATTTGGACACATCCGATGGAGACAAAAAAGGGACTACTATATAAAGGAGCAGTTCTACAGTAATGGTAACTAACTCTTTTACACACAGTACTTAACTTACAAAACATACTTATCGTCCCACCTCCATATACTTACTCTCACGCCGGAGTTTGGTCCTGGGGTCACACCCGGGGCGAGACTAACGCGTCTATTTTCTTAGCAGCTATCCGAAGGACTTGACGGACTCAAGGCCGAAGGATATTTTGAAGAATCACCTCACCTGCAGAAAAATACTTAAACACTACCATATGCAAACTTTTTATTAGTAATATGTTTCGTGGATTCGATCAAGCACTTTCCGTCTTATATGTTTTCTGTTAACTACAAAAGCTTTAAAAAAATGTAACCGGTTATAAAAATAGATTAATATAACTAAGTCATACACATAAATACGCACATAAAATTGACACCAAATAACATATCCATAACCATTTTTACTAGAATATATACAGAAACCACATATGTTCTAAGTAACGTATAATTAAATACATAAATGTTCAGTGTTAAGCCCAAAAAGACACACATGAAAAACATACATTATAGCACTTAAGGAATCAAACAGCAATCATGACCACAACTCATATCAGTCATATTTATGACTAGAGATCATATACAATGTATACACAACCTAGACAATAAAATAACATCTTAACACAGCGTATAACAATACTTAAAGTCATTAACAACAATGGTTAAAACAAGTTTAACCATTTATAACAAAGCATACATAGAAAAACATGTTTAACCATTTATAACAAAGCATACACAGAAACAAATGTATAGCATAATAAATATATAACATTGTCATTTGCGAGGTTCAGTGTTTAGCCCAGAAAGATATACATGATGTATATGGTGGAACATGAAATATGTTACTATCAAATTTGTGTCACTAATGAATCTGTGAAAAGCCAATGTACTAACAAATGGGTTCTTCCTCGCTAGCATAACTTTAGAATGTTTTTTTTAAAGCCAAACACTTAACACGAAACAGACCGTACAGTAGTTGTGAAAAAAATTTATGACAAGACTTTATTCATCAAAAGACACAAAGGTGATATTTTGCTGCTCCTAGTGTATGTGGATGATATCATCTTTAGTTTAACAAAAAAGGAATTATGCATTGCATTTAAAAAGTTGATGAATGATAAATTTCAAATGAGTTCTATGGGAGAACTTACATTCTTTTTGAGATTACAAGTGAAGCAGAAGAAGGATGGTATATTTATCAGTCAAGATAAATATGTTGCTGAAATTTTGCAGAAGTTTGGGTTTACAGAAGTCTAGACAGCAAGCACACCAATGGAAACTTCAAAGCCTCTGCTCAAGGATGAAGATGGTGAAGAAGTGGATGTTCATCTGTATAGGTCAATTATTGGTTCATTGATGTATCTCACATCTTCAAGACCTGATATTATGTTTGAAGTGTGTGCATGTGCTAGATACCAAGTCAATCCAAAACCTTCACATCTTCATGCTGTGAAAAGGATTTTTAGCTACTTAAAAGGTCATCCAAAATTGGGCCTTTGGTATCCAAAAGATTCTCCTTTTGATTTGGTAGCATACACTGATAGTGATTATGCTGGAGCAAGTTTGGATAGGAAGTCTACAACCGAAGGTTGTCAATTCCTTGGGTTTAGATTGATATGATGGCAGTGCAATAAACAGACCATGGTTGCAAATTCCGCAACAAAAGCTTAATATGTGGCTGTTTCAAGTTGCTGTGGACAAGTGCTTTAGATTCAGAATCAACTACTTGATTATGGGTACAATTTTATGCATACTAAGATTTTTATTGACAATAACAGTACTATGTGCATAATTAAAAATCTCTTTTTTCATTCAAAAACAAAGCATATAGAGATCATACATCATTTTATTAGAGATTGTAATGAAAAGAAATTGATTCAAATGGTTAAAATCCATACTAACAAGAATGTTGCAGATTTGCTTACAAAAGCTTTTGATGTAAGTAGATTTCAATATTTGATTGCTAGTATTGGAATGTTAAATCTTTAAAGTTCTTGATCTCTTTATGTTTTTGTAGAGTTTTGTATGAATTAGTACAGTTATTCAAGTCATTAAATGTTTCTGCTGTTAAGTATAATTAGTACTGCTAGTTATACTTAAAACTATTGAGTTAATGCTGCTGGTTATACTTAATGTTGTTTGAGGAAACCAAGAAAACACAAAATAGAGGATACATTTGTTTGGTTTTTAGACTAACATTTTGTAGGAAAAGCAAAGAAGAGTGTTAGAATTGATTCTTGGAATGAAAGTTGAGTTAATACTGGTGACCCAAAGTTAATACTGCTAGGCATAACTTACTGCTGCCAGGGTTACTACTGCTGGCTTGTGCAGGGGACTGTTTCATAAATACATCAATTAAGGGCTTATATCAACTAATCATTCACTTAATCGATTTCATTCATTCAAATACTCTCTAAACACAAACCTTAACTCAATTTTATCATCCAATCACAAAACCCAACAATCACCGCAATGTCATCACTAAATGTTGGGAATTATATTTGAGTTGATAAGGACAAAACATGTGAAAGATGAAGGACTTAAGAAGACAAAGGATGAAACTATACAAATACAGAAGATCTTTTATTATATTAGTAGATATCCTTTGTAAACCTAATTCTCTATTATATAAAGAGAATATAGGGCATTAGTTTTATAAGTGTGTGTCAAGATTTAACACCAGGAAAAGTGTGTGTGTGTGTGTCATCTAGGCGTCAAGTCCTCTAATGGATGCCTAGGGTTAGAGTTTTTGTTAAGCCTCAAGGATTACTGATCCCTGTTAGATTAGGTAACCGTACTACACTTGATCACGTAGAATTGGGGCTTTTTGTTTTGTAAGTAGTTGTTAGAGATGATGACGAAGAAATTTGTTCAATAATAATGATGTTTTAGTTTA
Source organism: Artemisia tridentata subsp. tridentata (assembly GCA_021014915.2). Classification (NCBI taxonomy): domain Eukaryota; kingdom Viridiplantae; phylum Streptophyta; class Magnoliopsida; order Asterales; family Asteraceae; genus Artemisia; species Artemisia tridentata. The sequence goes on along the minus strand of CP139507.1, from coordinate 329,556,953 downwards.
TTTCGCTGCGTACCATGTTTATCATTGTTATTATTGTTATCCCTAGGTGAGATCTATTGGAATATGTGAATCATAAATAAACTATAAACACATAATCATCACGAGTAAGCGCAGCGGAATGGATCTACATAACATATAATTAATTAACATAAATTTAAATAGACGCGTACCTTTTCGATTCCTAGCAAGAACAAGGAATCACGTGCTCCAAGAACAATATAAACCCTAATAGGGTTTTAGGATGGATCGACAAGGGTAAGTAACACTTCCAAGATCACAAGCTAAAGTAAGCTTGTCACTCGTTCCCTTTGTTGTCTTCTTTACTATACATGTCAGTGGGGTGGAATAAGAAAACCAATTAATATAAATCGGTTAGGGATATGTTATATTGTCATCCGATTATATTGAGCAATGAGGGGCTTATATACACTCCAAACTTGCTCTCCAAGTTTGAGTCTAACACCACCTCAAGTTTCAAAAAATCGACATTCAACCCCCTCCTTTTTCCTTGTTCGATCATATGAATATTTGTGATTTAATAATTAATCATAAATCATTATATTAATTATTAATACATTGAGACTCATACGTAATGTGTGCAATCCCGAAGTCTCGGGTTCGAAACCGGACATACAAATATTAATAAATAATCCATAAACTCTAACAGCTCCCACTTGGATATTCATTAATATCGTAATGACATGGGTCAGTCTAGCTTAACCTTCCCAATGCCCCTAGCCTGAACCGAGTTGTGGTTCTCCTGGAAAAAACCACGTGATGAAATTAATCATCATACTTATCCTTTTGTTACTAATACCGCGTTAATTTGGATATGGATCTTTGTCATTCCATAATTAACTATTATGTTTCTCGTTGTTTATGATTGATCAAGATTACCAAATCATCTGAACGTCTTCCAGATAGACTTTGGGTATGGCCATACAAACATCTTGTCAACCCTACGAGGGGCCCAGCAGTATTATACTTCAAAACAAATTTGAAGGAACAAATCCTTTATTGACTACGAGCGTGACCCTTGAATTTCACATCATTTTCCGAAAATTGCCCTTATAACTACCTTTTACGGTTAGCGTTAGACCATCTTACAGAAAATGAGCTACATCCTCGGCAGTCACCTGGTATCTCAAGTCTGAGGATAAATATTCATGATATACTTGATGACGACGATCCATAAAGTATAATCATGTGGTTGGGATAAGTCCTATATTCAATTTATCCAATATTGAATATCATGTGATATTGGTGTCTCAACCTTACAGTACATTCTACCAATCCTCACATTTGTCTTAATTCAATAATATTCCCATATTACTAATCGACAACGGACTATTTAGAATAACATAAGTTATTCACGGATTTAAACATGCAAATATAGGATACAATATTAATAATGAGAATAAACGTTATCCGCACTTTATTTCATTAAAATAATATTGCTTAACATCCCTTATCCAAACACTAACTAGATCAATGCATGATATTTGTCATTAATGAATTATGCCACAAGTCATGTTCCACATACTTGTTGACAAGGCATAAATCAACTAATGTTGATCTATCAGAATTTTGAGAATACTTATTTCAATAATGAAATACTTGTATGTGTGCATTCATCTATCTAGATATTGCCACATACTTCATAAAATGCGTGACATCCTCATGCACGAATTTATGACAATTAAACTACCAAACCTTTGTAGTTATAGTATTCTAATTCTTTATGTATAATGCAACTATGCTCATATTGAGCATAACTAGTACACATGGTTTCCTAATAAGGATGAGCTCCCACCATGACTAGTATTGAGTGTCATCTCAATCTTACTAGCATCATTGTATCCAAACAACAATTCGCTCTTTTAAAGTTCCGTAAACTTTAACATTCATCGTGTAATATTTTGATATCTTCAAATCCTTCAAGATTTGACCATAATATCAATCAAGCAATAACTTGCCATATGATTCGTGTTTAGAATTTTGGAGCAAATCCAGGCTAAGGATGTAAATTCTAAACCATATCCATTACACTTAGTTATCTAATAATTTATAATTAGATACTAATGTTGTTAATCATCTTGCATCCAAGCATGATACAACAAGCAACATGATGTACATGAATAATCATTTCGTCAGCCTTAGATTTATTCATGTCATATCTTTTTCAAGATATGTTTCTATCTAGATCTTCTAATAGAATATCATGTTCTTTTAGAATCAGTTATTTTACCGCTTATGTTTATAATCAATAAACACAATGTTCAAGGTTTTATTTCCTAAATTTCCATGTGAAGTTTCATTCCAAACTTAGTCTTAACATATAATGTTAATGTTAATGGAATGTTACTTCCCATATGTTATATAACATATATGAAATAAGAAAATAAATACATCACTCCCACTAGCTTTCAGGAATATTAAGAAATATCTTAATTTTAATTATAAATCAAACTAGATTTAATAACTAAAAATAAGTATATCTCTTAGATGCATGCATTAATCCATTTACAAATGATTTGCACTTTTGTATACTATTAAAGATTATTTGAATTCAAACACTCCTTTCAATTACTTTTCGTCCTCGCTCAAGTAATTATCCAAGAAAGAGTTTGACATTCCATTATTAATTTCATATAAATGAAACTAATAATGACAATCATAATCTTTATATATTTAATGTGTTTAGAAAGAATTTCAATCACATTTAATTGCTTAAGTGTGATTGATAATCTTTTCACACATTAAATATGTATACAAATTTGTCCATTATGATTTCTACACAAGAATTTAAATCTCTAGGGTTTTCATTTCCTTTGTAGAAATTCATTTTCATTCTATAGTGTAACTATAGAGTTTAAGATCAACTACGTTTCCAAACTAGTTATCTTCTTGGACTGCATCTAATTATTCATAGTATGAGTAATTGCCAAATAAACATTTGCAATTTATTAACAGGCATATCACGATCCTGTAACTCATAACCCTCAACATATTCTACAAATATTTGAGATACCCTTACGGATCTATGAATAAGAATTCCATCATCTTGAGATTTAACACTAACATGTTAAATTCTCATTATGATTTTGCTAGTGTATTTAGAAGATTATGTATCTTGTAATTTTTATCTTTTGAAGATAAAACTCCCACTCGCCTTTTACAATTTATAGATTACCTATAAATGCTTAGCAACTAGAGCAACACAATACTTGTTCTCTTTTGGGACTTTTACAAATACTTATTGACAGTTCTTAATCTTAATTTGTTAATAACCTACCCAACAAGTAGTTCAACAAATTCTGAACTTCAATTTTAAGACTTAATGTGATTCAACACATTCCATAATCAATGGTGTCTTATTAATCTTCTAGGTTGGAGTTTAATTGAGTATTTTCAATCCATACTCAATTTTCTAACCTTGATATCTTTAGGAAGATTAGAAGATATAGTTATCTTTAATCAAACAATTTTTCAAGAGTTTGATTATCCTAATTGAACATACCATACATACTATGTATTCCATTAGGATTAATATTGTAAGTTAATCTTACAATATATAAGATAAATATACATATCGTATTGGCTTACCTATTTACCAACTAAATCACTTTAATGGTACAATAGATTTTCAAAGCCAATTGCATACTTTATAACATAAGTGCCTTTTAGCCTAAGCCACTTAATTTCTATGTCTTACCAAAAAGACATAAACTGTTATAATCCCAATCTCCGTTATAAGTCATTAATCAACTTCATGACTTCTTGTATATGTCTAAACATAACAAGTTAACGTCTTACTTCAGTATAAGTCTTATAGCAATAAAAGACTTCATATTTATATCTACAATATAAACATGTATAACTGAAGTAATTATGAAACCCACAACTTGGTTTCAATAGTATTTCAAGTTAATTTATTACTTCATATATTTATGTCATTCCAAGAATACATAAACATCTAAATATGAAGTAGTATAAGATTACTTCATTTATTTATGTCATTACAACAATACATAAATATTTACATTTGAAGTAGTCTTATTATCATATTGACACTTGTTTTAATAATTATCTAATTTTTAGAAACTTGTAAATTAACATAGTTTCATTTCATCAGTCGAGGCTGATAATGATGAAAGTATGTAATTTACCTTGTCATTAATATCTAGTAATGAAAGTAGATATTAACTTCAAGTATTCCATAAATTAGAATGTGTGTAAAACACATTAGAACATTGATCTCTTACCTTACAGTCAAGAGAACCCTATAAATCATATTCCTTTATGTTGTTGCTTGCACACAATATAAATTTCTCCCACTTGTGCATGGAACAACATTTCATATCAGATAAACAACACGTCAGTAGTTTGCTTATTTGATTAATATGATTGTGTCATAGATATAAGTAGATATAGAATCACCTCGTCTAGTAAGGAAACGTTCACGACTATCCTTAATACCACAAGTGTCTATAATTGAAAAGTAATCATCTCAAGAAATTCTAGAGATAATCCGGGTAACTACCAAGACTTGTAGCTCCCACTGAATTTAAGATCACTGCATGAACTCATTATTCAGTAATTTCAGCACTATGCTCCCACTGGCTTTGACAACATTGTAAGTGTTGCATTACCAGTAAAAGCAAATAGCGTGCTGTTTACTTTCCTACACCTTTGATGAATCCCTTACGTAATACATACTAAGGTACTTCAAAGAATGTATTCTACTTTGTGAATGATGGAATATCCATCAATGGAATTAACTTGAAAGAATTGGGTATGCAATTTCTTCCTTAGTTAGGTCTACCGTCCCCATCATGGTATGTAGCACCTTTAAATGATTAAAGCATAATAACTAGATCAAACATTCTAGTTTGCCTTTTACCAATTTTGCGGTAATTAGTCTAGTTTCTAATTTAATAACTCCCAACCATGCAATTTCTTAAGAAATTCGCCATGAGTTATTTCTTAGAATTTAGACGATTCCAATTTTCCTATTATACCTTTCTCACTCATGAACAGGAATAGGATTAAGTCTCACTCTACACACGGAAAGTGGACTCGGTCTATTCTTTTCAGCAAAAATTGACTCTATCCATAACCCCTACGGGTGTAGATCAATTTACTACTAAAAGAATATCCCATATTTATGGTTTTGACGTTGCATTAAATACATTAAAAGAATTTTCAAAATTCAATTTAGTATTTTTGATAATAACTTTTCAAGAAAATTAAGCACCCACGGTAAAATTAAATTTCACCATTTAATTTTCATTAAAAATTAGGATCCAAATTGACGTCGTTTCATCACATCAGCTTTGGCTGCTAGCAATGAAAGTACTCAATAAGGTAGAGCTGCACTCAATTGCCAATATTCAATTGCAATTCCTAGAATCATGGGACTTACATTATATTGCCAACCTCGGTTGCAAAATGTAAGCATGTTTCATCCCCAAATCTTTATGCCTTGGCGCCGTCCCATTACATCAGCTTTGGCTGCTAGTAATGAAAGTGCCCAATTAAGTTCACCAACTTAAGAGACTGTAAATTGACGTCCTTTTATTGCATTCAGCTTTGGCTGCTAGCAATAAAATACTCAATTTACCCTTAGATCGCACCCTTTGAACATCAACATTCAGCTTTGGCTGCTAGTGATGTAGGATGAAACCTTAGGTGTTTCTTTTTGTAGTTGGTTGGCATATTACTTAAATTTTCAAGGGTATAAGTTTTTGATGTGTCAAATCAAAAAATATATACGAAGATGTCATGCATTCATCTTTGTATCATATATGTTTTCAAAACAAAATTCGTTTACTCATTCGTAGCTCAAATCATCAAAGTTTTTAATTGAGGCGCTGAGAAATTTACAGCTTTGCCTTAAGATGCTTCGTATTTATTGTAGTGTACTTGGTAAGTCTAAAATTGACGCACAGGCGGGCGTAGGGACGACAGCCGCCGAAGCGGTTAAAACCGTGCCCCTCTAAGGTCACAATTTAATGCGTACCAACTAGAACCCACTTTTTAGTTTGCCACTTTTAGGTCCGCCGCTTCGACCACTCAGTACCGTCGCAATCAATCAACTAAAAAATATGATTTTCTTGCTAAAAAAATTTATGTAGTAAATTTATTATTGCTAGTCTCGCCTGGGAGCCAATTACCGTGCGAAGCGAACCACTGTCGGCACATAAGACTTGGCAATAATTAAAATTACTACAAAGGTTTCATAGTTATTAGGTCCATTTATTTTTATTTGAAAAATTACCCTCTTTGTTGTTACAATCCATCATAATTAAACACACAAAGAACAAGTAATTTAAAAAATAAATAAACACATAATAACACATATATGATCATTAACAATATCATATAGCCACATGCAAACCTTTTTGATAAATCCTATTAATTATCTATGTGAATTTTCATGTATCTAATCAATAAAACTCCCATTGGTTTTCGAGCTCATTGTACCCAATGGACCACAGACACCAAATAAATTTGGCCGCGTAAGTTTTGATCAATTAGATACCACATTGCACATACCCAATTTTAATTAATATATTAGGGCCTTCCCTAATTTAAGATCTATCATAAAATCATGTGGCACATAAACAACAAATCATTTCATGGCAAAATATGCAAGATTTTGTCATGGATCCCATATTGATCACATAATCATGTAGTCCATATTATTGAATCAATATCTCATGTACGTATCTAATTAATTAATTAACGACGTCACATAAGGTACTCATTAATTAATCCCTAAAAATTGCATGCAATCCTAGGGTTTTCTACAAGTTTTCTACAAAAACCAAAACCCTAAATCTTTTATTAGGTGTCGACCTAATTTAGGTTTACAAAAAAATAAACCCTAGATTTATTAATTGCATGTATTTAATTAAAGATTCAATTTTTAAGGTTTTATGTAATTAATTACATGTTTAAAACGCGGCTCATGATGCCACTATTGGAATATGTGAATCATAAATAAACTATAAACACATAATCATCACGAGTAAGCGCAGCGGAATGGATCTACATAACATATAATTAATTAACATAAATTTAAATAGACGCGTACCTTTTCGATTCCTAGCAAGAACAAGGAATCACGTGATCACCAAGAACAATATAAACCCTAATAGGGTTTTAGGATGGATCGACAAGGGTAAGTAACACTTCCAAGATCACAAGCTAAAGTAAGCTAGTCACTCGTTCCCTTTGTTGTCTTCTTTACTATACATGTCAGTGGGGTGGAATAAGAAAACCAATTAATATAAATCGGTTAGGGATATGTTATATTGTCATCCGACTATATTGAGCAATGAGGGGCTTATATACACTCCAAACTTGCTCTCCAAGTTTGAGTCTAACACCACCTCAAGTTTCAAAAAATCGACATTCAACCCCCTCCTTTTTCCTTGTTCGATCATATGAATATTTGTGATTTAATAATTAATCATAAATCATTATATTAATTATTAATACATTGAGACTCATACGTAATGTGTGCAATCCCGAAGTCTCGGGTTCGAAACCGGACATACAAATATTAATAAATAATCCATAAACTCTAACAAGATCTAACCAATCTCGAGCTGTAAACGATCTTCACAATTGGTATCAGAGCCAAGGGGCTTGTGATCTTGGGATTATACAAGGTTTATGTCGAAGAATGAAGAAAAAAAATCGATTTTGGTTCAATGTTCGTAACTTTCTATAGAGCTATTTTCAAAGGACGATAACTCCTTCGTTAACCGTTGGATCGTGCTAAAATTTTTACTGGAGATTCTTCATATATCAAGGTACAATTTCACCAAAGGGATCTTTAATCTGAGCTTTGGATTGAAAGATATTGATCGTCAAAGTATGCTGCATAACAGTTTTTATAAGTCAATTTTTCAGGTTTTTGTGATTTTTAACTTCTTGAATTCATGTTTACTTGAATAAATTCTTTATGGAAGTTCGATATATGTTGATTGGTTCCTATAATTCATAAAAAGAAACAAACCAGAACCCTAAGGTTCTCTCTTGAACTGGCGATAAGCATTATTATTCACTGGTTACTATTTATTGATCAATCAACATGTTATGAAAGTTAGTTGAGGTGTTTATTGTGCGTTAATGTGTTATAAACCCTGGTGGAGTTTAGGGTTTCATCTTTATGTTTATTCTCTTTGATCGAAGTTTAACCCTAACTGATGTGTTTAAAGTGATAAAACCCTAATGTGAATGTGTTGGTTACGTTTGATTATTTGTGCTGCGTTTGTGAATTGAAAAGACAAGGGAGTTGGGCATCTAAGTATTACATCGATGCTTATATAGGTCTGGATAGATGCCATGCATTTTTCCCTCTCAATATGGTCTACGCTGTTCCTTTTCGAGTTGATACTACTCTTTCAGTTTGTACTGCTACTTAACATTTTTAGTACTGCTGGAAAGTTTCATGTTTGTACTGCTTAACGGATATTAGTACTGCCCGTTCACGTTTATACTGATAAGTATTACATGTTTGTACTGTTCGTTGTAAAGTACACAAGAGGGTTCTTTGTATTGCTTTTGTCGTAACTTAGTACTGCCACGAAACTAGTTAGTACTGCTCGGTTTTCATTAGTACTGCCAAGCCTTGTCCAAGTTAGTATTGCTATCTTTACACTCTGTACTGCTCGTTGGGATATAGTTTGTACTGCTTGTTATAGCAGTTAGTACTGCTTGTTGGAACTGGTATATATTATTGATGATGCTTCTCATTCCTTGTACTGCTGGCTATTACTTTGGAGTTATTAGTGCACGATAGGGTGTTAGGCAAATGATGAGTAGATTCATGGTCGGAGGTATAAAAGTTGTTGGGTGACACACACAAGAAAAGGAGTTTGGTTTTTGGTCGATATTGATTGGTTTTGTGATACCGTTTGACATACACAAGGTGTTTGGTTCTCGGCTGGATTTTGAGGGTTATTATATGACACATGTTAGGAATATAAATATTCATGTGAAGACTCGGTCACCCTGAGTATCTATTTAGCGTTTATATAGCTCGTAGGATTATTAGTATTATTAGTATTAGTTTAGTTATATTAAGTATTTGTGGAGTTGGGTCGGGTCTTTACCCACCGTCAGCTCACTCCACAGCCCACTAGGGGCACCTTAGCTAGTAAGTATATAAGCCCCTTCCCACACATGGGAAGGGTTGGAACTCACACAACTTCAATCTAATATTTCACATTTTCTCTCTCTAGTTCCCAATCCTCTCTACTCTCTCTCTAAAACTCTTACCATGGATTTGTTCTTCCATAATCCAAGACCTCCCGATCCACACAATCAATATGTTTCAATCTTATAATTGGTATCAAGAGCCATGGTTAGGTTCGATTGATTGTGTATGCTTGGACTTGGATTCGCGGTTTTCATTCTTCTTGTTTACATTATTTTGGTTCGAATATCATTTATCATAAGGTCCGAGATAAGCTTGCTGTCCATTTTCTTTATTTTGTTTTGTTGTTCGAATGTCAAAACTGTTTACAAGTCTTGTTGTGTTTGGGCTTTAACTACTTATGGGCTTTAACAGTTTAGAATTATTGGTTTGCTAGTTTAATGTATCAAGTTTGCTAGTTTAAGGTTATTGTGTGGTAATATGTTTTTGGGCTTTAACTGCTTCAGTGTCATGCTTGCAAGTTTAATGAATTGACTTTCTTTTATGAGCGTTCTTTTTTTCTCTACTTTTGTTCAAACTCTTGGTATCTCAAAGCTTTTTTAGCTTTGTTGTGGTTAAAACTGAGTTCCAAAAAGGGTGTTCTTGGCATTCTTGACTGCGGCTGGAACATATCGGGTGCTCTTTCTTGGTAGCGGTTTGTCTTGAATGTTTATTAAGGGTAATATTCTTGATAGCGGTTTGTAATATTTCTTGGTAGCGGCTTGTAAAAGTTATCGACAGCGGTTTGCAGTTAAGTGATAAAGGTTGTTACACTTTTGCTCACTTTATAGACTGCAGTTTGGATTATAGCTGAAACCGGAAAGAAGACAAAATCAATGAAAGTGACATTTCTGTACTAGCGGTTTGGCATTCTGTACTAGCGGTTTCATAACTGCACTAGCGGTTTCATGACCAGTCAACAGTGGTTTGACCAGTCAACAGCGGTTTGATGACCAGCATAGCGGTTTGAAGTTTTTTTGTTACTTTTTATGAAAAGTTATACTATCAACTTTCCTTCAAAAGTAGCGGTTTGTCCATAAATGAAATAGAATAAAAGATGAAGAATTGATACGTTGACCAGAAACAAAATACCACTGACTCGTTGACTTAATCTCTTAAACACCATCAGTCAGCAACTCTAATTAAAATAACTAAAGAAGAAGGCCAACTGTCCACAAACAAATCTTCTTGACTCAACCACATACCATCACATCACTCCCCAACACACATATCAATACTCACTATCATTCAACTAGACTCGAATCCAAACGGTAAATATTACTAGTATCTCAGATTTCTTTGTGTAACACAAAGCCCAAAGAACTTGTACAAGTTCAAACACACGAAGGAAAAATCATCATAGATCAGTGTAAAGGGTTAAACCTTCTTGATTAATATCCGAAATGTAAAGAAAAAAATATAACAAGAGTGTTATACCTTTTTCTTTAATTCGTTCATGACACAATTAATAAACGAATACAACAAATCATCAACCCTACCTTAGACCCTTCGAAGGATCTTGATGTCTTCAAAGGGCTTTCTTGATTCGTCCTATGCTGTTTATTAAAACAAAGATCATGGTACGGCTTCTTCGAATGTTTATTGGAAGAATGTTTTCGAGGCTTGATGTGTTTAATCGATTGTGTTAGAATTTTTTTTGGATTGTGTTTGTTGACGTGTTCGATTGTGTTATAAGATGTTCTTAATTATGAAGGTGACTGGGAGATGAGTTGTTGACAGATCATAGATCTGTTTGATGAAGATTGTTAGGTGAGTGAGGAAGTTTGAGGGGGGCGGATGAAATGAAAGAGATTAGGGTTGAGTGGTTACAAAAAAAAAATTAGGGTTATGATATGTAAAGGAGTTATTAATACCCGAAGATTAGGGTAAAGCATTGAATTTGGATCTGATCTTAATTTTCTTTGGGCTGGGTTGACTTTAATTTTTTTCATTGGGCTGCGTGGGGTTGGATCCGGAATGTGAAGATTTTTCTTCCTTTTAGACTATGTTGGATCCGATTATACTCATTTGTGTTGAAATTGTATTATCAAATGTATTTCTAATACATTGATATCTTGGTATAAGCTTTGGTATTAAGAGTGGTTGGTGACTGAATATTCGAAGAGAGAAGAATGGGGCGGATAACTCATGTAATTAGTGTTAGGGTTGAGATTAATGAGTCTTTAATACATGAGGGTTTGGGGTAAAGTATTGGATTTGGATCTTTAGTGTTGGGCCGGAGTTGCACAAACAAGAAAAAATTAAACTTGAGAGTTTAACGGGAATGCATTTGTGCCAACCAAATGGAATACACGTGAAAGGTGGATTTGGATCGGGCTGTGGTTACTTATGATCCGGAGTTATCTTTTGTCAACCGTATGTTTTTGGATTTGGGCTTAAGAGTTTAACGCAAAAATAGTGAAAAGGGTGGTATGTTTGGATCTACAAAATTTCACGAGGATTCACACGTCAAGGCTAGTACTTGGGTATATGAATGTCAACGTGATTACAAAGTTGTGGATTTGGCAGCGTTGTCCTATTGGTGCCTGCGATTTGAGTGAGCATGCGATTTGAGTTACAGTTGACTAATTGCGAATTGACAAGTTGCTATTTGACTTGTTGCGACTTGACTGATTGCGATGGTACCAGTTGCGATTTGACGTTGCGAGTTAACACTTGCGATTTGACTTATTGCGATTTGGTTGATTGCGATTTGACTTGTTGCAATTTGACAAACTGTGACTTGACTTGTTTGCGATTTGATCAAGTTGAGATTTGACTTCTTTGACTTGAATTTTGAAGACTAGTATTGAACCTCACTCTTGGCTCTTCTTGTTGATTTCACGGTTTCTCTTGATGATTTTAGAAAATCTCGCGAAAGATTCGATTTCTCGGTTTAAATCTCAAGAGTTGTAAAATCCCGTCAAATTAATTTTGGACAAGTAGGATGGACTTGGATTTAGACATAATAATACTTACAGGGTTTGACTATTTTTTTGAAATAAGTTTGTGCTACGAGATCGGTAGGAATTGGGAAATTATGGTAGCTTGGTTGGTTTGTTAATTCACGGGGTCGTGTACTTAGGATCTCAAACATCTCGGGGTTGGTTAGATGCACGATGTTTGATGATCCTTGTTCGAGCGTATTTCTAGTGATTAGACTTGGATATTTCAAGAGGCGGATATATACAATAAAGGATGGAAGGTTGGGTATATACCACTACCTATATTTAAAGGAGTTACGTTGTTGTGCTCAATATAGGTTCTAAATCACAAATTTAGTACAAGTATAAGTCGCGGATTTGTCTTTTATCAAGCCTCATCAAGAGATCATTGTTTCTCAAGTTTCTAATGGGATTGTAGTACAAGATCTTCACAAGAGGTGGTCAGACTTAAAGAAACGAGGTAGATTGTTTAGAGACGTATTTTTAAATTTTTGATCCCTCTAAAGTTAAACACATTTCATCAAGCGGTTTTGGCATATTACGAGCTTCATTGAATTTTTAATCTGCTAAATCATTGATGAGGAAACAAACGAGGGGTTACTATAAGAGAGTCTTAATCACCATCTTCTTTGCAGTAGTTTTATTTGGCTCTTTCCATGTATCTATGCTATGCCTGACAAAATCACAACCATTACGGACTCTCAGCTTTGGCAAAAAATGTCATTGCATGCATTTTTTTGAGGGGGAGAATAGGCGCATGTTTCTTCTCCTTTTTGTTATTTAACTGCACAAGATGATCACGAAGTTCATTTGGTATTCCTTATTTGAGATTGAAGTGGGTTTCTCGAAGGCTCATACTTATTGTATCTTGAAGTCGGGGTTGGTTGGATGCATGACTGATCCTCTCCGAATACACTTATAAATAAATGCAGACAGCGGATACGCGTGAATAAATACAAATTACCCCTTTGTGAAAAAGGATACTTGCAAAAACTCACGTTCGTGTGTAGTGTGAAGACAGGTAAGTAATTACCCGAATCGTTTCCCAACGAGGTGTGAATGGGCAAACTGTGGAAAGTTAGGATTAGAGTGACTTATGTGATTAGATATTTTGGATTTTGCTTTTTTTTTTTAATAATTCTAAATAACAAATGATAAACAAATATGCACAAGAAAATTAAACGCGAATTAAACTAAACTGAAAACGCGTAACAGGGAATCTAAAATGGGACAAAAACTGAAATATACGAAATTTAAAACCTAAAAATGTAAAATTACTTAAAACTTATTTTAAAACTTAAATTATATTTTTTTATACTTTTTATTTAATTATTATTTATTATTTATTATTTAATTACTTATTAAACTATTTAAATTTATAATAAATACTAAATGAACAAAGAAAAATCTAAAACTTTTTCTATAAATATTATTAAGTAAAAAGAAGTTAATAAAATTATAAAAATGAAAATTACTTAATTAAAAATTTAAACAGATAAATTCTATTAAATAGAAGCTATCACTATTTTTCTATTTTTGTTTTTCTTAAGGTCTAAAAATGTGATTATATTTTTCCTGGATTATAATTAATAAAAGAAAATTATGAAAATTAAAATTATATTTTTCTGATTATTATTCTATTTATTATGATTTAATTACTATTATAAACTAATTAAAAAGATTAAAAATATTAAATGACTTAGGAAAAATCTGAAAAATTCAGGATAAGTCTAAAATAATATTTAAAAGCTAGGAAAATTAAAATTAAAAGTTTAATAAACCCTGATAAGCAGATGGGCAGATAAGCAGTTGGGCTAATAAGCTAAAAATAAGCTAATAAGCTCAAAACTCAACCAAATGATCAGGACAAGTTTAATATACTATAAGAAGCACAAAACAACTTAATTCAAACAGCTAATCCCACAGATTAAGCAAATGAGCACTTATGCAATTGCAAATTTTAGACAGAAACTCAGGAATCAGGCCAAATTGCAAGGCAAATTAAGCAGTTGAATTAAGCAGATAAGTTGAATATTATGGGGGAAAAAGTGAGCTAGTAGTATGAGCTATTGAAAAACACAAAAATCAGGGCCTGAGCTAATCTAGATAAGCCACAATTGATGAAAGTTCAGCAGCCTAAGCACTCAGTATATACTGAGTGTGTTGATGTGCAGAGTTTGTGCAGAAGTGCACAACACCAAGGGACCTAATCCAACTTTTGTAGCTACTCTAAATGGTTCACAAAAGACTCAGAGAAGCAAAGAAAAAGTACCAAAAGAGCTTATAGCTGCTTATGGCTTATTTGGTCAGTTGAGTGCCTAAAAATTCCACAAATGGTTCAAAACTATAAAACCTACAAAATGAACTTGTTAAATCTTAGAAACAGCTTATATTGACTTAGATAAGCTTAACCAAAGTTGGGCAAGTTGCAAAGTAACAGTAACAAGCTTGTTTGACCAGTTGACTGAGTTAAACCAAACACCCCTTTCAAGGTGTCTGTTTTGGAATTGAACTAGCACAGACAAATAAAGCTTATGATTACTGATTACTATGAGTTAACTAACTTATTAAAGCACTAATTAACAACTTTTAACTTATAAATAAGCAGATTAATAAGATATACTAATATTAGCTATTTTTGGCTTTTATGAGTTTTTAAGGGAAATAAAGAAAATGACTGCTTTTAACTGATAATAGTGATGAAATACACTAGGAAACTAACAATAAGCAAGAATTAACAATAATAAGCTACTAATAAGCAGTTACACAGTAAACTAGAATTTAATGCAAACAATGAGAAAAAGCTTACAATTGAGAAAGAGCTTATGAAAAGATGAACAAGGACCAGAAACCACTCCTAGCTTGTTGTCAACAAGCTAGAAACCAGAAAAGCCATCCAGATTAGCTTCTACCCCCAGAACTGCTTATTATGAGCTTTTGTTGACTTTCTTTGACTTTTTCTTCTTTCTTGAATTAGAGCAGAATTAAACTAACATAAGCTCACAGTAAGCTATAATTAGCTTATATAAGCTTATATAAACAGATAATAAACTTTTCCAATTAACATTTAACTTAATACGAATTACAGTAGAACTTGAAATTGTAAAGTAACTGAAATTTAAGGCAAGATGTATTAAAATAAGATCAAAATGACTGAAATTAACTTGAATTAAGACTGGAAAGTGGAAATTACAATAATGAAAGACAATTACAATAAAAACGATTTAATAAAAACTAACTACCCTTTTTCTTCTATTACATTGACCTATATATACTAAATAATGCTGGGAAATCCCTTAGCCGACATCCTTGATCACTTCTGCACCCTTGGATTGCTTCTAATCAATCTGAGCCTTTCAAATGAAAATTGGCGCCAAAATAGAGATAGTGGATTCGAGCAGGTTTTTAGCAATTAATGCATTTTGTGGAGGTGGAGAAGAAGCTTCAAATGCTTCTTGTTTTGTTAGGTAAGTGGGATAGGAGGGGGGTGGTATTGCAGGAAACTATGGGTGATGGTGGTTTTGGCGGGGTTGTGAGGAAGAAGAGAAGTTAAACCGAAGTTTGACCCTGGGATATTTAGCAAAGGGTTGGGTTGGGTTTTATTAGTGGATTGGGCTTGGGTAGTTATTTTGGGCTGGGGTTTAGTAACTGGGTTATAGGATTGGGTTTGTTAATATAAAGGGTCCGGATAGGTTTGTAGTTAAATCACAAGGACCATAGTTGTAATTACTGAATTCTTGAAGGGTTGAGTAGACAATTTTCCAAAGTTATCAAAAGGGTCTATTTTGCCAATTATAAATAGCACAAGGGTTTTATTTGATAAATTATAATTTTTAAAACCCGAGGACTAGATTTGCCAATTTTGAAACTTGAGGGGTAAAAGTTGTCATTTTTAGAAAACTTTCATCCAGGGATTAAAAGTGAATATGTTTGATATCCCAAGGACTAAAGTTGACTTTTCTTTCATTTTAAACCTTCAGGGACTAAATCTGCCAATTTGTGAAACTTCAGGGACTGAAAGTGACAATTATGCAAACTTTGTTCGTTTTTCACTTGTTTTCAATCTTTTTGTTCCTGAGTCATATAAAAACACATTTTATGATATTTTCAGTATTTTGAAGCATATCTGCATGTTTTTAAATGTTTTTGCAGATAAAATGTGACAGAAATGATGAGTATTTAGACACTCATCAATCCCCCACACTAAACTATTGCTAGTCCCTAGCAATCTTTTATGAAGTTTTAATGGATTTTTATCTTTTCCAAAAGCCATTACTTCTGGAGTAGCCAATGTTTTAGTATGTGATACTTTGTTACAATGATAACCAAATGATTTTGAGCAAACCATCAGCTGTCAACGGTTTTGATTTGTCTTTACCAGAAGCCGTTTGCTTCTGGACTAGCCAACTCTTAGATAAAATACAGTTATTATCTTTGGTGAGCTGATTACCAATTATGGTTTTTCACTGCCTTTACCACAAGCCATAACCTTGCGGGCTAGCCAACTCTTCACTTATAAAGATATGGTGAGTCGAATACCATACAATTTTTGGCAAATTGTAAGCCATAAACGGATTTGATATATCTTTACCAAGAGCCGTTTGCTCTTGGATTAGCCAATCCTTATGTGGGTTAGACATGGCGGACTGATAACCATTTATTGAGTTCAAAGTGAGAAAAAATTTTAAAATTTTGGCCAAAATGGGGGTACTAGATGGTACATTTGATCAAATTCGCTAGAATTCCCCCCCACACTTAGAACTGAATATTGCCCTCAATATTCAAATTACCGGTTGTTAAACCAACACTTAGAACGTGAAAGGGAAATACTAATAGCCATTATTTTATACACACACACACACACACACACATATATATATATATATATATATATATATATATATATATATATATATATATATATATATATATATATATATATTATTATTATTATTATTATTATTATTATTTATTTATTTATTTATTTTTTTTTTTTTTATTTTTATTTTTTATAAATTTACATATATACAACATGTGGGGCATCTCTCCCACACTAGGTGGTAGAACAGAGAAAGAAAACAGAGACACGGGTGAAAACCCATGTTTTGCTAATGTTTTTGTTCACCGAGTCACTAGCTTGACTCGACCCCGCATTCATTGGTTCATGGGGAAGTAAGTGGAAGAAACCATCTCCATCGGACTTTCATTCAAGATGTTTAGATAACCAATTGAACATAAGAAAGTTCCACACCGATGAGATAAATCCGGCATTTAAATCAATGTTAAATGGAAAATGCCGGGGTCAAAGGTAATATCCTCACTCCTGAATGAGTCAAAGATAGGGGAAATCACCGGGTAGGTGAAGGGAAGAAGAGAGATCTGAATAGCAATTAAGACAAGAACTTCCTCCTCAAGAATTGCATATTCAAGTGGAGGAGGCAAGTCCTTAAACTTGATCTCCGGAAATTTATCAGTTTTCTCAATTGACTTAATTTCCTTTTTATGAAGTTCAACGGGAGGAAGATGAGGAGAATTGTCCTGATTCAACAATTTCTCAAGAAGAAGAATATCTCCCTCCAGATCAATCTCAGCGTTATCAATTCCTTCAAGAAATGAATCACACTTGAGAAAAGCCTCGATCTCTTCCAAATTGGAATTACTTCCCTCAAACGGAGTGAGAGAAGGGGAAGAGTCGGAAATGATAGGTAGAGAAGATGTGGTGGGATTACCACTCACAGAATTATAAAAGTAACCAATACTTTCATGAGAGTACTCCTTTGAAATAACATCAATGACATCGATTCGGTTAACCGATTTAGAATCATAATTTGAGGAGTACCTCGAAGTTTGATCATGGTTAAAGGTAACAGCTTCCTTATCCACACGCAAGGTGATCTCATGCTTAAATACATCAATAAGAGCATGGCCCATTTTTAGGAATCCTCTTCCAAGAATGAGAGGAACCTTTTGATCTGCGTCGAATTCAACAACCACAAAGTCAGCTGGAAAATGGAACTTACCTACTTTCACAAACACATCTTCGGCAATGCCGCATGGATGAGATATGGTTCGATCTGCAAGCTCAAGAGTCATGCATGTAGGAGTAAGAGCCGGAAGAGAAAGTTTCTTCCATACTGAATGAGGCATCAGGTTGATGCTTGCACCTAGATCGGCCAAGGCATAGCATTCAACCATTCCCGGAAATACACAAGGTAGTAGAAACTTTCCAGGATCTCCAAGCTTCTCCGGAAGCTTTTTCAAGATAACTGCTGAGCAGTTCTCATTTAATGGAGTTTTAGCCATTTCAATCAGCTTTTCCTTGTTACTTAACAAGTGTTTGATTGTTGATGCAAACTTGGGCATCAGAATGATAGCATCTGCAAAACTTATGTCAAAATGTAATTCTTTAAAGATTTGAAAGAACTTGTCCATTTGTTGACTAGCTTTTTCGCGGAGCTTTTGCTCATTTAAGCGCGATGGGTAAGGAATGTAAGGTTTGGATTTAGGGGCAATGACTTCAGGAGTCCCAACAGATTCAAAGACAACTCCTGGTTTGGATTTATTTTTCGGGACAACCGGAGGATGGACATGTGCTGTACTTTGTGGGATTGGAATTTGCACTTTGTCCGTTGTATCCTCCGTCTCTTTATCCATTTCAAACAACGGAGGAGGAATAGGACCAGAGGGTCCCTCATAAGCAGCACCACTCCGAGTGGTGATAGCTTTGTCGAAAGTGGTATCTTTATCATCATCACTGTCATCAAGCACACTGACAGGAACAACATTGAGCATATCGGAATAATATCTGGCTGTTCTTTGCTCACTACGTTTGCTTGACAAACTTTTAACCGTAAATCGTGATAGAGTAGGATCTATTCTTGACGGTTGAGGAGCAATTGTTGGTGTAGAATTTTGGATGACCGAAGGTTGGACGTATTTAGTACTTCCATTGTTAGTGGGAAGTACCGGGTCCTTTATCTCCTTGAGTCCATCATGAGCTTTACCACTATGTGTAGTGACAGCTTTGAGTTCACCCCTTGGGTTGACAACAGTGTTACTTGGGAGACCTCCCGAAGTAGAAGGTGGATTGAGATGGTCCATGAGACTGGCAAACATATTCTTAACTTCGCTTTGAGAATGATCGATTTTGTTTGAAAGCTCAGTTCCTTGCTTGTGTATTGAAGACTGAAATTCATTCTTCAAATTAGAGATTTGATTTTGCATTGCCTTCATATTGGTCTCATTAACCTTGATGTAGCTATCAAGTTCACTCGAGAGAGGTCTTTGGGAATTAGGAGCTGAATACCCTTGATTACCCATTTGGGGTGGGTATTGATTGTTCGGGGCATGATATTGATTCTGCGTGTTTTGCCCTCTTTGCTGATTAGGATTAATCCTATTTGGATTGTTAGGAGGAGGAAATCCGGGTGGTCCATGTTGATTGCTAGCACGGTAGTTTGCTTCCACTTGAGGATGGTATTGGCCATCTCCTTGATTGGAAGATCCGGCTAAAGCTTTGACTTCAAATGCATTGCCATCGGTGGCAGTACAATTATAGTAAGCGTGAGGACCACCACAAGTAACACAAACTTCTACCTTTTTGATTTCAGCAGTGTGAGAAGTTTGCGGAGCGGACTCTTTCTTTTGTGTGGAGAAAACCAAAGCTTGAATAACCTTCGTGAGTTCAGCAAGCTGAGTATCAGTACTAGACTGACTCACGGGAGATGAAGTAGAAGGACCAGCACTAGCCTGAGAATTATATGGTCTGGCTCGTGCAGTGCGGACCTTTGACTTATTTTCAATAAGTGCAATGGCTTCCTTAGTGGATTTGCTCAGAAAATTACCTCCAGCTGAGGCATTAAGAGAATCTTGGTCAGATGGGTTTAACCCATTGTAGAAAGTGTCCATTTGCATCAAATCGGTGAAACCGTGATGAGGACATTTGCGGAGCAATTCTTTGAAACGATCCCATGCCTCTCCAAATGGTTCATCAAACCGTTGAGAGAATTTCATGATTTCATTTTTCAGATACGTGGTTTTAGAAGGAGGAAAGAATTCATTCACGAATTTCTGAACCAAATCTTCCCATGTTGTTATTGATCGAGGGGGTTGTTTGTCAAGCCAAATCCGGGCTGCCCCATCGATGGAAAACGGGAAAAGAAGAAGTTTTATTGATTCCTCAGGGACACTTTTGCATTTGATGGTAGATGTGATTTTATTGAACCATCTAATGTGATCTTGAGGATCGTCCCTGTCAAAACCATAGAATTGCCGCTGGGTTACCAGGTTTATCAACCCAGTTTTAAGCTCAAAATTCTCAGCCACGATGGCTGGAACAACAATGGCATCTCCGTACCCATTGGTGGGAGCTTGGAGAAGCTCATTCATAGGGCGGTCTTCTGCCATGATGATAGTGGTTATGGGATCAGTACGTATCTCAGGTACGACTGATGGAGCAGAACGTCTCTGACGTCTTCGAGGTATGTTTCCAAGCTCACGAAAAGGGCTTAATGACCTAGAAGAACGAGTGCGCATGCAGTTTTAGCAAAATTTTTCAATTAAAATCAAGATCGAGAAAAAACACAAGTGAACTTTAAACCAACAATCAACAGGCGTACGGTAGCTCTCTAAAAGATAAACGCACAGAGTGGCGGAAAAGCAAAGGTGGGCAATTAATGCTCCTTAAAAACCTGCTTCTTTCAGTCCGACAATTTAATGTCAAACTATCCTTAAACCTCCGTTATAGTTTGTTTATCAATCAAAGGTGAGCCAATATTCGCAAGTGATACAAAGGCAAGTTTTAAATCTGATGTTTGGGAACTTATTATGGTCGTACCCCCAGTTAGGTAGTACTCTGTCTTGGTTCTCGATGGTAAATTTTATTGTTATTTATTAAATAAAGAAAACGTAAAATGTTTTTGGGTTTTTAATTTTTATATGATAATATATATAGAAAAGAAAAGAAAAATATTTTTGCATTTTTATATTTTTTATGGGAAATAGGAACTTCTGGAAGAAGGATCTCAAATCACTAATCGCTTAAACTTCACAATATAGTCGCACACACCTCCCCGGCAGCGGCGCCAAAATTTGATCCTCTCCGAATACACTTATAAATAAATGCAGACAACGGATACGCGTGAATAAATACAAATTACCCCTTTGTGAAAAAGGATACTTGCAAAAACTCACGTTCGTGTGTAGTGTGAAGACAGGTAAGTAATTACCCGAATCGTTTCCCAACAAGGTGTGAATGGGCAAACTGTGGAAAGTTAGGATTAGAGTGACTTATGTGATTAGATATTTTGGATTTTGCTTTTTTTTTTTTTTTTTTTTTTTTTTTGGATTTTTTTTTTTTTTTTTTTTAATAATTCTAAATAACAAATGATAAACAAATATGCACAAGAAAATTAAACGCGAATTAAACTAAACTGAAAACGCGTAACAGGGAATCTAAAATGGGACAAAAACTGAAATATATGAAATTTAAAACCTAAAAATGTAAAATTACTTAAAACTTATTTTAAAAATTAAATTATATTTTTTTATACTTTTTATTTAATTATTATTAATTATTTATTATTTAATTACTTATTAAACTATTTAAATTTATAATAAATACTAAATGAACAAAGAAAAATCTAAAACTTTTTCTATAAATATTATTAAGTAAAAAGAAGTTAAGAAAATTATAAAAATGAAAATTACTTAATTAAAAATTTAAACAGATAAATTCTATTAAATAGAAGCTATCACTATTTTTCTATTTTTGTTTTTCTTAAGGTCTAAAAATGTGATTATATTTTTCCTGGATTATAATTAATAAAAGAAAATTATGAAAATTAAAATTATATTTTTCTGATTATTATTCTATTTATTATGATTTAATTACTTTTATAAACTAATTAAAAAGATTAAAAATATTAAATGACTTAGGAAAAATCTGAAAAATTCAGGATAAGTCTAAAATAATATTTAAAAGCTAGGAAAATTAAAATTAAAAGTTTAATAAACCCTGATAAGCAGATGGGCAGATAAGCAGTTGGGTTAATAAGCTAAAAATAAGCTAATAAGCTCAAAACTCAACCAAATGATCAGGACAAGTTTAATATACTATAAGAAGCACAAAACAACTTAATTCAAATAGCTAATCCCACAGATTAAGCAAATGAGCACTTATGCAATTGCAAATTTTAGACAGAAACTCAGGAATCAGGCCAAATTGCAAGGCAAATTAAGCAGTTGAATTAAGCAGATAAGTTGAATATTATGGGGGAAAAAGTGAGCTAGTAGTATGAGCTATTGAAAAACACAAAAAGCAGGGCCTGAGCTAATCTAGATAAGCCACAATTGATGAAAGTTCAGCAGCCTAAGCACTCAGTATATACTGAGTGTGTTGATGTGCAGAGTTTGTGCAGAAGTGCACAACACCAAGGGACCTAATCCAACTTTTGTAGCTACTCTAAATGGTTCACAAAAGACTCAGAGAAGCAAAGAAAAAGTACCAAAAGAGCTTATAGCTGCTTATGGCTTATTTGGTCAGTTGAGTGCCTAAAAATTCCACAAATGGTTCAAAACTATAAAACCTACAAAATGAACTTGTTAAATCTTAGAAACAGCTTATATTGACTTAGATAAGCTTAACCAAAGTTGGGCAAGTTGCAAAGTAACAGTAACAAGCTTGTTTGACCAGTTGACTGAGTTAAACCAAACACCCCTTTCAAGGTGTCTGTTTTGGAATTGAACTAGCACAGACAAATAAAGCTTATGATTACTGATTACTATGAGTTAACTAACTTATTAAAGCACTAATTAACAACTTTTAACTTATAAATAAGCAGATTAATAAGATATACTAATATTAGCTATTTTTGGCTTTTATGAGTTTTTAAGGAAAATAAAGAAAATGACTGCTTTTAACTGATAATAGTGATGAAATACACTAGGAAACTAACAATAAGCAAGAATTAACAATAATAAGCTACTAATAAGCAGTTACACAGTAAACTAGAATTTAATGCAAACAATGAGAAAAAGCTTACAACTGAGAAAGAGCTTATGAAAAGATGAACAAGGACCAGAAACCACTCCTAGCTTGTTGTCAACAAGCTAGAAACCAGAAAAGCCATCCAGATTAGCTTCTACCCCCAGAACTGCTTATTATGAGCTTTTGTTGACTTTCTTTGACTTTTTCTTCTTTCTTGAATTAGAGCAGAATTAAACTAACATAAGCTCACAGTAAGCTATAATTAGCTTATATAAGCTTATATAAACAGATAATAAACTTTTCCAATTAACATTTAACTTAATACGAATTACAGTAGAACTTGAAATTGTAAAGTAACTGAAATTTAAGGCAAGATGTATTAAAATAAGATCAAAATGACTGAAATTAACTTGAATTAAGACTGGAAAGTGGAAATTACAATAATGAAAGACAATTACAATAAAAACGATTTAATAAAAACTAACTACCCTTTTTCTTCTATTACATTGACCTATATATACTAAATAATGCTGGGAAATCCCTTAGCCGACATCCTTGATCACTTCTGCACCCTTGGATTGCTTCTAATCAATCTGAGCCCTTCAAATGAAAATTGGCGCCAAAATAGAGATAGTGGATTCGAGCAGGTTTTTAGCAATTAATGCATTTTGTGGAGGTGGAGAAGAAGCTTTAAATGCTTCTTGTTTTGTTAGGTAAGTGGGATAGGAGGGGGGTGGTATTGCAGGAAACTATGGGTGATGGTGGTTTTGGCGGGGTTGTGAGGAAGAAGAGAAGTCAAACCGAAGTTTGACCCTGGGATATTTAGCAAAGGGTTGGGTCGGGTTTTATTAGTGGATTGGGCTTGGGTAGTTATTTTGGGCTGGGGTTTAGTAACTGGGTTATAGGATTGGGTTTGTTAATATAAAGGGTCCGGATAGGTTTGTAGTTAAATCACAAGGACCATAGTTGTAATTACTGAATTCTTGAAGGGTTGAGTAGACAATTTTCCAAAGTTATCAAAAGGGTCTATTTTGCCAATTATAAATAGCACAAGGGTTTTATTTGATAAATTATAATTTTTAAAACCCGAGGACTAGATTTGCCAATTTTGAAACTTGAGGGGTAAAAGTTGTCATTTTTAGAAAACTTTCATCCAGGGATTAAAAGTGAATATGTTTGATATCCCAAGGACTAAAGTTGACTTTTCTTTCATTTTAAACCTTCAGGGACTAAATCTACCAATTTGTGAAACTTCAGGGACTGAAAGTGACAATTATGCAAACTTTGTTCGTTTTTCACTTGTTTTCAATCTTTTTGTTCCTGAATCATATAAAAACACATTTTATGATATTTTCAGTATTTTGAAGCATATCTGCATGTTTTTAAATGTTTTTGCAGATAAAATGTGACAAAAATGATGAGTATTTAGACACTCATCAATGACTTTCATTGATAACTTGCTCGTGCTTAAGATTTAAGTTGAAGACTTGGGTTATCTAGTTTCCAGAAGTCGGGGTGGATGGTTGAAGACCTGGTTAACTATCACTTAAATGAGCTACATTATAGTACTCAGTGTCACACGTAGAAGACGTTGTGGATAATCGCAAGAGGTGATGAAAGTCTCATACTTTGTCAGGATAGTATTGAGTACTTAGAGATTTGCATGGTGCACAAATTCTCTACACCGTTCTTCCAACAACAGTGCAAGCTTAAGTAACAAATTTGGGGAATTCTACTTCATTTTCTAGTTAGTTATATTGGGTTTACTTCACCAAGTGGTCACAGAAATAGCCGACAGAATAATTGGAGAAGAATTGTTGCTGATCTCTTGCATGTTACCCCAAGCTGATATTCACCAAAACCAAACTTTTTGTAATACATTCAATTTGTTACTGTCTCACGGTTTCTTCTTGGTTTTGTAAAATCTCACGAAAGAACTTATTTCTCGGTTTAAATCATAGATTTGTAAAATCCCGTGATGATGGGTTATGCGCTTTTGACAATGATCGGGATAAAACCATTATCAAAGTTCATTTAAAATATCATAAAGGTCTAGATCTGGGCATTTAAACCACAACATGTGACTACGGCGTTAATTCACTATTATTTATTTGAGGTTGAAGTGAAATTTCACGGGTACGTGTACTTAGTATCTGAAGATATCAGGGTGGTTGGATGAAGATTCTTCGAGATCCTTGTTCGAGCGTTTAATCTTTATAATGACGAAGACTTGGATATCTAGTTATGTTTGTGATTCTTCCTCTCTATCACCACAAAATAACTATCACTTTAAGGAGTTACGTTGTAGTGCTCAGTGTCACACGAAGTTGTGGATATCCAAGAGGTGATGTACGTCTTATACTTGATGGTTGGTTGGTTGAAGAGTATAGAGTACTTAGGGATTCGAAGTTGCACGAACTCTCTACACCGCTCTTTGTCACACATTAGTGCAAGTTTAAGTCACAAGTTCGGGTTATTTTTCTTCAGTCTCAAGTTCATCATATTGGGTTTTTCTCCATCAGTAGTCACGACAAAGAGCCGACATAATGATAATGGGTTTGGTAACGAGTTAGCTGAGAGAAGTAGAAAAGAGAGAGATGGTGTCTGCTGACAACACTTCAGGCCCCGTTCCTCAAAGAAAAAAAAGGTGTACGCTTAAGTGCGCTTTATCTTTGGAAGAAGAGAAATCTTCTTAGTTATGACCATTCTCATCAACAAGTTTCATGCTCTTCCCATGCTCACTCAGTCATCAAGTGGATCAACGTTCATTGGAGTATATTCTTATTCACTTGTTCTATCAAAATTTGCAGTCATATGCAATTTTTGAGGGGGGGAAAGGGTGAATAAACAAAATGTCAGTCATCAAGAGTCATCAAGCGGATCTACTTACCGTTGATGGTATTCTTATTCACTCGCTCAATCAAAAATGGCAGTCATGTGCAATTTTTGAGGGGGGGGGGAAAGGGTGAATAAACTACATGTTGATTGATGTTTGAGAAATGGTCATACGACTCCTGAATACATCAGTTCAGGAGTCGTGCAAACCAAGTTTCTTCAACACTATATGTTCAGGAGTCGTGCAAACCAAGGTGTTGAAGAACAAGGTCATGGAATGCTAATCGATATCTTCTCACGGGCTGAAATAATCAGTGATAAAGGGCTTCTAGTCAATGCTTCATGGACACGTCATTATGCTTCATGTACACATCATTATGATGATTCCGATTAATCGTAACCATCAGGGGAGAGAAATGTGTACATCAAGGACGCACAACTAGTTCACGTGATCGGGCTTAATATCTCACGATACAAATTATAGATGATCAGTGTTTCAACTTGTTACTTTGGTGTTATCATCTCATGTGTACGTTACGGGCTGATGGGTTATATGTAAGATTACTGGAATGCATTTGGTGAGATGAAGATGATTGGTATTCTGTTCCCCCAAATGGACAATCTTGAAGAAGGTCGAGTCTACAGTCTATTCTACATTCTCCGCTGTGTGTTTGATGACTAAAGACGGCATGCATTTGGTTATCAAAAGACTTCTTCATATTATGGACATTCATTAGAGAGGCGGTCAGTTTGGGGGAGAGCACTAATTAGGGGAGAGTGAAAAGCCAAAATTAATCCCCAGTTAAATGTGCTC
Source organism: Artemisia tridentata subsp. tridentata (assembly GCA_021014915.2). Lineage (NCBI taxonomy): Eukaryota > Viridiplantae > Streptophyta > Magnoliopsida > Asterales > Asteraceae > Artemisia > Artemisia tridentata. The sequence goes on along the minus strand of CP139507.1, from coordinate 329,530,161 downwards.
ACATTGCTCTTCAGCAAGTAAAGTTACGACAGCCGAGAAGATTCAGGAAGCTGAAGAGTAATGGATTTGCCTCGTATACTTGTATATATTTGATTCATATATCCTTGCATATACTTGTATATATCTTAAAACAAAAAGAAAATAGAAAAATATAAAAACTATAAAAACCTTAAAAATCAGAAAAACAGAAAATACCAAAAATAGTCCTCCTAGGCATGTCTTCTGTTTATCGATAACATTTACGGACCTAGAAATGTCATTCAATAATGACACGGGTCTTTAAATGAAGCTCAAGCAGAAGTTATACTTACCGGTTAAAACATGTCTAAATGGCTTGCTATTACTTTAGATAGCAACCCGCGTTTCTAAATGGGGAAAGCACGTCGCCAAAAAGACGGCTATTCCTCCAACTGGGTGATGTTCACCTGGGCATGGATTACTTTATATCCATGTTTCTTCGATTTGATGTACGATTCAGTGCATCATTTCTGGTATAAGAAGAGAAGTCTTCTTTACATCGCAAGTACTTTCCAATCTATGATTCTTCAGGAAAGTATTTGTATGAAAAACTTGGTGGTACCATGATTTTTGAATATCAATCAGAATTGAATTTTTCATAAAAATCAATCACTCAATCAATGACTACAGCTATTCCATTAGAAGATGAGTCATCGATTAAGGGGGAGAGTGATGATTTTCAAAATTCTATATCATCAAAACATGATACTTTGTACCAAATAAGCAGTGAATTTTATGAAACTTGTTGCTATGTGTCAGTGTATGATTTTTTTTTTAAATTCAAAATCTTCCAAACTTATCATACTTGACACTAACATTCTCCCTCATTAATTGAGGGGGAGCATCGTCATATTCCACTATCAGAATATATGTTAAACCTGACCACATTTTCTCCCAAATTTTCTAAACATATTTAAATCAATTGGGATCACAAATCTCAATTGGTTTGAAATTTTTGATCGGGGGAGAGAATGTGATTTAAATATGAAAATCTGATAAAAAATGTGATCTTTTGGACTCAAGTGTCGGCTCTCCCATATGTGCTAAACTCTTTCGTATATCGATGCACATATTGAGGGGGAGCAAATGATTTGTGATGGCAATTGTGAAAGAATACCAAAGACCGACCATTTTACTTTATGTAATGGAGTTATAAGGATGGTAAGGTTAGGTATTAGTTCCCATGATCCAGCCAGAACCGGAGGGATCTTCCCAGGGACAATCCTCTAGTTAGAATAGAAGTCCTTAGGAATGATTAAAAAGGAGAAAAGTGAATATGGGAAAAGTGCCGACTGAGATGGAGCTAGTACTGGAACAAACCCAACAAGGTGCTAGTAATGAAGTCTCGGTAAGCGCTGAAGGGGTTGAAGAATGAAAAAGAAATGTAAAGATAAAGGGTGAAAAGAAAGAAGCCCTCCTTTCACCATAGGCAGAAACCGGGTCAATACATATGCTGTCAGAATCACTTGGTTGATTGCTGACATTGAAGACAAAGTATCATGGACCCAGTGATACGCTGCACAACCCTCCCTAGCCACTCAAGGTCCCTCAAAGGATTCTTGTTTCACTTGTCACGGAGATCAATACATTGCTATCGTCTCTCTCACTCCGAGTTAGACGATATTGAAAAGGTGGCAGTCCTCTCCAGCCTCTGATCACTAAATCAAAACGCACTATTGAGTCTAGAGCCAAGAGATCATCAATAAATCTCATTAGGACACACTTCCAATATGCTTGCTGTTTCATACACCGTGAAAAGCAAGAAAATATATATGAAGAGTCCTACGCATTATCATCGTGGTATTGCCAGAACATCCGAGTGATACGTAAAGTATTCACAATGAAGATGAAAATCCTTCTAGAGCCAACATCTAACAAGCTCTTGGTGGGTGACATGTGAGATCCTTCATGGATCAAGCTTGTGACAACTGGAAAGAAACGATGGGGCAATTCAAATTTGAATCAAACTTGTTCCAGGAAATGGATTGACAGATGCTTTTGGAAAACCTTTCAATGTGCTCACCAACCGAGTTTTCGAGCACATTGATTGTGAAAATTTTCAAACAAAAGTATTTTTGACAGAAATGTGATTCAATTTATAAAACCTTCGTCGTGTTGCATAAAATGTTTATCTAGTGACACGCGAGTGACTTTTCCAATCAATTTCTCGTCAATCAGTGTGTATTTAATTCACTGATTTACTCTACCGTGATGTCTGCTTTGAGACATTCCGATGTGAGAACATGCTTAGTATGATGATTCTGACATTAATTTGTTGGAAGACTCATTACTACAAGCTGGAAATTCCTGTCAAGGAGAATCTTCTTTAAAGGGGATTCTACCTGATCACAGGTCGGTCTTCACAGGACCGAAGGTTAATCCAACCACATCGAACAAATGACAAAGCCATATTCGTTCTCCAACTTTATTGCTAACTGTTTTATTTCAGATTCATATAAAGATGGCGATGGTGGTTCCTGATTCTAGCAGAAACGTGTCAATCCACACTCCATGCTCACACTTCCAATTCATTATCAAAGACATCATGATAGATGAAAGATCTACAACATAACTTCTGCAACTCTGATGATAGCTATCATGATCCAGAAAAGTGTGTGCATGCGAGTCTAACAGTCACAACATATCACATCGAGGCAATACTACAATGGATGACCTCAGAGATTTACGGTGGCTGATGATCTCAAAGAAGGCTCCAAGATCACAACTTTGCATGGAGACGATGCTGAAAGATGACTTGAAGACATATGTTGGATGATAACCTCAAAGAATACTCGAAGATCATCCAAGACAAAAGATCAGTCATCAAAGTTTCACTGCTGAAGACACAAAGTACAATGACGTTGAAGAATCAATGTCTACGAGCTATGAAGTCAAGTTCAGAGAATAGAATGCTAGAATTCGAAATATTATTTCCGGGGTGACCTCCCTTAGGGGGAGATTGTTAGGAATATAAATATTCATATGAAGACTCGGTCACCCCGAGTATCTATTTAGCGTTTATATAGCTCGTAGGATTATTAGTATTATTAGTATTAGTTTAGTTATATTTATATTTGTGGAGTTGGGTTGGGTCTTTACCTACTGTTAGCTCACTCCACAGCCCACTAGGGGCACCTTAGCTAGTAAGTATATAAGCCCCTTCCCACACATGGGAAGGGTTGGAACTCACACAACTTCAATCTAATATTTCACATTTTCTCTCTCTAGTTCCCAATCCTCTCTACACTCTCTCTAAAACTCTTGCCATGGATTTGTTCTTCTATAATCCAAGACCTCCTGATCCACACAATCAATATGTTTCAATCTTACAACATACATTAAGGATTGATTGATTTTTGTTCAAGATTATGGAGCTTGGATAAGACGCACACATGACAGGTGTTTGTTATTATTCCATACTCTTGGGAATCAGGTTCATGTTAAAGGACTATTCTTCATTCTACTACTGCTTGGTTTCAAATGCTTTTGTAGTCATTTTTTGTAAGCTATTTGGTGATCGTTCATTGAAGGTACTACATGGTGTTTGTTGCTATGGTGGTAAGTTATTCCAAAAATAGATATCCTTTAAATGGTAAACCTAATTCTCTATTATATAAAGAGAATATAGGGCGTTAGTTTTATAAGTGTGTGTCAAGATGTAACACCAGGAAAAGTGTGTATGTGTGTCATCTAGGCGCCAAGTCCTCTAATGGACGCCTAGGGTTAGAGTTTTTGTTAAGCCTCAAGGATCATTAATCCCTGTTAGATTAGGTAACCGTACTACACTTGATCACGTAGTATTGGGGCTGTTTATTTTGTAAGTAGTTGTTAGAGATGATGACAAAGAACCTTGTTCAATAATAATGATGTTTTAGTTTATTCCGCTGCATACCTTGTTTATCATTGTTATTATTGTTATCCCTAGATGAGATCTAACCAATTTTGAGCTGTAAATGATCTTCACACTAAAGTTTGCTGATTCTCACAACATGATTGCATTTTTGTTAAAACCCACTAAAAGTGAAGGATTTGAACAGATAATTGATTTCTTGAATGCACACCCTATTAGGTATGCATTAACTGTTAATCCTACTATATATGTTTCCTACATTGAACAGTTTTGGTCTTCTGTTGTGACCAAAACAATCAATGAGGAAGTACAGATACATGCCCTAGTAGATGGCATGAAGATAATTATCACTGAAACATCTGTTAGACGATCTCTTCGACTAGCAGATGAGGAAGGTGTTGAATGTCTTTCAAATTCTACTATTTTTGAAAACCTTGCATTAATGGGGTATGAGAAGCCTTCTGATAAACTAACTTTTTATAAAGAGTTCTTCTCCCCACAATGGAAATTTCTTATTCATACTATCTTATAATGTTTAAGTCCTAAAACAACTTCCTGGAATGAGTTTAGCAGCAATATGACATCTGCCATTATCTGCTTAGCCACAAACCAAAAGTTTAATTTTTCTAAATTGATTTTTGATAGTATGGTTAAGAAATTAGATAATTTTTCTGGAAAATTTTATATATATATCCAAGATTTTTGCAAGTGTTTATGGACAAACAATTTACTGAGAAGGTAACTCATAAGAGACAATATATTGCACCTTCTCATACTAAAAAGATTTTCAGTAATATGAAAAGAATTGGTAAAGGATTTTCTGGTACTGTAACACCTTTATTTCAAACAATGGTGGTGCAAGGCCAACAACAAATGGGTGAAGGTTCAGAAATCCCTATTGATACCCAACATACACCCACAATTTTACAACCATCCACATAACACCCTCAAAAGACCCAAAAACTTAGGAAGCCAAGAAGAAAGGGCACTGAGATACCTAAGTCTAGTGCTCCTACACAAAGTGTTGTAGATGAGGCTGTTTGTAAGGAGAGGGATGACAGTTTGGTGAGGGCTGCCACTACTACTTATAGCTTAGAAGCAGAGCAGGACATGATAGTGGTAACAGCAATAAGACTCAATCCAAGGCAACAACTAATGAGTCAAGTTTCCAAGGAACTGATTCAGGTGATGGTCCCAAGCTCCAAGAGACCATGTAGGGTACAGATGCTCAAACTAGGTTTGAGGCTGTATCTAATCAATCCAATGATTCACCTCTCGGGAGAGGTAACACACTCCGAAGTGATGAGGATAGTCTGAAATTTAAGGAATTGATGGAACAATGTGCCACATTACAAAAAAAAGTTCTTGCCTTGAAGAAACTTACATCCTCTCAGCAAAAGGAGATCATACATTTGAAACATAGGGTAAGGAAGATTGAAAAGGGAAAGAAGTCAAGAACTGATGGGCTGAGAAGGTTATACAAAGTGGGTACTACATCAAGGGTGGAATCCTCTGAAGATGAACAAAGTTTGGGGGAGGATGCCGTGGTCTAAACAGGGGAGGAATGAAGTGGTGGAAACAGGGGAGGATGATGAGATGTTAAATGCTGTAAATGAATTTGTTGTTGAAGATGTTAGTGATAATAATAATGCTAAAAATGTTGTTGAAGCAATTGTTGGAGTTAGTACTGCTGGGCTTCAAGTTAGTACTGCTGGTGAAGATAACACTATTAGTGCTGCTGCAACATCTGTTACTGCTGATGAAATTACTTTGGCTGAAGCCCTTACCGAATTGAAAAGCACAAGACCTAAGGTGAAAGGGGTTGTTATTAAAGAGCCAAGTGACCGGATCAAAACACACACCTTGTGTTAGAGATACTTTGAGTAATACTAACTAGCACCCGGAATTTACTAGCTAATACTTAGAAGATATTGTTTGTGTGATGTGTATGAATGAATGGAACAGTGATTGAATATGTATGAACAATGAAGACAATGGTTAACCAAAATGATTCAATATTATTTATGAATAATACGAGTGATCTTCTATCACTAGGGTTTTACAACCTTGAATCTCTCACAAAACAATACCTGTACAAGATAACTATAACTCTAATTGCATAAGATATTCACTAAATCTTTTCTATAATTATCCTATTACATGTATTTATAATATAAGCAGTACAAACTTCTTGTGCTAACAGTACTAACTCAGTTAGTACTGCTAGTGTAATCTTCAGCAGTCTTTAACTTAAGCTTGATAGTTTGTACTGTTAGGTTTAATTCCCAACAATCCTCCCATAAACTTATGATTTCTCTCCAAATCACTAAGTTTCTTCGAATTAAACATTAACACTGATGATGGGGGAATTCTTCCAAACACTAACATGTCAATCTTTTGGTTCTGGCTTTTCTTTGCTCTGCAAGATTGAATATCTTTCTAACTAGCTCATCTGCCATCTCAGAACCTAGTACAAAAATGGGATTTAGTCACACATGCAGTTTTTCGAACGGCCACACAGTAACTTTTTTATGTGAGTAAATGTACCAGAATAAAATAAACAGCCACACTTGATCCGACTTGTGTGACCATTTCGGAATTACATCTGAGGCTACAGCCACACATTTGAATATTTTCGTGACTAGAGGTATCTGGTAAAACTTGTTTTGAGTTTTTAGTCACTTATAATTTGGGACGTGTGACGGATACAAATAAGTTTGAAACATTAGTCACAATATATATATATACATATGTGACAAATATATGTCACACAATTGAAAAGTGTAACCAAAATCCATATATGGTCACATGAAGTAATTGTGTATGTGGCTAAATCATATACTTAATTTTGTCACACATTATTTAAATGTGACTGCTAATTTTTGTTGAAAATTTAGCCACATGAATTTAAAATGTGTGACAATTAAAAAAGTAAGTTTGAAGCATTAGTCACGATATGCATTTAAAAGTGACAAATATATGTCACACACTTGAACAGTGTGACCAAATGTGATATATGGTCACACTTTTGCTTTATAATTCAAATATTTTATAATCTGATTTTACAGTATTTCTCAAATTTTTATATCTCCCTCACATATTTTCACTGCTCCCGCTCACTTTTTTCCCCAAAATCAAATTTAGATTTTCATTCTCCCCTCACATATTTTCACTACTCCCGCCTACTATTTTCACTACTCCAGCACACTGCCAACACCAATTCATTTCATTTCCCCAAAATCTATATTCATTTCATTTCATTTGATTTCATTTCGAAATAAACCCTAAAAACCAAAATCAAAATCAAAATCAAAATCAAAATCAAAATCAAAATCAAAATCAAATGAAATCAAATGAAATGAAATGAAGATCGATTTTGATTTACTGTGAAAATACACTTTTGGGCGACTTTTTTTATTAAAACTGAGTTACGAGGTGTTATGATGTGAAAATACACTTTTGGGGACTTTTCTTATTAGCAAACCTATTCATTTTAACCATGTATTGTTTTGGATAATGCCTAACTCCAGAGTACTTATGTTATCAGGATTTCATATATGAGGACGAGCTTAATAATTTCGTGGAGACTGGTTCTCTTTCCGAGCTTATTACAGCCTTCTCTCGTGAAAGTGCCACTAAGGAGTACGTGCAACACAAGATGATTCAGAAGGTAAATAAAAGAACTATCACAAGATCAGGCTTTTCCGTTTATTAGAATGTTTCATCATTTTTTATATGAAAATGTTCCTGCAGGCTTTGGATATCTGGAATTTACTTTCTGAGGGAGCATATTTGTATGTTTGTGGTGATGCCAAAGGCATGGCCAAAGATGTACATCGGACTCTACACACCATTGTGCAAGAACAGGTATGTTGAATATTTCAACAGATTAATTAATGTTTATTTAATTGTATTCTATAGATCTGATTTGGATTAATAATATCTAGCTATTTATATATATTTTTCATTTACACAAGTTTAGGAGTAGGTGTATTATATATTTATATGGCCACACAATCGGCTGAGATGTGGACACAATCGGCTGAAATCAAAATCCACTAAAATCAAATAAAATCATGGCGTGTCGCGGGTAGGAGATGCTCGTCAAGGCTGTCGTCAGCACCGGTGTACTTGATAATAATTTTCTTTATTGTTAAGTCATAATCATGTGTCCAATGGTGTCTCCTTTTGTTTACTTTTGTGGGGTTTGTACTAGCAGTTAGCTACGGGGCATAGTAGAGGGAAATTTCAACAAGTTTTATGTGAAAAAAGGATCAATTTGGGTTCTTAACTTATATCTATGAATTAAATGATAAACATACTTTTAGATAATTATCTCGTCAAATATGATTTGCGTTATATCTGTAATAATAGTATTTTCTTTCAAATAAAAGTACTTTTAGATAATTATCTCGTCAAATATGATTTGCGTTATATTTGACATGTTCCCTTTAAGCCAATTTTCTTTTACTTCACTTGTCTGACCCACAAGAGACAAAACATAACTTGCAGCAACTCATTCATAAGTAAATTGGTTGAAATAGCTGCCTCTAAAATGGTCCATCTGGTGTTCGCTTCTTCATTTGCTTTTGTCACCTTTTATTTTTAACCTTACAAACCAACTCACTGCATTTTTTACTTATACAAATGGCAGGTCCTGCTAATAATTTGGACTCTGCTTCTGGAGATAATGCACCTGTGCTTCACTTGTGACTTTAAGTTTTTTAAATTGTTTTCTGTAAATTTGGAAATGGACTGTTGGTACTTATGATTCAGGATGCCTAACCTTGTCTCTTGTGGTTTGATATGTAGCCTGAGAAGACATCAGGAACCATCAATCAACAGCTTGCTGCTATTGCTCCAGCGTTGGAGCAATTGTTGAAGCAGAAGGAAGAGAGGAGAAAGGAGTTCTTGTACAAACACAAATACAAAAGAGATAAACCTTCAAAGTGAGCTTGTAGGAAATGCGTCTATACTTGGTGAATGGACAACGGACTAGAAGGTGATTTGACTGTCTAGCTTTACTTAATTTTTTTAGAGCATTGGTATGACTTTATATGATGTATAGAAGGTGTAATAAACAGAACTGTAATGGGCTTATTTTAATTCTTATACTATGTGCTTTTGGTTAGTAAGTGTAGCCATGTGCAATCTTTGTCTAATTTTATACTCTCTTTTTAATTTTATATGTAGGAACACCCGATACTCCAATAACAGGTGCTACTGTAAAGTCGACTGATGCTCTTCACAATCCTGGTAGTTGTAGAGGAAGTGGAAATGAAAAAGCTGCTGCAAGCCAAAGATCAGCACTTTCTGCTGCTTCAGGTGGGCGTCTTGGTCAGGGATTTGCAAGTGGAAGTCTCGATGAAGATGCGTCTTCTGTGTGACTGTTTGCTGCCCGTGGAATGGAGCTTCTATGTGCACAATCATATAGTCAAAAATTAGGTCTCTATGCCGAAAGGGTTGGGGCAATTAATGTTCTTTGCTCATTCGCTGAAGCAGCTCTGAGGTATGCAACTTACAAAATATTTACATTCATTTGCTGCATTTCTGTCATAGAATACTAGATATGTATCTCATTCATCACTTATAGTTGTTGTAGTTTTTGTTAGTTGGATTATACCATCTCTGTACTGCTTGAAAGAAAACCACAATCTCCATGATGAAACTGAAATTTAGGATTTGATTAATTTGTAAGATATTACATGTGATCATTGTTCACTTGATTCTTTTTAACTCTATGAAAACACATGTACAACTTGTATACAGCAAAATATTATTGTTCTTCATAGTTTTTCAGCTCATGCTTTATAGCTGGGCTCCTCATGATATCCTAGATATGTATTTTTATGATAATAGCATGCAACTTAATACATTCCTGTTTATAGTTTTGTAATCTTTATATTTACTTTGATTGTGCTCAAATGTAGCAGCCAACTCACATAAGCATGAAACAAACGAGTCCCCAGACCTGCAGGAAGGTAGTAGTGTTGAGAAGCCCCTCACAAGTGTTACCAAGTACATTTGGAATATATAGGCAGAAGTCCAAGAGAATCCTGATCGAGTCATCGGATAGTGAAGTTTTGAAATTATTCAAGGCAAGAAACAACAGACACGAGCTAGTGTATTTTTAATACTGCTAGATATTATAGTATGAGCAGGTGTATTAGTTATGTTAGTTATAAGTTAGTACTGTTGGTTCATACATTTAGTAGTGCTATTAGATATTATTGTATTTGAATTTGTTTTTATATATATTTGAATTTGTTTTGCTATATATTGATTTCTTAAATGTGACTAAAAGATGTATATAGTTACACTTAATAACACTTTTGGTCACTGTTTGTTTAATTTGTTGTGTGACTAAATATTACAAAAGGCCACACGCAAAAAAATTCATGTGGCAATTGGATGATCAATAGTCACACAAAATACAATTTTCTTCACTTTAAACAACATATGGTCACACTTATTAACAATTTTGGTCACTTTATGCTTAATTGTATGTGACTAAATACCCAAAACAAACATGCTTTGTGTGACTAAATATTACAAAAGGCCACACACACAAAAAATTCATGTGACCATTGGATAATCAATAGTCACACAAAATACACATTTCTTTCACTTTAAACAGCATATGGTCACACTTATTGACACTTTTGGCCACTTTTTGCTTAATTGTATGTGACAAAATACCCAAAACAAGCATGTTTTGTGTGACTAAATATTACAAAAGGCCACACAAACATAAAATTCAAGTGACCATTGGATGAACAATAGTCACACAAAATATATATTTCTTCACTTTAAACAACATATAGTCACACTTATTCACACTTTTGGCCACTGTTTTTAAAATTGTATGTGACTAACTCGAAAAAAACAATACACGTTGTGTGACTAAATCATCACAATCGTCACATTTATTATATATTCATGTGGCCATAGGATGGGAAATAGTCACACATACTGATAAATTCAACAAAACTTGTGCCTAATTGGTCACACATATTCGGGTTTTGGTCACTCTTTTTCATTGAAAACGGTCACAAACTAAACAATGTGACCATATGGACCCTTTAGTGGCGCGACTTTTTGTCACACACACCCAAAAAAATGTGTGTGACTATATGCATATAGTCACGCATTTTGGGTGTGACGATATCCAGTTTGTGTACCAGTGCCATCTCAGAACCTTCTTCAACCTTGAGTATCACTGATAGCATAGACATAAGCACTACTGGTCTCAATGGATAATCTTTCTCTACCAGCATATATATCTGGTTCATAAAGCCTTTTCAACTGAACCCATAATTCCTTGTCTTTATCTTCAAGAGGATCTGAGACTCTGAATCTTTCTTGTACCAAATTCCACAACTTATTAAGGTCTTCTCTGTCAAATCATCTTAGCATATCTTCAAATAACCTATACTTCTCAGTTTTTCCTCCAACTCTTATAACTTTCCATCCTTTCATCCTTCCTTCTGTGAATACCTCCCAGTCTATGATTGGATGCTTTGCTTGGAGTGGACTGACATTTGTAGATTTAGGTATTACTACAATCATGTTCTTGATCTGTTCATGTGATAAGCTCTCAGTTGCAGTCTTTTGCTTCTTTTATGTATCTGATTCCAATAACTCAGGTATTCTTTTCTCTCTTTTACTTTCTTCAGGATCATATATGAACTCCTTTGGGACTGGCTTGTTAATTCTTGCATATGCTTCATAATAAGCTTTTTCTATCTCAGCATCTGATCTTCCTTTGAAGTAACTTTGCTTCCAATAAGCTTGATTCTTCAAATAGCTCTTCATGAAGCTTATCTGCTCTTTCTTAGAAGGCATCTTCTTCTTATAACCTTTCTTCTTTTTATCCTTGATTTTCTGCAATAGATCATCTAAAGCTACTTCCTTATTCTTTGATAGAATGAAACTTGTGAGCATAGCTGACCTTTCTTCTACACTTAGACTCTCATCAGACACCAATTGTACTGCTTTTGCCTTCACTATTGGATCAGTATCAATTAAATACTGTATCTGTTCTTCAAAAGATTCTTGAGCAATAGCAGCATCTGAAGCCAATCTTTTTTTTCCAATCTTTTGTCTTCCATGAATCTAGCTACTTCTTCTCCATGCATCTTTATTGCCACTTCTGCATCAAAATCTATTTGGGCTTGAGTTCTGGGCTTGATCTTCTTAGTCTGTAGCTCTTCTTCAGTCAGAATCCCTTTTCCTTTATCCTTAGCAGTTTGTACTGCTACATCACCAGTTTGTACAGCTTCCACTGCTTCAGCAGTACCTTGTTGTTGATTCTGATCTTCATTACCACTTTCACCCATATCAACATCACCACCAACAGTACCTTGTTGTTCATCCATGTTACCACCAGTACCTTCTTCAAAAACCAAATTCCTCCGCTGATTGTCTAACCCAGATTTCTTTTCCTTATCTTTCCCTAATTTCCCTGTTTTCCTCCCCTGTTTGGGAGAATCATCACCATCATATGAACTATCATCTGAATCATCATCTGAACTAGAATCAGAGGAACTAGTAGACACCACCATCTTGGATTTCTTCCTTTTAAGTTGAGCTTCCAAATGCTTTACTCTGAGAATCAGCTTGGTGTAGACCTTGGCAAAGTTCCTTTTGTGGCTTGAAAGATCTTCTTCCAGACTTTCCACCTTATTTGACAAGTTTGTACAGAGAACCATCAATTCCTTAAGTTTAGAGTTGCCCTCATCACTTCTAGCTGTGTTACCTACTAGGAGAGGTGAATCAAGGGGCATAGATACAGTTTCTACCCTAGTTAGACTAGGATGTACTCCTGAACCACCAATTTGCTTCATGTGGCTTGGGATTTCATCACCTGTGACAAGTCTTGTAGGACTTGGCACATTAGATTTTGCCATGGTAGTGGTCTTAGTTATGGTTACACTGGCCTGCTTAGCAGTAGTGTAAGCGCCATCCATACTATCATGAAAGATAGGCTCATCTGCTTCAAAGGTATAAGTAGGAGGACTAGGCTGACCAACCATAGTCTCCTTTCTGGTTCTTCTCCTATAAGTTGTGGTGATTGGGGGTGTATGAGTGATTTCTGGAACTTCAATGGGTGTTGGTTGGGGCTCAGTTGGGTTGACTGACCCTTCACCCTGATCAATCAGTAGCATCTCAGGAAAAAGAGGTATTATTACCCCATTAAAAAGTCTACTTGCCATAGCCATGTTTTGAAAGAGTTTTTGCTGTAGGCAAGGTGTTGGAAAAGTTTCTTTATGTTTCTTAAGCAGATTCTTTTTCTTGTTCAAAAAGGTTTGGACAAACCTTGGATACATTAGAAACTTTGTTTTACTTTTCACATTATTAACCATACTCTCAAATATGAATTTAGAAAAATTAAAGACTCTGTTTGATGATAAACATATGAGAGCAATAGCAATATTGCTACTGAATTGCTCCCATGATGTTCTTTTGGGACTCAAACAATGCAAGAGAGTATGGATAAGAAATCTCCATTGAGGGGAGAAGCATCCTTTTTGAAAAGTCAATTTATGGTTGGATGTATCATACCCCATTCTAGCAATTTCTTGCCAAATTTCTGTGTTTGGCAAGTCATTTATTCCATCAGAATCTTATAACTAAAGATGTCTCCTAATAGAAGATTCAGAAACAATGAATGATATGCCATCTACATTAGAATGAATTTCTATGTCTCCATCTTCACTAGTTATGACAATAGCAGTTTGCCAAAACTGTGTAATGTGAGAGACAAAAAGGGTAGGGTTAATAGTTAAAGCATACCTTATATGAGATGCATTCAGAAAGTCTACAATCTCATAGAAAAGTGGTCCATCACCCTGCTCTATTTTCTCCAAATAAGCAACCTGGTTGTGTGTCTTAACAAACTCCAAAACAGCCATGATTATGTTTACAAGATATATCAGAAAGATAATCGTATGAGGTTTAATTGATGAAGTGCAAAGCCAATTGGGTTTTTATATAGGTACGGTTAGGGTTTGAGAATTTTGCGCAAAGGGATAATTATTATCTTTAGAAAGTGAATAAGTAAATATTTAGTAAAAAGATAATTATCCTTGAGAAAAACCCTATATATATGGTAAGAAACGTTTTCACCCAACGGCTAGTTAAAAAATCTGTTACTGACACAACAGTACCAACGGCTAGTTGAGCAGTACAAAGTTTACACTAGCAGTACAAACTTTGCACTAGCAGTACTAATTTTTGAGAAAAATTTTAATGAGCAGTATAAACTCAATATTGATTCTAAAAACAATACTGCACACTTATAGTTTTTAGCAAACTATCAGCTATCAACAGATTTGATGTGTGTTTACCAATAGCCGTTTGATTTGGACTAGCCAACCCTTCACTGTTAGATATGGTGAGTTAATAACCATATAGTTTTTGGTAAACTATCAACCATAAACGGATTTGAGAAGTATTTACCAGAAACCATTTGCTATGGACTAGTTGGTTCTTGATGTGGGTTAGACATGGTGAACCAATAACCATTTGTTGTGTGCACAGATCACATACTTTGAAATTCCAAAGCACCTCACCATCCAAAACATAAAGCATTCAATTCACAAACTCAAATCAACCTACAATTGTTAGTCCAAAAACAAGAAAACAAAGTGCAAAGCACTTGTCTCATAACATTATAAGCATATGACTAACATTGCACATAAACAAGGAAATTAGTTTCCTTGTGGTACCTAAGCCATTACTGACTTAGGTTTTTCTATTGCATCAATATAATTAAACCTTTTCAAAACAGTTGGTGCACCATTGGATTGAAGTGGTCTCCAAACCCATGATGCTGATGCATTAAGACCATTGCCCATATTTCCCTTAGAAGTATGATTAGAGTGACCAGTACTAACTATTGGGCTAGCAGTATGAACTGCTGGCTTTGTAGTTTGTACCCTTGGTTTCCAGATTTGTTTCTTTACAACTGCTTGATTATGAAATTGCCTTCTAGCAGTTGATGGTGCAGATTTGAAAAATGTTTTTGCATTTTGAACTGCTTGTCTTGGGTAAAATGTCTTATTTGGTCTGGCCGTATGAACTGCTGGTCTAGCAGTATAAACTGGTCTTTGGCCAGACTTTAAAAGAACTGATCTAGGTATCATTCTAGCATTGGAAGGGTGAGTTGTAAGTCTTTCTGAGTTCACCCTATTGTTTGAATACCTAGTTACACTAGTACATATTTGGCCTACGGTCACACATGTGGTATTTTGAACGGCCACACAATAACTTATTTGAGTGACTAAATGTACCAGAATAAAATAAACAGTCACACTTGATCTGACTTATGTGCCCATTTCGGAATTACATCTGAAGCTACAACCACACATTTGAATATTTTCGTGACTAGAGGTATCTGGTAAAACTTGTTTTATTTTTTAGTCACTTATAATTTGGGACGTGTGATGGATACAAATAAGTTTGAAACATTAGTCACACTATATATATACATATGTGACAAATATATGTCACACAATTGAAAAGTGTGACCAAAATCCATATATGGTCACACGAAGTAATTGTGTATGTGGCTAAATCATATACTCAAGTTTGTCACACATTATTTAAAAGTGACTAAATCATATAGTCAAGTTGGTCACACATTATTTAAAAGTGACTAAATCATATAGTCAAGTTGGTCACATGAAGTAATATTTTACATATATATGCCGCACTTAGTTTTTCCCAAAATAAAATTTCCCTCTCAATTTTTCCCAAGCCCCACCTAAATTTTCCCCCAAATCAAATTTCCCTCCTTCCCAAATATTTCGTTAACCTACCCATATTTTTCTATACTCCTTCCCCCAAATATCATTTACACCAAAAGTAGATATGGTCTTCTTCTATCTCCTCAACACTCTCCTCACCAACGCCACCGCTTGCACCACCACCACAGTCGCACCAAGGCCACCGCTCGCACCACCACCACACTCGCAACAACACCACACACTCACTTCAGGAAGAGCTGTTAACAATGAATGGGAATAAATCGTGTGGCATGATTGGGTAAGTGTAATCTATCTCCATCCTATTCTATAAACAATGTGTTTTTGACATGTTCAATTTCATAATTTTAATATGTATCATGGGTTGTGAACAGTCCTGAAGGAATTGAGCGTCTATGTTCTGATATGCAAGTTGCTCACACGGATGTGCGGATACTCATGCTCGCTTGGTATGTGTCTGTTGATTCCATATTCACTCGACATTATCACCATTTGTTTCTCGTGCACTATGTTGTTCACTTGTTCTAGTTACTAATTGGTGTATTGAATCTCCAGGAAAATGCAAGCAGAAAAGCAGGGATATTTCACACTGGTAAGGAATTGTCTATAAAATCAAGTTCTAAAACTTAGATCTTATTACCGGGTTTATTGCATAAAAATAACCAAAGTATTTTTTTCATTTGTAATGTTTAGGATGTCTTAGCGTTTTTTGTTGTGAAATTAGTACAATCTAAGAATGCGTTAGGATGTCTTAGCATTTTTTGATTAATTAGCTTTGTGGATTTGAGCAAGGATGATATTTAGGGCGTGTTTGTGTTGGCTTATCTATTGTGCTTATGTAAATTCAGTAAAGCCATCGTAAGCTTACTTTTTTTTTTTGGCTTATAAGCTTATCAAGTTGAGCTTATGGTTTTAAATAAGCTAAACTCAACTTGATAAGTTCACAAGCCAAAGAAAGTGAGCTTATGAGCTTTTCAAAACTTACATAAGCACGAAGGCACGATAGATATGCTAACACAAATACCCCCTTAGTACTTGCTACTTTATGAGTTTATATATAGGGGGAGGTTTGATTGTTTATTAAGGATGTGTTTGGTATTATGTAGTATTTATATTGAAGAGGAGCTAAAGGATGGTTCATCTTATGTAGAGTTTACATGTGAAATTAGCCTCTAAGATGAAAAGGTGATGCAGCGGAATAGGCCTTAAAACTGCTTCTTAATGCTATTCTACTTTTTCTTTTTCAGCTATCTTGTGAACAATCTTCAAGGTCTCACTCTTGATCCGTGTGGATAAGGGGTAACATGTGATATAAAGACTAAAAGAGTTGTTTATCTGTAAGATATTAAACTATTTTTCTATGATTGTATTCTTATGCATATTCAATTATTGTAATTCATGTTACTTTATATGTATAACTTTTCAGATACATCTTCTGAAGGTAATTTTTTTGTGCTCATTGGCTGCAGGCAGGTGCACTTGTGCAAGTTTATACAGATGGAACCATGTTGGTCACACATGCTGGTGTTGAGATGGGTCAGGGCTTGCATACAAAGGTTGATCAAATTGCTGCTTCCGCCTTTGATATCCCTCTTAGTTCAGTATTTATTTCTGATATGTATGGAGTTGCGGTTTTGGATGCGTGTAATCAAATAAAAGCAAGAATGGAGCCGATAGCATCTCTTAAAAAACACAGTTCTTTTGAGGAGGTACATGAATGGCGCTTCATTAATTCAACAAAATTGAAACAGAAGGATCCAGTGATTCATTATGCACATTTTTTCTGGTATTTTTTTAGTTTGTATTAGCATGCTATTTCGAGCGTGTAGATCTTTCTGCACCAGCAAAGAAACCTACTGCTGCTGGTGCACCCAAGGTTTGTATTAACATGTTAAGTTGTCTTGATGTTCTTGCATAATGGTCGTTGCTTCTGAAGGTTGACATAATATGATAATATATTTTCAAATGCTGTACCTAAGGTTTGTAGATGGATGGGTTTGACCAGACAGTGAATGTTAAGGTCATCATGGCAACCAACCGTGCTGATACTTTGGACCCTGCACTTCTTTATCCTGGTAGGCTTGGCCTAATCTTGGTACATCCATGACAACAGCCGAGTGCATGGGTTCAGGTACTGTTGTTGTAAATAAAATCGGACTATCTGAGTTATTAGAGTTCATGAACTTGGCGGTCCTAAGGTCAAACCTTAGTTTTACTTTTTAGTTTGTTCTGAGTTTTTTAGTCTTTATGAGAATTAGGGGGTGTTTGAAATAGCTTATTTTCGGGGCTTATGAGCTTAATTGATTTTGAAGTTGAGCTTATGACTTTAATAAGTCATAAGCTCAAGTTAATGCTCATAAGCCGAAAAATTACGAGCTTTTTCAATATCAAATAAGCCCATAAACCCTGAAAATAAGCTAATCCAAACACCCTTTAGAGACTGATAAAAAGGAAGTATATTCTAAGAATTTGGTGTTTTTTTTGGTAGTAGATGAAAATTCAATGAAAATGAGATCAAGAAAATCCCAAAAAACCCAAAAACAAAAAAACACTGACACATTGAAAACTTGCACATGAGCTTGAACTTGAAGTGGTTGAGCTTGAAAACTCGATTTCTTAGGTCTTGTGTTTGTACTTTAAGTTAAGCTAATCCGGTTTGCTGTCGGTATATTGTAATTATTACTGATCAACATGACATTACAAGTTTATAACTTGATATGTTTGCAGAAGTGAACACATTGCCACTAATTTGGGATGTCCAAAATGAGATTGTTGCATTTGTTTTAGGATCACTTGTTACATAATATGTTCATGTTAACACTTTCATGTCAACAATTATAAGTATGTATCACTTTTATGGAAAAGAAACGGCATTAAGTTCTCTACTAGAGAAAATATAGCTGTTTATATTTTTTAAGAGAAAATGCATGGATAGTTTTTGTTCGTTCAACCTAGATATAGATATAAATATTTGTTTCACATCCCAATAATGTAATCCTATTCAGAATTTCATCGGGTGGTTAGAATTTTTTTTTTGTTTTGTTTTATAGCTACTACGTTAGAAGTTAAATCGAAACCGTACAGTTCATGAAATGGGAGGACATTGGACTAGGAAACCCAAAAGATGGAGAGATTAGAGTGAGGAACAAGGCCATTGGGGTCAATCTTAATTCTAACCCGCCAAGATCATGAACTCTAATAGGGGCTTCATATTTGTCCCTCCTATCGCATTGGCTATTGGTGGCAAATTTTGTTGGGAATTAAACCTAACAGTACAAACTGCAAGGCTTAAAGTTTCAACTGCTAAAGACTGATGAAGATTACACTCACAGTACTAAGTTAGTTAGTACTGCCAGAACAAGAAGTTAATACTGCTTATAAGGTGAAGACAGACGCGTATAGATAATTATAGAATAAATATTGTGTATATCCTATTTAAATAGAACTATAGTTATCTTGTACAGGAATCCTTAATTTATAAAAGGATATCCTAGGTTAGGTTATACATATGAAATATCATCTCTTTTGTTAAGATTCAAGGTTGTAAACCCTAGTACTAGCAAGAGTACTCGTATTATTGATTATAATAATATTGAATCGTTTTGGTTAATCAATTGTCTTCATTGTTCATACATTGATATACAAATACTTACTGTTCCATTCACATCACAAACAATATCTTCTATGTATAACTAAATAGATTCTGCATACTTGGTTGTATCAACTCAAAGTATCACATACACATCATATAGGATTAACACCCTAAGTGTAACACATCAAACAATCCTGACAAGTGGTATCAGAGCAAGGCCTTTGATTCTTTGATTTAGAAGATCCAAGAATAACAGTTTCTCAGAAGAAGATGGACATGGAGATGTCAACAACCAATCTTGCTGCAAAATTGCCTATCCTCAAGCCCAATGAGTTCGATATGTGGAGATTGAGAATTGAACAATTCTTCCAAGTGCAGGACTATGCACTCTGTGAGATCATAGAAGAAGGGAATTCGTTCAAGCCTTCTACCACAACAACAACTGAAGAAGGTAAATCTGTGACAATAGTGCAGACAAAGCCTATTACTGCTGATGAGAAGGCACAACACAAGAATGATCTCAAAGCAAGAAGCTTGCTGCTATTGACCATACCTAATGATCAATTGTTGAATTTCAGCAAGTTCAAGTGTGCAAAGACACTTTTTGAAGCTATTGTTGCCAGATATGGTGGGAATGATGCCACCAAGAAAACACAGAAGACCCTTCTCAAGCAACAATTTGAGAACTTCTCAACTACAAGCAATGAATCACTAGACCATATGTTCAACAGGATACAGAAACTAGTGAGTCAGCTTGCTATTCTTGGAATTGAGATACCTCAGGAAGATATCAACTCCAAATTTCTGAGGAGTCTGCCATCAGAATGGGCTATGCACGTGGTTGTATGTAAGAACAAGCCTGATATAGATTCCATGAGCTTAATGGACCTTTATAGCAATTTCAAAATAGTGGAGCATGATGTAAAGAGGTTTGCTGGAACAAGCTCAAGCCCTAGAAATTTGGCATTTGTGTCATCCTCAAGTACTTCAAGTCCAGATGAAGAAGTGCAAGTTGCTGGAGCAGTTGGTACTGCTAGTTCTAATATTGGTACTGCTAGTACTTCAAGCAGTACTAATGGACTACTGGATGAGAATACTTATTGTGCTTTCCTGACTACTCAGCACAATGGTACTATGTTGACTCATGAAGATATTCAGGAGATAAATGAAGATGATATTGAAGAGATGGACATCAAGTGGCAACTCTCTCTTCTTAGCATGAGGGCTAAGAGAATTTTGAAGAGAACAGGCAAGAAGATAGTCATAAATAGCAATGATATTGCTGGTTATGACAAGTCCAAGATTGAGTGTTATAACTGCCACAAAATGGGTCATTTTTCAAGAGTGTGTAGGAAGCCCAGATAGCAGGACTCAAGGAATAGGGGCTATGAAGGCAAGTCAACAGGATCAAGGGTTGTGGAGATTATAGACTCAAGCTCAAAGGCAATGATAGCCATTGATAGCTTAGGGTTTGATTGGAGCTACATTGCAGAAGAGGAAGCAACACCTACAGAGATGGCTCTCATGGCTTTCTCAGACTCTGAGGTACAAGTTTCTAAATGTTCTAAATCTTGTGATGCATTAAAAGAATTAGAAACACTTAGAAAACATTATGATGAACAGAAAATAGAGCTAAACAAGACCAATTTTAATTTAGCAAATCATAAAAGGGGTTTAGCTGTTCTAGAAGAGCAAATTGTTCATTATAAAACTAGTGAGTCTACTTTTTCTAAAACTGTAGCTGTACATAAAAGAGATATATTTTTTAGGGATGCTGAAATTAGCAATTTAAAAGCTAAGGTTGATAGACTTAAACAGGCTAAGGAGAACATTCAATTGAGTGTAGATACTTTAGAGTATACATTAAAAGGTGTTTAAAAGATAATTGAATGTCAAATTATCAATAAGGCTAAGTCAGGGCTAGGATATCACTCAGTTCCACCTCCTTATAGAGGAATTCCAACACCCCCAGGCATAGACCTAGAACACACTGGTTTGGAAGAATTTCAACTACCTAAAATGGAATATGGTCCAAAACTAAAAGAAAAAGAAGATAATTTTGAGAGTGCAAGTGATAAATCACTCTCTATGGACAAGTTGTCCTCTGATAGGTCATCAGGTAGAGACTTAGATGCTCCAACCATAGAGGATTGGACTTCTGATGATAATGAGTGTGATTAGGCTATGGTTAAGCCTGTTAGTGTTAATATAAAGGAACCAAAAGTACCTAAGGTGGTCAGAACTGAGACTGTTAGGCCTAAAACCAATTCTAAAATTTTTAGACCAACAGTTAGGTATGCTAAAATGTATAGAACCACAAACAAGCCGAGAGGTAACCAAAGGAATTGGAACAACGTCAAGTCTCACCAACTAGGTGATGACTTTGTCTGTTTTAGGAAAGTTTGTTTCACATGTGGTAGCTTTGACCATCTTACAGCTTATTGCAACAATAGGGTAACTAGGTATTCAAGTCCTAGGGTGAACTCAGTTAGACCTCCCACTTACCCTTCCAATGCTAGAATGATACCTAGAACAGTTCATTTAAGGTCTGGACCAAGAGCAGTTCATACTGCTTGACCAGAAATTCATACTGCTAGACCATTTAGACCTGTTTACCCAAGACCAACCGTTCAAGGTGCAAAAACAACTTTTAAATCAGCACCAAAAACTGTTCAAAGGCCATTTCAAAACAAAGCAGTGATTAACAAACAAATTTGGAAGCCTAAAGTTGCAATTGCAAACCCAGCAGTTCATACTGCTAGGCAACCAATTAATACTGGAAGTTTTAAAAACACTGCTAAGGGAAATATGGGTAATAGTATTAATGCATCTGCATCATGGGTTTGGAGACCACTTCAACCCAATGGTACTCCAACTGTGCTAAAAAGATTTAATTATATTGATGCTAGAGGAAAACCAAAGTCAGTGATGGCTTGGGTTCCACAAGGAAATTAATTCCTTGTTGGAGAGCAATGTTAGTCATATGCTTATTTGTTATGAGGCAAGTGCTTTGCACTTTGTTTCTTGTTTTTGGACTAACAATTGCAGGTTGATTGGAGTTTGTGAGCTGAATGCTTTATATTTTTTTTGGACTGAATGGTGAGATGATTTGGAGCTCAGTGTGTGATCTGTGCACACAACAAATATTTATTGGTTCACCATGTCTAACCCACATAAGAACCAACTAGTCCAAAGCAAACGGCTATTGGTAAAGACATATCAAATCCGTTGATAGCTGATAGTTTGCTAAAAACTATGGGTGAGCAGTCTTATTTTTAAATCAATATTAAGTTTCTACTGCTCATTAGAACTTTTCTTGAAAATTAGTACTGCTAGTGCAAAGTTTGTACTGCTAGTGTAAACTTTGTACTGCTCAACTAGTCGTTGTAACTGTTGTGTCAGTAATTAATTTTTACTTAGAAACTAGCTGTTGGAAGTTTGTTGCAATTTTTACTCATTAAATTACGGTTTTTAAGGGATCCTCTTCTAGATATTTTAATTTTATTCTATTATAATCTTATCCTAAAATAAAAGTTAACATATTCTTTAAGTCGGTCAATAGAAACCCTAATTCTCTCAATAATATCTCATCTCACTTTCATCTTCTACTTTCTATCCTAATTTTTCACTATTCACCACAGTCAAATCAATTTTTACTGAGAATATTATGGCTAATTTGGATTTTATTAAGACGCACAACCAGGTTGCTTTTCTTGAGAAAACAGAGGAAGGGGATGGACCAAAATTCTATGAGATTGTGGATTTTCTCAACAACTATCATATAAGGTATGCTTTAACTGTTTCCCCTACTCTCATTGTCTCTCATATCACACAATTTTGGCAAACTGCCATTGTCAAAATTAGTGAAGAGGAAGACATAGAAATTCATTCTAAAGTGGATGGCATATCTTTTATTGTTTCCGAATCTACACTTAGGAGACATCTTAAGTTGCAAGATTCAGATGATATTGATGCGTGGTTTTGCAACCTTACAACAGGTTTTACCTCTCGAGGGATCTCAAGAGGCTTACAACCCCACCAGGCAGTGTACCTGACCGATGTAGTATAGTGTAGTGGTAAGTACGGGGGATTGATCGTTCTCCACAGGGAATAGTGTTCGTTAGGTGTGAAAAACTACTCTAATAGGTCTAAGGGTGAGAGAAGATTCTTTTTATGTTTTTATATTTTTACGAAAGCAAGTAAAATCTCGGGTTTGAAGGAGTGGGCGGAATTAGTTGCTAATCAACTAACCCAAGTTACTACGAATGCAAATAAAATAAAATAACAAAAAATGAAAAGGTTGGTGAAAACTTATGTGGAGGGAAATGTGTTTACTTAGATTTCCTTACTCCCTAACTATCTTTTACCGGTTGATTAGTGTGTATTAGTTGCGTGGATGACGGGTGTATTCCTTAATACCATTCGTGGGGTGGCGTACGTACTTCCCCAACTCTACAAGCTCCTACTTCACTCCTATGTCGAGCCGGCTAGGAAGCTCCTAACATGGGATCACTAGAATTCGCTTGTGCATTAAATACAACCATAAAAACCTTTAGTACGCATTGGTTCATGTTTCTTAAGACGTTCAAGCAAGTTACCGAATAGGAAGTTAGCCAGTTTTCTTAAGCCTAACATAGATGAACAATCATCCAATACAACTAACAACACACTAATAACCAATAATCAATAGCTAGGTTTCATTAGATCTATGCAAACACAAGATAAATCTAGCCTAGCATGTTAAACAAAAGACAAGAACAAGATAGAATCAAACAACACATAGACATATTGAATGATTAATTGATAACTTATCTTCAATGTAACATGGAAGATCTCAAGGCAAAAAGCCTTGAAAAAGCTGCCAAATTCGTCCTAGGGTTTTCACACACAAAGTTCCCCAATAAGTTCCACACTAATGACAAAAAATTGCAAAACTATATATAGACTTTCAGATCTGACGGCGTCACGTTATGGAGTGTGACGCCGTCACCTCGCTGCTTTTAGGGTTCCCGGATGACCTTCTTGACGCCGTCCCTCTTTAGCTCTCCAAAATCCGTTCTGGCTTATCAGGGGTTGACGCCGTCAGATTTAGGGGTGACGCCGTCCCTCTTTAAATTAAGCCGTGACGACCTTGATCAGATTAAAGCGTGACGCCGTCAGAATTCCCATGCAATTTTCACTGGCTTATCATGAGTAATTTTCATATCCACCACTTTTGCCAAGCCATGACGCCGTCTGGAGATAATCCTGACGCCGTCAAAGGTAATTTCCAGCATGATTTTGAGACTTTGTCGTTTTCTTCACTTTTATGCTCCAAAAACGTCCAAAATGCTTCCTTTTCCAGATTTCTCCTCAAAAGTACCTAAATTGACAAAAGGAACGATTTAGGGCAATATTTGATCAAATAAATACGATTTAGGGCTTAAATGACCCCTTAAAAGCGGTACACTTTTCGCTTCATCAGTTATCAATAACATGCTAAACACTGAAATTTGGCAAGAACTTGCCAGAATGGGGTATGAAACATCTAATCAAAAACTAACTTTTCAAAAGGGATGTTTGTCCCCACAATGGAGATTTTTGATACATACTCTCTTACATTCTTTAGGTCCTAAAAGAACATCATTGGAGCAATTCAGTAGCAATATTGCTATTGCCCTCATATGTTTGTCAACAAACAGGGTTTTGATTTTTTCAAAATTCATATTTGAGAGTATGGTTGCTAATGTAAAAAGTAAAAAAAATATTCTTATGTATCCAAGATTTATTCAATCCTTTCCGAATAAGAAAAAGAATTTACTTAAGCAACATAAAGAAAGTTTTCCTACTCCTAGCCTGCAACAAAAAGTTTTTCGAAATATGGCTATGGCTAGTAGACTTTTTAATGGGGTAGAAATACCTCTCTTTCTTGAGATGCTACAAATTGATGAGGATGAAGGGTCAGTAAACCCAATTGAGCCCCAAAACACATCCATTGTCATTCCTGAAGTAACCCATACACCCCCAGTCACCACAACTTATAATAGAAGAACCAGAAAGGAGACTATGATTGCTCAGTCTAGTCCTCCTACTCCAACTTTTGAAGCAGATGAGCCTATCTCCCAAGATAGTATGGATGGGGCTTACACTACTGCTAAGCAGGCCAATGTAAACATAGATAAGACCCCTACCAGGGAAACACTTAATGTGCCAAGTCCTCAAAGACTTGACACATGTAGTAAAATCCCAAGCCAAATTGAACAAATGGGTAGTTTAGGAGTACATCCTAGTCTAACTAGGGTAGAAACTGGATCGATGCCCCTTGATTCACCTCTCCTAGCAGGTAACACAGCTAGAAGTGATGAGGGTTGCTATTCACTAAAGGAATTGATGGTCGTCTGTACAAAATTGTCAAATAAGGTGGAATCTCTGGAGGAAGATCTCAAAAGCCACAAGTCCAACTTTGCCAAAGCTTACACTCAGTTGACTCTCAGGGTGAAGAAGTTGGAAGCTCAACTTAAGATGAAAAGATCTAAGGTGGTGCTAGATGATGATTCTTCAGATGATGGTTTAGATAGTTCTGATGATGATGGTGATGATTCTCCCAAACATGGGAGGATAATGAGGAAATCTAGAAAATCAAGATCAAGAACTCAGGGGAGGAATGAAGAAGGTACTAGTGGAAAAGGTACTGATGGTGATGATACTGATATGGGTGAGCAAGAGCAAGAATAAGGTACTACTGATATAGTTGAAGAAGCAGTACAAACTACTGAAGTGCCAAAGGAAGCAGTACAAACTGCTAAGGACAAAGGGAAAGGCATTTTGCTTGAAGAAGAGCCTCAGAAAAGAAAGATTAAGCCCAAGACACAAGCTCAAATATATTATGATGCAGAAGTGGCAAAGAAACTTCAAGAAAGTGAACAAGCAGATGAACAAGCTCAAATTGCTACTGATGCAGAACTGGCAAAGAAAATGTCTGAAGATGATATTATTGACTTTATGGAAGCAAAAAGATTAGAAAAAGAAAAGATGGCTTCAGATGCTCAGATGGATCCAGAACAATTTGAAGAACAACTACAATATTTGATAGACAGTGATCCAATTGTGAAAGCTCAAGCAGTTCAACTTATTAAAGATCAGAGTTTAAGTGAAGAAGAAATGTCAGCAAAGCTTACAAGTTTTATTTTATTGAAGAATAAGGAAGTAACTTGGAGTAATCTTATGCAGAGGATCAGAGATAGACAAAAGAAAGGATACAAGAAGAAAATGCCTACAAAGAAAGAATAGATAAGCTTCATGAAAAGTTATTTGAAGAATCAGGCATATTGGAAGCAAAGTTTCTTCAAAGGAAAATCAGATGCTGAGTTAGAGAAAGCTTACTATGAGGCTTATGCAAGAATAAACAAGCCATTTGCAACAGATTTAGTCATTGATACTGAACATGGTAAAGGAAAGAAAAGAGATCCAGAGGTGTTAGAGTCTGATACATCAAAGAAGCAAAGGACTGAAACTGAGAGATTAACAGATGAGCAAATCAAGAACATGATAGTGATAATTCCTGAATCCACAAATGGGAAACCACTACAAGCAAAACACCCTATTATAGATTGGGAAGTTTTTACAGAAGGAAGAATGAAAGGGTGGAAAATCATAAGGGTCGGAGGAATAACAGAAAAGTATAAATTGTTTGAAGATTTACTCAAGGGTTTTGATAGGGAAGATCTCAATCAGTTATGGAATTTAGTACAAGAAAGATTCAGAGTTGCAGATCTTATTGAAGATAAAGACAAAGAATTATGGGTACAGTTGAAGAGGATTTATGAACCAGATGGTGGAGAAGCAATATGGAGATTTCAAGCTCAGATTAAAGATGTTTCATGGAAGCTTTTTGACACATGTGGTGTTCATAGGGTTTCTACTAAAGATGGTTTGGAGATCTACATGTTGGTTGAAAAATACTACCCTCTTAGAACAGCTGTATTTGTTACTTTAGTATGTTCAAAATTAGAAGTTGAAACTGATTCAGACATGGCGGATGTGTTGATCAGAAGAATGTTTGAACTTGCAGAACAAAGAAAAGCCTATACTAAAAGATTAACTTGGTAATGTTTGGAAGAATCCTCCCATCATTAAAGGTAAAGTTTGATTCGAAGAAACTTAGTGATTTGGAGAGAAATCATAAGTTTAGGGGAGGATTGTTGGGAATTAAACCTAACAATACAAACTGCAAGGCTTAAAGTTTCAACTGCTGAAGACTGATGAAGATTACACTGACAGTACTAAGTCAACTAGTACTGCCAGAACAAGAAGTTAGTACTGCTTATAAGGTGAAGACAGACGCGTATAGATAATTATAGAATAGATATTGTGTATATCCTATTTAAATAGAATTATAGTTATCTTGTACAGGAATCCTTAATCTATAAAAGGATATCCTAGGTTAGGTTATACATATGACATATCATCTCTTTTGTTAAGATTCAAGGTTGTAAACCCTAGTACTAGCAAGAGTACTCGCATTATTGATTATAATAATATTGAATCATTTTGGTTAATCAATTGTCTTCATTGTTCATACATTGATATACAAATACTTACTGTTCCATTCACATCACAAACAATATCTTCTAAGTATAACTAAGTAGTTTCCGCATACTTGGTTGTATCAACTCAAAGTATCACATACACATCATATAAGATTAACACCCTAAGTGTAACACATCAAACGATCCTGACAAATTTGTTCCACTGCGCAAACCAAGAAAGTTACCAGGTAGACATCAAATTGATATCTTAATGTTGCTTCGTGCTGCTAACTTATGGAGTTATGTTGTTCATTGAAGATCACATGCAATGCCATGTATTCCTATGTTTGAACTTTGATTCCTAAAATCTGAATGTGTAGGTGAAGTTATATCTGAAGCATACACGCTGGAGTATGGAACAGATTGTCTAGAGAAGCATGTTGGGGCTATGCAACCTGGGGAGAGTGTATTGATTGTTGATGATCTAGTAGCCGCAGGAGGAACCCTCTCTGCTGCCATAAGGCTTTTAGGTAAACATGGGACGTTCCATCATTTAATACTGCTACCTAAACAAAAAGACTGCATATGCCTCAATCAAATGTGTAATTCAAATTATTCTGCAAATAACTTCAGTTACTTTCATGAATCAGGGATGAGCATGGGCACCACGAGCAGAATTTTTAGGAAAAAAAAACAAGATGGTTACTTCCCATTCTGGAAATAATTTCAGCTACTTTCATCAATCAGAGAAAAGATAAAAAGGTTGGACGAAGAATATGAAGCCCTCGTTGAAACTGCTAGTGTATTAGTTACAACTGTTAGTATTGCTAGTGTATTAGTTACAACTGTTAGTTATAAGTTAGTACTATTGGTTCATATAGTGAGTACTGCTTATATGATATGTATTAGTGGTTCAGTTATATACATTCCCATTTTATTGTATTTGAATTTGTTTTGATATATATTTGAATTTGTTTTGATATATATTGATTTCTTAAATGTGACTAAAAGATGTATATAGTCACACTTATTAACACTTTGGGTCACTGTTTGATTAATTTGTTGTGTGACTAAATATTTCAAAAGGCCACAAAAAAAAAATTCATGTGGCAATTGGATGATCAATAGTCACACAAAATACAAATTTCCTCAATTTAAACAGCATATGGTCACACTTATTAACACTTTTGGCCACTTTATGCTTAATTGTATGTGACTAAATACCCAAAACAAACATGTTATGTGTGACTAAATATTACAAAAGCCACACAAACATAAAATTTAAGTGGCCATTGGATGAACAATAGTCACACAAAATACATATTTCTTCACTTTAAACAACATATGGTCACAATTATTCACACTTTTGGCCACTGTTTTTTAAATTGTATGTGACTAACTCCAAAAACCAACACACGTTGTGTCACTAAATCATCACAAATGTCACATTTATTATATATTAATGTGGCCATAGGACAGGAAATATTCACACATACTGATTAATCCAACAAAACTTGTGCCTAATTTGTCACACATATTCGGGTTTTGGTCACTCTTTTTCAATGAAAATGGCCACAAACTAAACAATGTGACCATATGATACCTACGGTGGCGCGAATTTTCGTCACACACACCCAAAAAACGTGTGTAACTATATGCATATCGTCACACATTTTTGGTGTGACGAAAACCACTTTCTGTACCATTTGTAACACCCCCGTTTTCGATAATTGCAGCGGAATTATAAGTTGGGGTGTTACTTCAAGCATCACAGTCATGAAGATAGAAAACAACTCAAAAAGAGACGTTTTAAATAAAATTGTTATCATTCATTTATTTATATCAGAGTTACATTATTCAGGTCCCAACGGGAGGTTCCAACATACATTAATAAAGATATGTCATTTGTTAAATGATAACAAAAATGGACACTCTTTTTATAAGAAAGTCCACAGCCACTCCGTGCCAAATCATGCTTCTAAATACCTCAGATAAAACATGCTAAAAAGTCAACACAAAGGTTGAGTGAATCCATGGCGTTTAAAGTCATAATTTAGTTTGAACACTAGCTAAGTAGAAAGTAAGTCAGAAATGTTGTTGTTCAATATATTGCCTTAAGTCTCATGACACGCAAAATGTTAATTGTTTACTATCATAGTCATAAACTATGATGCATATATTATTCCATAATTAAATGTAAATAATTTTGCCTCCGAGTAGGAGATTGCCGGTCTCTTTATTTATCTCAAATAATATCCATTTGGTCACGTTACGGTAACACAAAGGGGCAATCAAACCCACTAGATCTATCCATAATATTCGCGCTCACCCGCAGGTGATTAATGGTCCATGATGGGAGGTCTTTTAGGCAATAGGTAACTTAAATAATATTAATCAGGAAAGCATACAGAAAAATACTTGTGTTCGGTTTTGTAGCATGTATCTCCCCACAAGTTTGGAAAAATTTATAAAAAGTGGGACTATGAACTCACCTTTGCAATCTAGATGGAAAACAAAATTAACTAGAGTTGATAAACGTCTCCGGCACGCAACCTTGTTTGGTATGTCAAGTTTCAGTAATCATATTCCAGTATATAAGTTTTAATATTCGTTTCGTTTCGTTTTTGGTTGTCGAATAAATGTTAAAATGAGACAACATGAAGTCTCTTCAAAAGTTGGATAAGATTTTATTGTGAACTTTCATGTTTTCGTTCGTTCGTTATCGAAATATACACATTTTATTTATTAGTTTTTATTATAAATATAATTAGAATATATTAACAATAAAAATTATATAAAGTTTCATATATTGACAGTTTATACCCCTGAACTTTTATAAAATGACAAATTTTGCCCCTGAAGTTTCATAAAATGATAATTTTACCCCTCAACTTTGGTAAAATGACAGTTTTTACCCCTTTATTTTTGGAAAATGACAATTTATACCCTCATCTTTAGATCGTTGGCAAAATTGGTCCTTGATTTAATAACTTTGAAAATTTTACATTTTTGGCCCAATAAAACTCCAACTTTCAAAGTTGGCGAGTTTACCCCCCTAAACTCTATGTCGTATTCATTTTAAGTCCATGTTATAAAACCATGTGGATTTTTGGCAGGAAATACCCCCAAAGCATTTTCATCTTTACAACCGATGTCCTTATTTCATGTTTTACGCAAATTAAGTTTAGGAAAATGGACGATTTGCTACGACTCTTTTATGAAAGTTATAATAAGTTAATACACAGCTTATTTACATCTTATGGGTTTATATTTCAAGTTTATAAGGCTCGTATTAATTTTAAAAGGGTGCGCTAAAATCAGTTTGCGAAGGGCAAGTTTTGGACTCGAATAACTTTATGAAAAATAGATCTTTTTACGACGTTCCTTTTCCTACAGTTAGCTAGCTGGGTGGTCTTAATTGTGGCCAAGTTTCAGAATTTTTAGGGGCTGTTTGGATATCGAAATAATTGCCAAAAGTTGGGTTGCTGAGACTGCTTCTCGACAGAAACAAAAAGGAACAAACATGTTGGGTTTTTGGTTTTAAATTGTTCTAACTGATTTTTAACGCCCATTAATATTGTCATAAGCATATTTAATCTGTACTTAAAGTGTTTTAAAGATCCTTGGTTTGTATTCAAATAATTTAGGTGCGTTTGGTTTGATTCGAACAAGAAAGAAAGAAAAAGATAAATAAAGTAAACATGGTTTTTGACATGGTTTGTTATTAGGGCTTATGTAGTATTATTTTTAGGAGTATTTAAAGTTTATAGAAGTAATGAAAAATGGCTAGAAGTACTTACTTCGTATATATTCGATTATAAGGGATTTTAGACAAAATGATTTGGAACTTGAACACTAAAGCTTCTCCTCCTTCTAAGTCTTCCTAAGAACTTTATTTAACTTCTAAAGGTACTGTTTGTTCAGTAGTAGGTGAGGGTTTGGCTGTTTTTGGGTGTTGGTCGAATTGTGAGATGAAAAAGAAAAGATTATGGGTTGGTATTTATAGAAGGGAAAATGTTAGGGTTTTAGAAAGTGTTAGGTCATCATGTTATGGTGATGAGGGGACAAGGAGATGTGGCTTAAAGTTTTTGAGGACAAATGGATGGAGGAGGGGGGATTTCGTGTAGGGTTTTATAAGGTAGTGATGTGTTTTGTTTAAAAACCATATAAGTTACTAACTTATATTAATTAGGGTGCAAGACTTATTTAAGAGGTAGTATATGGTGCAAGACTTATTTAATTTAAATGAGGTAAAGGTTTGGTTCCTTCCTAGTGAGAATCAAACTTGGTTAATTGAAATGGGAATCGAATGGCTTCTCAAGGTGGTACCTAGGGTTATGGTATGTTGTACTTAGGTTTTAAGGAAAGTAACTAGGTTAGTTTAGGGTTAGGTTAAGTATTTGTTGAGTAAGAAAAATAGTTATGGTTTGTATATATATACTTTGTGTCGAATTGTTTGTAGAAAAGAAAGAAAAATGGTTTGTGCTTTGAGGAGTTGTACTATAAGCTTTATAGGGTTGTACCAAGGGTTTAGAAATTTAGAAAATATATTTTTAATGTTTTCTTATGTTATAGTAATTATTTATTGATTTTATTAAGTTTAAATGTATATAAATGGGATTTTTAGTTTTTATGCATTAGGCACTTGTACTTTTGGTTTAGAGACTTGTACTTATGTTTAGTGAGTTTAGGAAAATTTATTTTTAAGGCTAATGTATAAAATACTTGGACAATGGGCTTTAAAATAAACACTTGTAAAGTTAAAATGAGATTTTTATTAATATTTAGCTTTATGCATAAATGACTTGTACCTTGGCTTGAAAGAATTGTACATTTATAATTTGTAAAAATTATATATATTTTAATTAGGGTTTTGTGAATTTAGCATCTAAAATCATAGTTTAATGAAATTAGGGTTTGTGCCGGGAGTTAAAGTGGATTTAGGGTTTTTGTGCTTTAGTAACTTGTACTTTAGTTTAAATGAGTTGTACTTTAGTGTTTTAGGGTTTAGTTATTCATAATTGTTGTTATAATAATTTAGGGTTTCGTTAGAAACTCTAATAGATAAGAAATGTTTAGTTTGTACGTTCGTTAACGAATTATCGTAAAATTGGAAAAGGTATGTTGTAGGTTTTTGTATGGAAATATTTATGTAAAATAAATATTAAGTAAGTTAAGGTTGGTCTGCGTGAGAGCACGTTTATCGAGGATGTGGGTTACGTCACATGAGATAGTAGTTATGATCAAATAAATATATATATATATATATATATATATATATATATATATAAATATATATATATATATATATATATATATACCTTGAAAATGGATAAATATTCTGTAAAATAGTTTATTATAATGTGGAATTTTTATGAGTGGTTACAGTATCCCCCTGTTGAAGGAATATCGTTCCGAGATTCAGTCTGCGTTGGTTGAGGTGTGGGGAAAAGTAAAGTATACAAAGAGTTAGGCTTAGATTTCTAACTTATTCAGATAGTGAGGGTGGGAACGATAAAATAGTAAAACGATTTGATTTGTGATGTGAGTTTGATATGCTTAAAGTGCCTCAAATAATATTATATATAATATTATCCTGTCTTCATGACCTATAAATCCATAAATATCTTTTTGCTATTAGTCCTTGGTTATATTTTTAGTCTAAAAAGGTTCGTCCAGGAATTTCTATTAGGTACTTAAGGGAACGCGGTTTTGTTAGTCTTACTCCTACTAGATGAAATAAATTTGAATGTTTTGCCACCTAATAATTCCAAGGGTTTTGAATAGTGATATGTAACGGTCAGTAATAGTGTTCTAACGGCTAGTTTTTCTCCTATAAATACCTCATTTTTATTCCTCCTTCTTTCACCACTAAATTCTCTCATAAAAACCTCAAAATGCCGCACCTTATTACATTCTTAGCAATCGTCTATGTGGTTCTTGCGGTTTCCTATTTGGCTTACGTTCCTAACGAAAACTATGCGTTCTTGGTTTACATCCTAGCGGTCCTTATGCCTATTGTGGTCCTTGCTATCAGTGTGGACAAACTATGGGGGTAATGTTTTTTTTTTTTTTTTTTTTTTTTTTTTTTTTTTTTTCCCTTTTTTTTTTAGATAATCCTTAGCGAAATAAAATCTTATTTGTCCTTATGCCTAATGTCTAGTCTCGTGGTATCTATTGCGCATGATAATCAAAGTGATTCATCCCGTCGTGGCTCTAGCTATCGTTGGTTTGGTGGTGGTTTTTGTTGCTATGGCGGGTCAACCTATTGAAGATTCTATGCCTTTTATTGTAATCATTGTAACATTAGCACTTTCGATGCTAATTATATCTCTATGTATTAACTTTCGAGGTTTCTAATAAAATTTGTACTATTTGTGTTTGCTATAAGTCTTTATGAGCTCTTAGGGTTTTTCTACCCATAGTTTTTGTCGAATTCCTATCTTAGAGGTAATAGGTGTAGGCTTTCATTGTATATTTTTATGAACAATTTGTTTTGTTTCAATATTTTGCTTTTGAATGAAAATTGTTATTAGAAAGTCTGAAAAGATAATTGTTCCTATTTATGACATGATTCTTCCTAAATTATACATAATTGATCAGGTTATGTATAATTGAGGATCAAATGATGTGACGTTTGGCTCAGTTACTGTGGTATTTGAGAGGATGATCGATACACTATAAGGTTGTTAGACCTTTGTTGCTTTGTGTATGTGATATATTGAGTTAATATGGTTAAGTATGCGGAATCTACTTAATCACACTTAGAAGGTTATTTTGGTTATGGAAATGGAACAGTTATGTTTGTTATTTAACAATGAACAATGAAAGCTTATCACCAAACGATTCAATATTATTCAAAATAATATGAGTGATCTTCACTATCACTAGGGTTATAAAACCTTGAATCTTATGTTTCTATGACTTGTGATATTGTTGTGTTTGTTCTATTCTCTTAACAGTTATGATCTAAGCTCATTCAAAAGACACACACAATATCTAGACTATGATCTCCCTTTTATATGAAAACAAAGGAGATCATTACAATCTATGTTAAGTCTTGTCGAGCATATGCATGGATACACTTGCATTGTGTCAGTCATTAAGATACAACATGTATCTATGTTTACCAACTAGTTGATGACTAACTACAAAGTCTAAGATATTATCTACCGTGTATACCTGACTTTAGTACAAAATATCTTCGTATACTTATCCATCCAGCAAGCAGACTTAACCTTTTTGAAGAGCAGACTTAATTTTGGTACTCACCAGAATTAATCACTAGACTTAATCACCAGAATTAACATTCAAAGACCAGACTTAACCAGGTACCAACCAGACTTAACATTACTGCAACCAGAATTAATCACTTAAGAGAATTTCTCGATACTTAATCTTCAGAATATTTAATTCCCAACAATCCTCCCTAAACACGTGAACCCTTTTCAACATGTTTCTTCTGAATTGAATTTCTGATTGTGAGGATCTTGCAAACACTTCATAGTCAGACCCTTGATCTGAGCTTTCTTCTGTTCTGTGAGATTGCATATCTTTCTCAGTAACTCATCTGCTTTCTGTTCTTTGACTTCAGCAATATCACTACTTTCCTTAGATGGAGGAATTATAAGAGGCAATGATGCTGTGTATCTTGGATGCTTGTTTCAACAAGTGAAATCATCTTCCAGCATGCCTTTGCAAGTGATGAACAAACGTAGTGAACTGAAATTGAAACTGAAAGCTCCTAGATATAACTTTCTCCTTTTGAATGCTTCATCCCTTCTGAATATATATATTACTCCAACTCTGTTCTTTTCATTTTCAACCTCCATGAATTCTAAGCATACTTCCTTCCTTTATTGGTTAATCTTCCTCCCTTGATTTTATTATCTCCTCTGAGCTTTGAAGATCTCTCACCATGTACCAAAATATATCATCCCTTGGGGCAAAGAACCTTCCCTTCCTCCCCTGTTTGGAAGATCTCTCACTATCATCTGATCTATCAATTAGAACTTGTTGTCAGACAATGTTGTACATGAAGCCATCAATTCCTTAAAAGTTAGTTTGCTGCCCTCATCACTTCTAGGTGTGTAACCTCCTATGAGTGGTGAATCAATGGGCAACAACTCATAATCCATCATTTGATGGTTTTCTGAGTCATTTTTATTCCAAAAATCCCTTTTAAGAAATTTTTTGACTTTTAGCAGTATGCATATGATTTTATTATTAAAAATCATACTGCTTCCAACCATTTTGAAGGGATCAAGTGTAGTTACAGACACTTAATCAAAATTTTGGTTTAAAGTAACCTCTGGTTGTGTGAGAACCAATGTTTTCAGTTATAAATAACTGCCTGTGTAAAGATAAACCTATTCAAAAGGCTTTCTTGACAGGGTATCCAGCTCATAGCAATTGTTGCCTCTAACACAAGTGTTAGATTCACTTTTACTAGCTGTTCTTTCTATCAGATGTCCTTAGACTTGCCCATTATACTTTAAAAGTATAAAATGATAGAAAGTGAGTTGATTCAGTTACTATCTGACCAACTGAACCATTAATTCAATGTGAAACAAGAAAGAAGTTTTAACGAGTTTAAATTCCTAAACTCTTTCTATCATGAACCTATTATGTCAGCAACTAGTATCATCATTCTGCTGCTCACACATTTCACTTAAAACTTCTTTTGTGCTCAAATATTCATACTTGAAATTGTTAATCTAAAACCAAAAGAACAATGTACAAAGTACTTGTCTTGAATTAGAGTAATCATAGGACTAACTGTATGAATAACAAAATTTAAATTTGTACTAGCAGCACAAACTTTTGTAATAGCAGCATTAAGTTATAAAGTTAGCAGCACAACCAAAAATTTATATACAAAAACGCATCAGATTGAAAAATTCAAATATTAAGCATTCCAATACTTGCTACCAAGTACTGAAACCTTCCAACATCAAAAGCTTTTGTAAGATGATCTGCAAAGTTATGATCTGAAGCTATTTTCATTACTTGAATTAACTTCTTGTCATTGCAATCTCTAATAAAATGATGTCTAATTTCAATGTGTTTTGTTCTAGAATGTTGCACTGGATTTTTAATAATGCAAATTGTACTACTATTATCAATATGAATGACAGTGTTCATGAAATTGTACCCATAATCAAGAAGTTGGTTTTGAAGCCATAGAATTTGACCACAACAACTTGCAGCAGCTACATATTCAGCTTCAGTTGTTGAAGTAGCCACAATTGTTTGCTTCTTACACTGCCATGAGATAAGTCTACACCCAAGGAATTGACATCCTCCAATTGTTGACTTTCTGTCCAAGCTAGCACCAGCATAATTACTATCTGAAAATGCTACCAAGTTAAAAGGTGACTCCCTTGAATACCATAGACCCAACCTAGGTTGACCCTTAAGATATCTAAAAATCCTCTTGACTGCTGTTAAATGAGAAACCTTTGGAGTTACTTGAAATCTTGCACAAGCACAAACAGAGAACATGATGTCAGGTCTTGATGATGTGAGATACATCAAAGAACCTATCATAGATCTGTAAGTGTGTACATCTACATTGTCTCCATCTAAATCTTTAAGAAGTGGCTTCTCAGAGTCTATTGGTGTCCTTGCTACTTTTGAATCAGCAAATTGAAACTTTCTAAGTATCTCTGCAACATATTTGTCTTGAGAGATAAAGATTCCTTCACTTGATTGCTTAACTTGCAGACCCAAAAAGAATGTAAGTTCTCCCATAGAACTCATCTGAAACTTATCATGCATAAGTTTCTCAAACTCCAAACACATCTCCTTCCTTGTAGATCCAAAGATAATGTCATCCACATAAACCTGCACTAACAGAAGATCCTTCTTGTGTTGTTTGATGAAAAGTGTCTGATCAATCTTTCCTCTTTGAAATCCATTCTCTATTAAGTAGGAATCCAGTGTTTCATACCATGCTCTAGGTGCCTGATGAATGCCATATAGAGCTTTAACTACTCTGTACACTCTGTCTAGATGTTCTGGATCAATGAAACCAGGAGGTTGTGAGACATAAACCTCTTCTTCAATAGTACCATATAAAAAAGCACTCTTGACATCCATTTGATAAACTGTGAAGCCTAAAAAGGAAGCATAAGCTAAGAAAAGCCTAATTGCCTCAATTCTTGCTACTGGAGCAAAAACCTCATCATAGTCTATCCCTTCTTGTTGTGTGTACCCTTGGGCCACTAATCTACCCTTATTCCTAATCACTATTCCCCTTTCATCCCTTTTATTCTTGAAAACCCATCTAGTGCTAATTACCTTTTCATCCTTAGGTAAATCAATTAGCACCCATACCTTTTGAATCTTGAACTGAAGAAGCTCCTCTTGCATAGCCTCTACCCAGCTTGAATCATCTAGGGCTTTTAGAATGTTCTTTGGTTCATCTTGAGAGAGGAAACATACAAACAAGCAAGAGTTTGAAAACTCTTGCTGTTTTGAAGCATAAAGGGCATCAAGAAGCCCTTGTTGTTCTGAAGACATTAGTTGTTGTCTTGTCTTCACACCTGATTGTACATCTCCAATCACATTTTCTAGGGAGTGGACTTTGTGAATCCTTGTGTGTGGAGTAGAAGGAACTTGATAAACCGGTGGGAGATTGCTCAAATCCACCTCATCATCTGTTAATTCTGCTTCTTCTGTTAATACTGCTTCTTATGTTAAGTCTGTCTCAGCAGCATTATTAACAGCAGAACTATTTTCTTGTTCCTTTGTTCCACCTTTCTTGTGTTCATCTTCAACATCTTCTTTAGCTTTATCAGAAGAAGATTCACCATTTATTGAAGTTAAATCCACACTTGTACTTGACCATATTGGCATCATCACATAATCTTGATTTGTCTCCTTTTCTAACCCTTTCTCATCTGTTGTTTCATCAGCTTTTGAACCTGAAAATTCATTAGATTCTACAACAATAGGCACATAATTCATTTAATGGGTTAGAGTCTCAAGATCAAATAGCCATTTCGGTCCTTGACCTTCTACATTGGATTTATGCTCTAAAAATTCTACATGTAGGTTTTCCTCTACTATTCTAGTTCTTAAGTTGTATACTCTAAAAGCTTTGCTATTGAGAGAATATCCAACTAAGAAACCTTCATCTGCTTTACCATCAAACTTTTCTAAATGGTCTAAGGTATTCAGAATTGTCACATGACATCCAAAAGGTCTAAGAAATCCTATTTCAGGAGTTCTACCTCTAAAAAGCTCATATGATGTCTTATTGTGAGATTTTACAACTAAAACTCTGTTTTGGACATAGCAAGCAGTGTTGACTGCTTCAGCCCAAAAAGTGATAGGCAACTTAGAGTCAGCTAACATAGTTCTAGCAGCTTCTATTAGTGTTCTATTTTTCCTTTCAACTACTCCATTCTGTTGTGGAGTTCTAGCAACACTAAATTCTCTCCTAATACCTTTTTCTTTGCAGAAATCATCCATAACTCTATTCTTAAACTCTGTCCCATTATCACATCTAATGACTTTTACTTTCTTGTCTACTTGGTTTTCTATCTGTGTAATGAAAGTCTTAAGGATGCTAGAAGTCTCATCCTTAGAAGCTAAAAAGAAAACCCATGTAAATCTACTATAGTCATCAGTAATAACTAGATAATATCTCTTATGCTGTATACTTCTAATATTTGTAGGACCAAATAAGTCCATATGAAGCATAAACAATGATTGATTGATAGAGTTAAAAATATTGGGCTTACAAGTGGCTTTGTGTTGTTTGCCTTTAAGACAAGCAATGCATGTTTATTCATTTTCAAATCGTTTTTGAGGTAAACCTTTTACGAAACCATTCTTAACAATCTGATTTATGGTTTTGAAGTTAATGTGACCAAGCCTTATATGCCATTTAAGTGACTCCTCTAATGTAGCTTTTGCAAGTAAACAAGTAAGTGCCTCTTTAGGAACAATGTTCTTCATATCAACACTGTACATATTGCCCTTTCTAGGAATTTTAAGAAGTACTTGACTTTCATCAGGCATCTTAAAATCAGGAGAAAGCACAAGATATTCAGTGTCACAGAAAAGAACTTTTTTCTTTTTGTCACACATTTGTGAGACACTAAAGAGATTATACTTAAGTTCTCTTACAAAGTATACATCTTCAAAGTCTAAATTTCCAGTTTTAATGGCACCTTTACCGAAAATTTTGCCACCAACACCTCCTCCAAAGGTAACATAGCCACCATCTAATGTTTGAAAATCAGAAAGATAGGACTTGTTGCCTATCATGTGCCTTGAACATACACTATGTGAGTATCCTTGATCCTCTTGTTTATTAGTTGAATGTTCCTGCACAGTAATAAGGAGTATTAGTTTCCTTTGGGGACCCAAGCCATTACTGACTTGGATCTGCCTCTTGCATCAATGAATTGTAATCTTTTGAGAACAGTTGATGCAACATTGGATTTAAGAATCCAACATGCTGAGGCCTTAACAACATTTGCCATGTTTTCCCAAGCAGCAGTATTAACTACTGGCTTTGCAGTTGTACCCTTAATTTTCCAAACTTGTTTTTGGACCACTGCTTTTGATTTAATGGGCCTTTTAACAGTTTTTGATGCATGTTTTGAAGTTAATTTTGCATTTTTAACTGTTGGTATTGGGTTAACAGTCATGAATGGTCTAGCAGAAGGAACTGCTTTTGAAACTACTCTGGGTTTTATTCTATTAAAATTAGAACTAGAGTGAAAGTGAGTTTGAGGAGTTTGCCTTTTGAAATTCACCATATTGTTTTCATACCCAGATACCCATTGGTTGCAGAAAGCTGCAAGATGGTCAAAACTACCACACGTGTAACAAGCTTTGTTATAAAAAGCAAAGTCATCACCCAGTTGGTGAGACTTGAGGTTATTCCAACTCGTTTGGTTACCTCTGGGCTTGTTTGTAGTTCTATATTGTTCACAATATCTAACTGGTTGCCCAACATGTTTTACATTGGACTTAGGCCTATCAGTATTGTGTTTGACTATCTTAGGAACACTTGTTCCTGCTTTCTTAACCAAGTCAGGTTTAGACATAACCTGATCACCATCAGTATCAGTTGTACATTCCTCAACAACTATAGCATCTGCTTTCCTATCAGAGGACACCTTGTCCTCAGAAAGTGATGTTTTAGATAAAATCTCACTTACTTTCTATACCTTAGGACCCTCAGTAGATTTAGAACCATATTTTATTATTGGTTCTTGAAACTCAGCAAATCCAGTGTGTGCTAGGTCAATACCTGGAAGTGAAGGAACACCTCTGTATGGTGGAGGAACAGATTTGTATCCTTAACTAGACTTAGCTTAATTGATTACTTGAGCTTCCCAAATTTTATTAATTCCCTCTGAGGCATAAGCTAAAGCACCACTGTAATCTTAACATTTTCACTTTTATTTTTGTGATCTGCTAGGGATTTATTCAGTTTAGTTATACACTCATCTTTGAATTCTATGTTTCTTTTTAGTGCATTCATGTCATCAGTAAACCTAGATTCATTTCCTTGAAAATGCAAGATTTGTTTTTCAAGAACAGCTAGACCTCTTTTATGATTAGCTAAATTAGCTAATGCATCATATAACTGTTCTAGTTGATCATCAAATCTCTTTTTAAGATCTTCATAAGCTTTAAGAGCAGAGCATGATTCAGTACATTTAATTAAGGAATTTACCTCTGAATTAGAAAAGACCATTAGTGCAGTCTCAATGGCCACAAGAGTAGTATTCGTTGGTGCTTCCTCTTCATCAGCCATGAAGCTCCAATCATAGTTAACACCATCTATGGCTAGCATAGCCCTTGGCTCTTCCACTGTGACTTCCTTCTTCTTCTCTTGCCTATACCATGTGCTTCTATTATCCTGCTTCCGTGGGTTTCTACATTCTTTAGCAAAGTGTCCTAACCTGTGACAGTTGAAACACTCTACTTTCTTCTTATCAAACCCAGCAGTTTCATTACCATCAATGGTAATCTGCTTACCAGTTCTCTGCCAGAACTTCTTAGCCCTTATGCTAAGTAAAGCAACTTGCCATTTGATGTCCATCTCTTCCAAATCATTATCATCCAACTAATCAAGATCTTCATGAGTTAGAGGAGAACCACTAGTTTGACTAGACATGAATACATAGTATGCTGGATCTCCAAGTCCAGCAGCATTCTTTTGTGAACTAGCAGTAGGACCACCATAGTTAGCAGTAGAAACACCTGCATCTTCATCTACCTCTTCTGACTTACTAATACTAGGAGATGACAATAGTGCCACATTCCCAGAACTAGTACTATAGTTTCCAGACTTATTTAGACTT
This sequence comes from Artemisia tridentata subsp. tridentata, assembly GCA_021014915.2. NCBI lineage: Eukaryota > Viridiplantae > Streptophyta > Magnoliopsida > Asterales > Asteraceae > Artemisia > Artemisia tridentata. The sequence goes on along the minus strand of CP139507.1, from coordinate 329,488,093 downwards.
TGTTCAACAATTTTGAAGTTGTCGTACAAATCATTGAGTTTCATGGTTTCAATGTCTGGCTTGTTCATCCAGACAACCACATGAGTATGGAACTCATCAGGTAGGCTTCTCAAAAACTTCATGTTGAGATCTTCCTTGGCTATCTCAACCCCCAACAAAGCTAACTGACTGACAAGCTTATGTAATCTAGAGAACAACTTATCAAGTGATTCATTGCTATTTGAATTAAAGTTTTCAAATTGTTGTTTCAGCAATGTCTTCTGTGTTTTCTTGGTAGTTTCATTAGCACCAAACCATGCACAAATCTCTTCAAAAAGAGTTTTTGCATCAGGATACTTGCTAAAGGATAGCATCTGCTCACCAAGAATGGTCATAAGCAACAAATTTCTTGCTTTTTGATCATTTCTCTTCTGTATCCTTTCATCACCAGTGACTGGTCCAGTATTTCTTTTTCTATCTGTTTTGCCTTCAAGAATAACATCTGTATAACCTAGTGTAAAAGAATCACCATACATAATGATATCCCAAAGAGCATAATCTTGAACCATAAAATATTGCTCAATTCTTAACCTCTATAACTCAAACTCATTCTGTTTGATCATGGGCAACTTTGCAGCAACATTTGTAGCCTTAGTATCTTGTACGTCCATTTCTTCTTCTTCTTCTTCTAAATCAACTATATCAACCTTGCTCTGATACCAACTGAGAGGATGATCGATACACTATAAGGATGTTAGACCTTTGTTGCTTTGTGTATGTGATATATTGAGTTAATATGATTAAGTATGCGGAATCTACTTAATCACACTTAGAAGGTTATTTTGGTTATGGAAATGGAACAGTTATGTTTGTTATTTAACAATGAACAATGAAAGCTTATCACCAAACGATTCAATATTATTCAAAATAATACGAGTGATCTTCACTATCACTAGGGTTACAAAACCTTGAATCTTATGTTTCTATGACTTGTGATATTGTTGTGTTTGTTCTATTCTTTTAACAGTTATGATCTAAGCTCATTCAAAAGACACACACAATATCTAGACTATGATCTCCCTTTTATATGAAAACGAAGGAGATCATTACAATCTATGTTAAGTCTTGTCGAGAACATGCATGGATACACTTGCATTGTGTCAGTCATTAAGATACAACATGTATCTATGTTTACCAACTAGTTGATGACTAATTACAAAGTCTAAGATATTATCTACCGTATATACTTGACTTTAGTACAAAATATCTTCGTATACTTATCCATCCAGCAAGTATACTTAACCTTTTTGAAGTGCAGACTTAATTTTGGTACTCACCAGAATTAATCACTAGACTTAATCACCAGACTTAACATTCAATGACCAGACTTAACCAGCAGACTTAACCAGGTACCAACTAGACTTAACATTGCTGCAACCAGAATTTATCACTTAAGAGAATTTCCCAATACTTAATCTTCAGAATATTTAATTCCCAACAGTATTTATGCTATTCAAAAAGTTTTAGATGGTGTACAACGTGTTATTTTTGGAAAATAACAACATTTTTATTTTTCAATGGAATAAGAAAATTTTAGTTCACACTACAGTGATGGGTTAGGGATTTCCTAGGGTACTAATGGGGCATCCTCAGAATAAATCTTAGGGGTCGTACAAGGATCCTACGGGGTAGTGGTAATCTATTGTTCAGTCACAAATAATATTCACCAGATTTCCTAATGGTATACTAGTGTTTTGATAGGTATTAACTATGAATAGGGTAAAGGGAATTGAAGCAGAGATTGGGATTATTACGAAAATTTTACAAGATAAAGGTTTCATATGGTAGAAAGGTAATTGTTACACTTAGGTTACATTCATCGTAACTAAGGTAAAGATTCGAAAGGAAATACAACTTAGGGAGTTCTAAACCTCAATTTATTTATCTACTACAGGAAAATACTAAGGTCACCTTTTTGACGTTGTTGGGATCTTGACGAGTTCTCATTCTTTTGCACAAGTCTTATCTTTCCAATTGGTATTGTAGTTTGGGCATTGATTCCTGTACTGTCCTTTTCCATTATATCCATAACAAGTTACGGTTACTGGCTGTAGTTCGGCTCCTGTCGTCTTACAGTCTTTGGTCTGATGTCCAACTCTTTGGCACCTTGTGCACTTAACAATGCATGGACCATAGTGGTGCAACAAGCATTGTTTGCACAATGGTTTTCTTCCGACATAACCACTCCCTCCAACATTCGTGGCTGCGCAGGCTCTGGCAGTTTCCTTCTGACGATTCTGTTGGGGGTGGTAGTTGATGCGATCTTGAAGATGCTTGCAGTGATAGTCGTGGTCATTTGTATTTTTGGGGGTGATGGAATAAAGTTTTCGCTTTTGGTTTAGTCATTCCTTCTAGGCTTTGATGGTGAGCTGGTCTACAACCTGTGAAACTTTCATGGGCATGCTTACAAGACACAACCGTCTTCTTTTCTCTTATTGCAATATTATTGCTACTCAGGTGAGCTGCTGTAGTAACTTCGAGTACTGCTGCAATGAGGTTGATTACCAACTTTTGGATAACTTCAGGAGTCATTGGTGTGGTTAGGGCTGGTGGGGTTTTTGTATTTTTCATGCTGGCTTTCTTCTATCAATATCATAAGAAACATGAATTTTAGTATTCCCGTAATGACCATGTTAGAATAGTTTAAGTAATTACTCATTATTTCCAACAAGTAGTCACAATGTGAGGTTATTTCTAATTGAGAATCATGAAATTACGATTTATCTGGTTAATATCGTAAATAAATGATTAACTCTTGGTATAAACTACTAACGAATAAACTAATTCAGCAACTTTCTCTTCATTCATCAAGTTTTCTTCCAAAATTTTATCTTAGAGGATTCTAAGGTTATATCCTAATTAGGGCAGGTATAAGGTATCTTAAGTAATGTCATGGTAGGTATGGATCTAATCACTAAAAATAACATGATATTAATAACTTGATCGATTGTTTTTACAAAACAATTAATACAAGGTCTTTTATTAATATTGCATGTAGTAGGTTAAGGATTTTCTTTTTCTTGTATAAGGGTTTAGTCCTTTATTGGCAACAGCGATCCTAGTTTCTGTTACTTATTGTGCTACAAGTTGGTCAGTTTCCTAGGTTTGGAAAGAAAGGAAAGTGACATGTATGGCGTTCTAAGTATGGTTTGGAGCCATTTGTCCATTAAGGATAGTAACAAATGGTGAGATTTTGTATGAGGTCATGGGAAGTCATTACATGCATGCATATCATTATTGTAAGACTCAATAGAAAGAATTTGTTTTCAACATAAATATATAACATAAGGAAGTTGTTATAGATTTATTGATCGATTACAAACTCTGAAAGTTTCAGACTTATTGGAAAATACAGGAAATACTAACCAAATACTATTTGGTTTAGTAGACACAACATTGATACATGTGAATTTAAGATCAGTTACGTCCTTGACGTAAATGCTTAACTTCAGTCTCAAGTTTCAGTTGTACAATTTCCATTTCTAAGAAACATTCCTGAAATTCCTGGTACATCCTTATTTGACTGTCCAACATAGCTTCTAAGGCGAAAATCTTCTGACCCTGGTTTATTGCCGTCTCCCTGGCCATCCATAGGGTTCTTTCGATGTCTTCCACTCTATCACGTGTTTGACAGTGTTCTCTTCTCGAACAGCGGACTCTGGAATCTAAGCTTCTAAATTTATGGTTGCACTTATTCTTCATCTTGTCAACCTTTACTCCCAAGGCGAACACTGCTCGTCTCTCGGCATCAGCTCTTCTAAACAGAGTGTCAAAGTTACGGTCGTACCATTCGAATCGTAATGGTTGTAACCCTTCCAGCTGTTTAGTGTGAGTGTCTAGAGTACTGGCGTGTTGATAAAGGAGAGTTAATATGGAATCATGAGGGTTTAACTCATAATAAGGGGACTTAGATGAAGATACGTTGTCTGGGATGTCTGGTATTGGGGAATCTGGAGTGTCAGGTGGTGGAGAGTTTGACTTAGCATCTTTCCGAATTGTTTCTTGGTGTGAATTCGGTCAAACATCAAACGTTGTCGGACAACCATTCAACTTTTCATCCGATGTAGTTTTCCTAAGTTTCTGAGGTGAAGATGAGTGGGTAGGTGATGTACAGGTATTATGGAGGGTAGTTTCGTTAACATTAGGGGTTTCGGGGGACATGATACTGTAGTAATCCACAAATAATAATTATAAATAATTATTATAAGTAATTAATAACATTAAGGAAGGAAAAAGTGAAATAATTAAGTGTGTGGGAGTAAATGTCAAGTATGTAAAGTTTAGTGCAAAATAATTCTAATAAGTAATATACCGAGTATAGTGATATGCAGGCACAGAGGGCGTAAACTTGTATAGTGTGAAAATCATTTGTTTTGAGAGTTTAGTTATAGTCTAATGTTTGAAAACATTTAGTTCTCTATAACCATGAGCTCTGATACCACTCTGTAACACCCCCGTTTTCGATAATCGCAACGGAATTATAAGTTGGGGTGTTACTTCAAGCATCACAGTCATGAAGATAGAAAATGACTCAAAAAGAGACGTTTTAAATAAAATTGTTATCATTCATTTATTTATATCAGAGTTACATTATTCAGGTCCCAACGGGAGGTTCCAAAATACATTAATAAAGATATGTCATTTGTTGAATGATAACAAAAATGGAGACTCTTTTTAAAAGAAAGACCACAGCCACTCCGTGCCAAATCATGCTTCTAAATACCTGAGATAAAACATGCTAAAAAGTCAACACAAAAGTTGAGTGAATCCATAGCGTTTAAAGTCATAATTTAGTTTGAACACAAGCTAAGTAGAAAGTAATTCAGAAATGTTGTAGCTCAATTTATTGCCTTAAGTCTCATGACACGCAAAACGTTAACTGTTTACTATCATAGTCATAAACTATGATGCATATATTATTCCATAATTAAATGTAAATAATTTTGCCTCCGAGTAGGAGATTGCCGGTCTCTTTATTTATCTCAAATAATATGCATTTGGTCACGTTACGGTAACACAAAGGGGCTGTCAAACCCAATAGATCTATCCATAATATTCGCGCTCACCCGCATGTGATTAATGGTCCATGATAGGAGGTTTTTAGGCAATAGGTAACTTAGACAATATTAATCAGGAAAGCATACAGAAAAATACTCATGTTCGGTTTTGAGCATGTATCTCCCCACAAGTTTGGAAAAATGTATAAAAAGTGGGACTATGAACTCACCTTTGCAATCTGGATGGAAAACAAAATTAACTAGAGTTGATGACCGTCTCCGGCACGCAACCTGGTTTGGTATGTCAAGTTTCAGTAATAATATTCCAGTATATAAGTTTTAATATTTGTTTCGTTTCGTTTTTGGTTGTCGAATAAATGTTAAAATGAGACAACATGAAGTCTCTTCAAAAGTTGGATAAGATTTTATTGTTCACTTTTATGTTTTCGTTCGTTCGTTATCGAAATATACACATTTTATTTATTAGTTTTTATTATAAATATAATTAGAATATATTAATAATAATAATTATATAAAGTTACACTTTTTACCCTATAGTTTCATATATTGACAGTTTATACCCCTGAACTTTCATAAAATGACAATTTTTACCCTTAAACTTTCATAAAATGATAATTTTTACCCCTCAACTTTGGTGAAATGATAGTTTTTACCCCTGTAGTTTCAAAAAATGACAATTTATACCTTCATCTTTAGATCGTTGGCAAAATTGGTCCTTGATTTAATAACTTTGAAAATTTTACATTTTTGGCCCAATAAAACTCCAACTTTCAAAGTTGATGAGTTTTCCCCCTAAACTCTATGTCGAATTCATTTTAAGTCCATGTTATAATACCATGTGGAGTTTTGGCAGGAAATACCCCCAAAGCATTTTCATCTTTACACCCGATGTCCTTATTTCATGTTTTACGCAAATTAAGTTTAGGAAAACGGGACGATTTGCTACGACTCTTTTATGAAAGTTATAATAAGTTAATACACAGCTTATTTATAGCTTATGGGTTTATATTTCAAGTTTATAAGGCTCGTATTAATTTTAAAAGGGTGCGCTAAAATCAGTTTGCGAAGGGCAAGTTTTGGACTCGAATAACTTTGTGAAAAATAGATCTTTTTACGACGTTCCTTTTCCTACAGTTAGCTAGCTGGGTGGTCTTAATTGTGGCCAAGTTTCAAAATTTTTAGGGGCTGTTTGGATATCGAAACAATTGCCCAAAGTTGGGTCGCTGAGACTGCTTCTCGACAGAAACAAAAAGGAACAAACATGTTGGGTTTTTGGTTTTTAATTGTTCTAACTGATTTTTAACGCCCATTAATATTGCCATAAGCATTTTTAATCTATACTTAAAGTGTTTTAAAGATCCTTGGTTTGTATTCAAATAATTTGGGTGAGTTTGGTTTGATTCGAACAAGAAAGAAAGAAAAATAAAAATAAAGTAAACATGGTTTTTGACATGGTTTGTTATTATGGCATATGTAATATTATTTTTAGGAGTATTTAAAGTTTATAGAAGTAATGAAAATTGGCTAGAAGTACTTACTTGGTATATATTCGATTATAAGGGTTTTTAGAGGAAATGATTTGGAACTTGAACACTAAAGCTTCTCCTCCTTCTAAGTCTTCCTAAGAACTTTATTTAACTTCTAAAGGTACTGTTTGTTCAGTAGTAGGTGAGGGTTTGTCTGTTTTTGGGTGTTGGTCGAATTGTGAGATGAAAAAGAAAAGATTATGGGTTGATATTTATAGAAGGGAAAATGTTAGGGTTTTAGAAAGTGTTAGGTCATCATGTTATGGTGATGAGGGGACAAAGAGATGTGGCTTAATGTTTTTGAGGACAAATGGATGGAGGAGGGGGATTTCTTGTAGGGTTTTATAAGGTAGTGATGTGTTTTGTTGAAAAACCATACAAGTTACTAACTTATATTAATTAGGGAAACATGTTGATGTGTGGTATTTAAGTGGTACTATATGGTGCAACACTTATTTAATTTAAATGAGGTAAAGGTTTGGTTCCTTCTTAGTGAGAATCGAACTTGGTTAATTGAAATGGGAATCGAATGGCGTCTCAAGGAGGTACCTAGGGTTATGGTATGTTGTACTTAGTTTTTAAGGAAAGTAGCTAGGTTAGTTTAGGGTTAGGTTAAGTATTTGTTGAGTAAGAAAAATAGTTTTGGTTTGTATATATATACTTTGTGTCGAATTGTTTGTAGAAAAGAAAGAAAAATGGTTTGTGCTTTAAGGAGTTGTACTATAAGCTTGATTGGGTTATACCAAGGGGTTAGAAATATAGAAAATATATTTTTAATGTTTTCTTATGTTATAGTAATTATTTATTGATTTTATTAAGTTTAAATGTATATAAATGAGATTTTTAGTTTTTATGCATTAGGCCCTTGTACTTTAGGTTTAGAGACTTGTACTTATGTTTAGTGAGTTTAGGAAAATTTATTTTTAAGGCTAATGTATAAAATACTTAGACAATCGGCTTTAAAATAAACACTTGTAAAGTTAAAATGAGATTTTTATTAATATTTAGCTTTATGCATAAATGACTTGTACCTTGGATTGAAAGACTTGTACATTTATAATTTGTAAAAATTATATACATTTTAATTAGGGTTTGTGAATTTAGCATCTAAAATCATAGTTTAATGAAATTAGGGTTTATGCCGGGAGTTAAAGTGGAGTTAGGGTTTTTGTGCTTTAGTAACTTGTACTTTAGTTTTAATGAGTTGTACTTTAATGTTTTAGGGTTTAGTTATTCACAATTGTTGTTATAATAATTTAGGGTTTCGTTAGAAACTCTAATAGATCAGAAATGTTTAGTTTGTACGTTCGTTAACGAATTATGTAAAATAAATATTAAGTAGGTTAAGGTTGGTCTGTGTGAGAGCACGTTTATCAAGGATGTGAGTTACGTCACATGAGATAGTAGTTATGATCAGATAAATAAATAAAAAAATTATACCTAGAGAATGGATAAGTGTTCTGTAAGATAGTTTATTATAATGTGGAATTCTTATGAGTGGTTACTCCAGTGTTACCCTATTGTTACAATAAGCTGCAAAATGGTCAAACTCTCCACAATTAAAACAAGCTTTTCTATAAAAGGCAAAGTCGTCACCTAGTTGGTGAGACTTGAGGTTGTTCCAATTCCTTTGGTTACCTCTGTGCTTGTGTGTGGCTCTATACATTTGACAGTATCTTACTGGTTGCCTAACTTTTCTAACATTGGTTTTAGGCCTAACAGTATTAAGTTTGACCACCTTAGGTACTTTTGTTTCCTTCACCTTAACAACATCAGGTTTAACTTCAACCTGATCATCATCATCAGAAGTCCAATCCTCTATGGTTGGAGCATCTGAGTCTCTAGTAGAGGACACCTTGTCCTCAGAGTGTGATTTATCACTAGCACTCTCAAAGCTTACACTTACTTCTATAGGTTTCTCAACTACTTCCTTTTCTTTAGGTTTTGCTCCATATTCCATTTTAGGTAGTTGAAATTCTTCCAAACCTGTATGTTCTAGGTCAATACCTGGAGGTGCAGGTATTCCTCTATGAGGAGGTGGAATAAAATTATAACCTAGACCTGACTTAGCTTTGTTGATAATTTGACACTCAATTATTTTACTAACACCTTTAGATGCATACTCTAGTGTCACAACACTTAATTGAATGTTCTCTTTAACCTGTTTAAGCTTAGAGAACTCTTCTCACAAAAACTTAATTTTAGCATATTTAAAAAATATGTCCTTCTTAAGCAAAGCTATGTCATCAGCAAACCTAGATTTATTACTCTTGTAATGAACAATTTGCTCCTCTAGAACAGCTAAACCCCTTCTATGATTTGCTAAATTAAAAATAGTCTGGTTTAACTCTATTCTCTGTTCATTATAGTGCTTCCTAAGAGTTTCTAATTCTTTTAAAGCATCACATGATTTAGAACACTTAGAAACTTGTACCTCAGAATCAGAGATAGCCATGAAAGCCATCTCAGTAGGTGCTGCTTCCTCCTCTTCCATAAAGCTCCAGTCAAATCCCAAACCATCAATGGCTACCATAGCATTTGAGCTTAAGTCAGTAATCTCCACTTCCTTGGCCTTGCTTCCAAAGCCTCTGCTCTTGCAATCTTGTTGTCTTGGCCTTCTGCACTCTCTTGAATAATGACCCATCTTATGGCAATTATAACATTCAATATTTGACTTATCATAACCAGCAGTATCATTGTTGTTTATGGTAATCTTCTTCCCTGTCCTCTGATGGAATTTCCTAGCTCTCAAGCTAAGAAGAGAAATTTTCCATTTAATATCCATCTCCTCTAGATCATCATCATTGATCTCTTGGAGATCTTCATATGTTAGCATGGAACCATTATGCTGAGTAGTCAAGAAAGCACAACAAGTTGTTTCATCCAGAATGCCTTTAGTACTGCTAGATGACACAAATGCCAAATTCCCAGTGCTTGAGCTTGTTCCAGCAACCTTCTTCACATCTTGCTCTACTATCTTGAAATTGCTGTACAAATCCATCAGACTCATAGATTCAATGTCTGGCTTGTTCTTCCAGCAACAACATGCATAGCTCATTCTGATGGTAGGCTTCTCAGGAACTTTGAGTTGAGATCTTCCTGAGGTATCTCAATTCCAAGAATAGCAAGTTGACTCACAAGCTTCTGAAGTCTGTTGAACATATGATCCAGTGATTCATTGCTTGTTGCTGAAAAATTCTCAAATTGTTGCTTGAGATGTGTCTTCTGAGTCTTTTTGGTGGCTTCATTCCCACCAAATCTTGCAACAATGGCCTCAAACAATGATTTGGCATCCTTAAACTTGCTAAAGTTCAAGAGTTGATCATTAGGTATTGTCATCATAAGCATACTTCTTGCCTTGATGTCATTCTTGATCTGGATTCTCTCTTCTGCAGTCATTGGCTTAGTATGCACAGTTGTCACAACTTTACCTTCCACAGTTGTTGTTGTGGTTGTAGGCTTGAATGAATTCCCTTCTTCTATGATTTCCCAAAGTGCATAGTCCTGCACTTGGAAGAATTGTTCAATTCTTAACCTCCACATGTCGAATTCATTGGGCTTGAGCATTGGTAACTTTGCAGCAACATTTGTTGTAGAAGTCTCCATGTCCATCTTTTCTTGTTAAGCAAAAAGAGGATCTTCTATTTCAAAGTATCAGAAACCTGTCTCTGATACCACTTGACCGGATCTAAACACACTCCTTGTGTTAGAGATACTTTGAGTAATACTAACGGGCACACGAAATTTACTAGCTAATACTTAGAAGATATTGTTTGTGTGATGTGTATGAATGAATGGAACAGTGATTGAATATGTATGAACAATGAAGACAATGGTTAACCAAAATGATTCAATATTATTTATGAATAATACGAGTGATCTTCTATCACTAGGGTTTTACAACCTTGAATCTCTCACAAAACAATACCTGTACAAGATAACTATAACTCTAATTACATAAGATATTCACTAAATCTTTTCTATAATTATCCTATTACATGTATTTATAATACTAGGCGAGTACCCGTGCATAGCAACGGAATTCGTAGCGGCAAATAATTAACGATTTGTGATATTGTGGTGAGTGTTTTGTGTAGCGTTCAAAATAGAACGTGAACCGATCAGAATGTAATTGCATTAGTTAACTATCAAACAACATATAAAAACATGTAATGAAACTGAAGTAAAACATTACATTAGTTATGAGATAAAAACTAACAACACACGTTACTCTTCGCGTAAAACTTCTTGATAAACGACATTTGAGGTGTAGATTCCTGTTTGACGAAACTCTTTAACTGGTTTAACCAATACCTTTGTTGTTCTACGGGATATCCCTCTAGACAATGCCACATAAAGCTGGCCATGCGAGAAAACAGAGTCGGGCAAATAGACACCCACATTTGGAATTGTTTGGCCTTGAGCTTTATTAATAGTCATCGCAAAGCTAAGGCGAATAGGGAACTGTGTTCTCTTTAGTTTAAAAGGGAACATGTCTTCTTCAGATGGAGCAAGAGGAATTCTTGGCAAGAGCACTCTAACTCCAGCGTGTTGTCCGACAGCAATCTCAGCATTGATGACATTTGGGTCAAAACGTTTACATATCAACCTCGTGCCATTACATAATCCATTTGCCGGATCGAGATTCCTTAAAAGAATAATAGGGCATCCTATTTTCAAACGCAGGCAATGAGGGGGCAACCCGCTCACGTTGAGCGAGTTTAAGAATTCCAAAGGATAGAAGTTGTGGGTGTCGTCTTCTGCTTCATCAAAACTATAGTAAACCTTCTCTTCACCAGGAAACCTTTCAATCAACATATCATTAATGCTGTCAACATGCTCATTTTTAGTGGATAAAATTGCTCTTGAAACTATATCAGTAGATAAATGAGCGTTGGTGGCGAAGGAAGGAAACACTTCATTGATTAATGCATCCTTTGAGGCAGCCTCTTCAGTGTAAGGGACGGTCATGTCATCAGGTATGCGTACATAGTCTTCATCGATGACCTCTTCAACACCGTCACCTACTCGTAACAAGAAGTTTGAAAACCATGGGTCTGTCCGTGCCCTCATGTTTATGGTTAACCGCATTTTTTTAATTCCAGACCAAAGAGGTGACATCCGTAGACTCGAATCTACAATCTGCGCTCGTGTTCCACGTCTAATGACTGGTAAAACCTGTCTAAAATCCCCTCCTAAAACCATTATCTTGCCGCCGAATGGAAGTTTGACCCCGGTAATGTCTTGCAGAGTTCGATCAACCGCCTCCACACCTTGCCTTTTAGCCATTGATGCTTCATCCCAGATTATCAACTTGGCTTGACAAAGTAGCTTAGCAAGGCCACTTTGTTTTTTGATGTTGCATACTGAGTTTGTATTAAGATTGATGGGAATCTTAAATCGGGAGTGAGCAGTTCTTCCCCCTGTCATGTTATTTGCCGCAGCCCCTGACGAAGCAGTGGCAAGTGCAATAAGACCACGAGAACGAACAGTGGCAAGCAAAGCTTTATACAAGAATGTTTTACCAGTTCCTCCAGGGCCATCAATAAAAAACACACCCGGAGAATCTTCATCGACATGTCTCATGATTGTATCATATGCGACTTTTTGATCAGTGTTAAGAGAATGCCGAGCGACTATATCTTCATCTTGTACAACTATCGAGCACTCCTCTTGTAACTCACGACAGCTAAATGATTCTAAACTTACATCCGCGGTAATATTGGGAAGGTCAAAATCGCTAAGACTCTTACCCATAGATTGTAGAATTGATGATATGTCCGTTAGAACCATATTTTGAACCCGCTCAACACTTGCAAAATGTAAGGTGTAGTCTTCTGAAAGTGAGTCGTAATGGTCATTCCATAACTTACGAACATCTCCTGGCTCACAAAAGATTAGAAGAGTCGCGAACAGTCTTCTAAGTGGGCCGGGCATCTCGTGCATAGAGGACTCACGTAGACAGTCAGATATGTGATCATCACTCTGTATTAATCCCCTTTCAAGGGCCGCTCTACGAAATGTACTGTACACTACGCCGTTGACCTTGTAAAGATATTCAAAGCCTGTAGGGCCTTTCACATGTTGCAAAAGCACACGTAGATAGAACCGCTCTCCTTCAGCGGGATTAGCGGAAACCAATCTTCCTCTCATTTGCCCTTTTTTTCGTTTGTTCCACTTGCGTGTACTCTTATTCCATGTGTAGTGCTTGGGGATGTCTTTATACAAGTATTGCCTCGCGCTTACGTCTGTCTTGTTCAAGTCAAAAAAGGCGGTCAACATCGATCTCTTATCCCTTTCTCTCTCAAGAATGTCAGTCATTACATCGTCTTCTGAGAACCTAACCAACTGGTTATTTGGTAGATGAACTTGCAATGACATAACAGACGGATGGATATTAGATAAAGGGAAACCATAAATACGCCACATAGCTTCGGGGGGTGATACATAACGCGCATCTTGGAATCTCTTTATCTCGTTAACGACTTGTTCTCCATCTTGATCAACGTTTACAACTTGTTTGTCATGACCCTTGTAAACATACTTGAAGACATATTTAACGGATTTTATACTTGAGCATACCTCCACATTGATGTGACAATTGAACATCATTAACAATTTCGGGTTATATGGAACAACCCATCTATTGTCCAGGACGCTGTTCCGTACGTTTACCTCGATGCCATTGTCTCTCCGTCGATACAATGGGTACGAGTCATCTCCTTGTTGCGTTGTTTCTTGGAATTGCCTAGGATAATTCCAACGACATTTCTTTGGTTCACCCTCCATACAAGGACATTGAGTATTTAAGTGACCACAAGGACCATGAATCATGTGCTTTAGAACCAGTTGGTGCAATTCAGGATGCTTATTCGGGTCTGGAATTTCAGCACAAACAACTTTGTCGTAATGATCGGGATTTGCCAGCTTGTAATCTGAACTCATAATCAGAAGAAAATGTGCATGTGGCAAACCACGTTTTTGAAACTCAATAACATATATGTGCGACACAATAACACCAATGATGTGCTTGGTGAATAGTTGGTACTTGAGATACTCCAGTTTTGCACGAAAAACTCTTGTAACCAGGTCCGGTCGATCTTGGGCCGTTTGTCCAGGATAAAGGTCGGTAACAATTTCAGGCCAATTAGGATTGCAAGTCATGGTAAGAAAGATATCAGGTTTCCCAGCATCTTGAACTAAAGTCATTGCATCCAAAAATCGTCTTCGCATGTCACGTGGACCTCCGATAAAAGACGCAGGCAAGACAATACGTTGGCCAACTCTATTCGATTGAACCTCTCCGGCATTAACACAATCAACGATTCCTTGATACAAATCTGCTCTAATTTTGGATTGGTTTTTTTCACAAAAATGCAAGCGTGAAGTCTCAATCTTTATGTATATATCTACCACGAATTGCTGAAACAATCGCCCTCCAAACAGGATCAAGTTATGATATGGCCGCATCTGGAATTTGTAACAATAATATTCTCGCATAGTAACTATTTTTCTACCAGTTCTTGTGTTAATCCATGTGTGGTGATGTTAAAAAGGTTGTGTAAGGAAACCATATACTATATGATACTATTGTAACCCGGTATTACACAAGATAAAGTGATATACTATATGAACACTGTTTATTGTAGGCCTATTCCAACTTACATAAAACGCCCCCAATACATCAATGTCAGTCAAGCCATCCTAAAGTTCACCCTATCTTAAAGTATAGAGTGGCCATGTCTGTAAGAGACAAGAGATGAACGTTGGTCAAAATTTAGCTGCCTACACTTACGGACATAATCATCCATACTTATTTATGTGAGCGCTATAAAAATTAATATGTGGCTCTTACTTTTAAGTATCTTAGTTTGAGATGACTTATAAATGACTATAGATACAACTTCATAATTCAGTACTCCCATTCATCCTAACAATGCCAGCTAATCAAATAAACAAAGCAGATATATAGCATTAAAAAAGCCATTACTGGAAACGAATCAACAAACCAAAAATCAATTTTTTTCAAATGGCATTAGTATGTATGTAATTCACAATATGCAATAACACCTTCCATGCAATGCACATCAATAGAATACAGCTAAGCCACCAAAACCTCTAATGAATCAACCATGAACCCACACAGCAGGTCACTTTTGTTAGCTTTATAAGAGGCTCAAACTTATTTCTTTCTATAAATGTAAAACGGATTGCTACAACTCTTGTGGGTAAATCTACTTTTTTATAAATGTAAAACGGATATGAGTATAATGATGGCTTTTTATCTAAGTTTGAATAGTACCTTCTTCGTCGTCATCGACGTCATCGGCATCATCGACAAGATCATTTATGTCTACCCCTTGTCTTGGTATTCGAGAATGCCATCCAGCCTCACCATTTGGAAAGAACATTGGATAAGACAAAGGATCATAGGAAGCGAAATAAGGCTGTATTTGCGTAGGGTGTTGAGACCTTCCATACACAACGATACTTCTCTTGTATGCAGTGATGTTGTTATTACCTTCAACCCAAATACCAGCGACCTACGTGATAACACATTTATGTTGAGAGTATAAGATTATATATACAATGGTCAATTTATATAAGACGTAGGATGGTTAGAATCGTATTTATACCTCGGACGTGGTAGGACGATTGTAAAGTCTTTGATCGACTTTAACAGATGCATTTAATTCGACCCTATACTTGTCAAGCGGACCAAGGTTACCAAGTGTTCGAAATGTCTGAACATATGGGTTTGGTGCAAGAACACGTAATAATATCTTAACAATTTCTTTATCAAGATTAGGCCATTGTAGCCTGTGTTCAAGTTCGGATTCTGCGTCATAAAAGTACAATTGCAAGTACCTTGGCTGTCCGTCTCTAGGAATCAATTGATCCATTCTATGATATATCCCTCCATGTGCACGAAACGTGTATACTCCAGAGTTCCTAACGTTGTATGTTTTGTCCAAATTTACACCCATCGATGCAAAGGAAAAGTTGGTGTTGTACGCACGTATGTTTTTCCTAAACATTTTTCCTAACTCACATTGTGACGTGAATAGGGTGTATAGTTCTGGAGGATTTTCTAAGGCCTTTAAAGTCGTTTTCCCATTCATGCAACAAAAAGTAGGAAACTCATATTGTATTTTCTTTGCTCCACAAATGACACATGGTGGTTGCTCCTTCAATAGACGATGCTCTTTAGGAAGCCCATCGTACACAAATTCGTACGGATCATCTGGTTTTGCAATTTAAATAATGTATTAATAAGATGATACAAATTTTCGTAAAGAAGAACATAATATGAAAAATTATTTTACCTATGTTGGTTTCACGTGTCAAGTCTGAAAGATTTTGTGTCATTCCTTCCATTGTGTGTGCTTCCATGTTACCATCCATAGTTTGATTGTACTCTTGATCAAACAGGGGCAACAGTACGCTACTACCGTGTCGATCATCTGGTTTGCAATTTAAAAATGTATTAATAAGATGAGACAATTTTCCGTAAAGAAGAACATAATATGAAAAACTATTTTACCTATGTTGCTAGCATTTGCGTCCGCTATTTTCTTCTCTTTACGTCGTTGGTAACGGGATTTGTCGTATTGTTTCTTTGCTTGAATTTTTGTGTCTACACCAACAGTGGTTCCTACATAGGTATGATGTAAATACATGTAGTAAAGAGCAAAAGCAATTTCTTTAATGAAGCTTACCATCCATAGTTTGACTGTAGTCTTGATCAATAAGGGGCAACAGTACGGTACTACCATGTCGATCATCTGGTTTGCAATTCAAAACATGTATTAGTAAGAGCATACAAAATTCCGTAAAAAAGAACATAATAAGTACAGTTTTTTACCTATGGTGGTTTCACGTGTCAAGCCCGATAGATATTGTGTAGCTCCTACCGGTGTGTGTGCATCCATGTTAGCATTTCTTTCTGCTATTTTCTTTTCTCTACTTTGTTGGTAATAAAGCCTGTTGTAGTCTTTCTTTTTTTGAATAGCCAGGTCTACACTTACATTGGTGCTTACAGAGGTTGATTTATAGGAACATGGTGTTTGTAATGGTGTTATATTTTCTTTATTTCTTGACATGTTTTTAGGCGATAATGTTTGTAATGGCATGTTTATTGGAGCTCCATTATTATTTAGCATATTGTGCAATGTTTTGAACGGTACCCTATTAGGAGCAATATTTATGTGACTCGAACTTTCTCCAAAGTAGGCAGAGTTGGTCTTCCCTTTTTTCCCCGATTCCCTTGCACGAGCATCTTTATTAGAAAATGCTTTGCGTTTTTCTAGCAATTTATTGAATGAAAATAAAACTTGTATTAAAAGTTCATTCTTTTAAAACTAATATGTGCAGATTGAAAACAGAAAAAAAGACCATACCTTTGTTTAAATCAACTTGAATGGGGTTCAAAATACTGGTGCTAGATTGTTCAACTCCAATCATCATGTCTTTAAACTACATAAAAGGATTTGATTAGTTTGTGTCATATCCATTGCTAAATCATTATAAGCCATTTGTACAAGACGTGTTTTTCAAACGATTTTTCACATTTCACATTATATGTCCTTTTAGTTATGTCCTTTTAAGTGTTGAAATTTTTAGTCTATCATTGATATTGTAAGGGCATTATGAATAGCTGTAGTAATAATTGTGATGACGTTCGATAATGAAACAGGTTCCAATGAACGTATTATAGCATTTTAAAAAGATATAAGAGCTTAGCTTTATTGATATATTGAGCTTTATATTTACAGTTGCACCTATGTAATAAACACTTTTCATGAAAGAAACGGCTACAGCTAAGTGTAGAAAACATAAACAAACGGCTACAGCTGTATTGATATATTGAGCTTTATATTTACTATTATATACTCTGATTATAGAAAGCGAATGCTAGAATTTGATGGTAGTTTTTATTATCCATTTTGGCAAGCAGTAGAAAACATAAATATCGCAAGCATAATAATCAATCACCAAAATCAAATATCTGAAAATGTGTTGCAGTCATGGAATAATGACTTTGTTCGAAGAGAAAAAACAAATGTGCAAATAACTTAAATGAAAAGCAAATAAAAATTTGTTGGCAATGAAAAGCAAATAAAATTTAGAAAGATGTCTCAGAGCTTCATTTCCTTCAGGGCTCCAGCTTGTCGCACAGTTGGGTTAGTTTCGATTTTTGTTAACTCCGTGTCCACCAATAAGTTCACTGTAGTAGAGGGAATTACGCATTATTAGGTAAGTGTATTGAAACGAAATATCTTATGAGAAATGTGAATATTACGTATTACTTGGTTCTTTGTGGATGAGTTTAGCACGGGATATGAATATAACTCCACTTTCTCTTAAAACCGTTGCCAGCTGCTTGAATTGTTCTCGAAATGTGTGATATATGATGAATTTTATTTCCGCCCCTCTGTTAGAATTGAATGATTGTTGGAGCGGGAACATAAAATAATGAATACAAAACATTTTTTGATAGACACACTTACGTCACATCTCTAAGAAACAGCTCACAGGCGGTACCACCGCTGTGGTGTATCAGCCCTCCTTTAGTGACCCTGCCGATGGTATCTAGAAAGAAATCAGAAAATACAGTGATTACGAATAGGGAATACTAATTAAGTTCGATGCATAGATTATGATTCAGTAAATTATGTGTACCGATCAGCATCTTCTTTGTTGATTTGTCAGTACAAAGACCCCTAATAGATGCTATCCACGGGTGCGCAGGAAACTCGGAATGCTCAGTTAATGGAATTTCAGTTAGTTCCGTTTTACTGTTGACCAATATAACCCAATCACGACGGCTCAAACTATAGTTTTGATATCGTGGATATTCTGTTGGGTCGGTATAGGCAATTTGGAAATGGTTTAAAGAAAACACATTTCCAATTAAGTCTCTGGTATTATAGAATTCTACAAGGTCTGCAGGCACTTCGGCGGCTTGTTTTTCTCCCTGGTATTAGACGTATAAAATTTCAAGCATAAAGTTAATGGTTAGTAAATCATGTATGTTTTAATTAAGCTTGTGTGATCATAATTTACAACCCTTACATCTTTGTCGAGCAAGAAGATGTAAAGTTTCTTGTTTTTTTCATCAGTCCACACGAAGTTAACGCGTACTTTGTTGATTTTGTACCAGGCGTGTGGGTTATTAAGTGATGATAAACGTTCAACATTGAAGTAGGGGTCCCATGGCTACAAAAAATAGATGAGCATGGTGACATACATTATAATTCATGTGGATGATTTAGTTCATGTTTGTAACGTTTAATAGTATCCAAACGGGGCAAGTGCATAAGTATGTTTTCGTATTTTTAGTATTATTTTATTGTTTATTTAAATGTTGTAGTTTTGTTTTTTTCAGTCTTTTTAACAAGTTATATCTACCAGAACATCATAATGAGATGTATAATCAAAACACAACAGCCTAAAATACCACATCTTTTCAACAAGTTATCTACCAGAACATCATATCATAATATGTCTAATGGCTACAAGAAGAACTAAATTGTTTAGCATACATTCTTCTATTATTAATTGACAGTAATTCTATCAACTCTATTGTACACACATGAAATACAAACAGTATACACCATATGAAACAAATATTACATCCCACTCTATATAGTAAAAATACATAAATTTTGCAAAATGTTTAGTGATATTATTTCGATATAGAAGGTGCACATACATTTATTGTAAATTTTGCAAACATATAAAAGCCAAAAAGAACTTCAGTTGGCTTTGACTAAAGGTGGAAGCAACTATAGCTCACATATGATTCAGAATAGATTGTAGGTGTTCAGATAAGTAATTATGTGTTATCAAAACAAGAATGCATAAATCTTAAACATAAGCTTACCCAAACAACCTTGTATATCCAAACTGCAAGACACTCTACCGATCACATAAGAGAGCACAAATACTGACATCACCATTCATACAATAATCACATCATTTTGAGTACTGGATTCTATTTCGTATAAACAATATGCAATTCTGGGTCCATTTAGTCATCATTTTCTATAAGCATATCTGGTTATTTTTTAACAAATCAGTATCAAAAGGTTTTATTAAGGCTGAACTATTATTAATAAAATAAAACTATCACTCCAAAAAGGAGCATCAAACAGGGACTATACAAAGAGAGGGACGAAAAAAATAGATAACAGATGATGCTTTGTATATTATGCTTTGTATATTAACTTTCTCAACTTTATAAAGTTATATTGATCACACATCATGCCACACAATTATATTGTTATCGTCTTATAAACTTGTATCCTAACGGTTTCAACCCTATTAAAGGCGACACATTTTTCTTCATGCACATATAGTGGTCGAATAAAATTTTCCAGATCAGACTTCATAAGTTCATTTTACATACTCATTTTATACATGAAAGCCCTTTACTATTTGAGATGCAAAACATGATGCATATGAAAAAAAAATGGCAATAAATAAGCGATAAATCAAAACTCAACACATATGTACTCTTGACGTCATAATCATAATAACAGACATAATAGCAAGTTATATATCCACTTTCAAGCTCAATACACACAACCCAAACCATGTATGCAACTTCATGCGATAAAACATTGACATGTACTTGGAAAAGTTAAATCTCTTCCGGAAAACAAATGGTATATTACGTTTACCTCAACGTCTTCGGAAGCTTCAGCAGGTTTCAATATAGAATCAAGATCCATAGGAGCAAAAGCATTGAGTATTTCATTGTCAATCTAAAAATAAGTCAATAAGATACACGATATTAGAGAATGTAGTAAAGATATGTGATGATTATAATAAAATAGGTACAACGTGAACCTCAGATTCAATTGGAATGGTTTCAACAGATTCCTGCACATCCAAAACCATGTCATGTTCCATTTTTTTATGTAGATTGATCAGAGATTGAGAGTGTTTTTTATGTATGAATCGTTACAAGGTTTTGGGTACCACATTATATATAGCGGAAGATATTTGAGACAAGTTGAAACTTACAAACTAATTATAGGAATGATTTCTTTATTATACAAGACATTCCATAGTTGCATGGCTGTATTTCCAAGACATTATATTATATATATTATATATAGTGGAAGATATTTGAGACAAGTTGAAACTTACAAACTAATTATAGGAATGATTTATTTATTATACAAGACATTCCATAGTAGTGGAAGATATTTGAGACAAGTTGAAACTTACATCACTAATTATAGGAATGATTTCTACTTACAAATTGAATGAAGATTTCACTCTTAAAGTTTTAATTTCTACGTATAAAGATTTCAATGGCTGGCACATTAATTACAAATTGAAACTTACATTTAAATATAGGAATGATTTCTACTATATGCGAATTGAGTGAAATATTTATTCTAGACAAGTATATCAAAAGAGAAAATTACATAATCTGATATATTAAAGAAAGTCACAATATAACTTACAAAACCAAACACCTCTCTCGTCAGTCATCAATATCAAAAGCACATTGGCTGTATTTCCTCTAATTGCATGGGGTGTTTGAATATTTCCTGTATTATACCAAATTGCATGGGCTGTTTCATTAGCTGTATTTCCTTTAGTTATTTTGTATGTTGCCAATTCGACCCCAAGTAAATACCAATAACTAAATACACGATCATTATCCACATTCTTTTGATTTTGCGATATTGTATTTTATTAAATGTGATAAACATTTTTGCTAATGTATTATTGTGCGGTTAAGCGTTCACGTATTCATACGTGATGAAAGATGATAATCTTTATGAGAAGGGAAGGATAATCATGTTTTGACATTTTAGGTTTGAATATTAGTTTTTGGATATGTTAAAGTATGTCTTTTTTGACATCTGGTGTTTATAGGCCATTTTTGTATAAGAAAAAGAGAACAAAACCCGTATAAGTAGGATCTCAACGGAAATTATAGACGCAAGTATGAAGCATCATTTTCTACCATTTAATGGCTCTAAAATGAAGCATCCATATCTAACATTAAACAAAGGAAATCAAGACATACTTTGTAAACAATGTTAAAACATAGTCGAAAAGAACGTAAACATAGTCGTAAAGTTACTGGGTAAACAATGGTTCTAGTTGTTCCATCCATGCAGCAATATCCTTCGTCTTTTGTATTACAAGCTTCATCAAAACTTCAACAGTATTGGTGTCATTTTCTATTGTATATTCTGCCGCATCTACTATGTCCAACAATGACTTGATTTCTTTACGAACCAAGTCCACCCATATGCGATCCATTTGAGCCGTTGTAGCCCCAGCTTGAGAATGAACTGTTGTCGCTCCAGCAAGTTGTTCGACATCAACTTCAACATCAATCGACATCAACTTCAACATCAAACGATAGAAGAAATTAAAAAACGATCAATTGAACAACACATAAACAAGAAATACATTACTAAATACACAAGCCACCTGTGAAGAAAGAAAGTAATTCTAAAAACCACGAAAAAAATGTATCAATATCGTTTACAAAAGTTGTTTAGTACTACTACATTACCGCGAGATTTGTTGCAAGTTGGTCAGGCATGGTGACATCCTGATTTTCTTGAAGAGTTAAGTCATGTGAGGGTGTGTTACTGGAACTCATCATGAAAGTAGATGGTGACCTTGCGATTTGGTATGTATTCACAGCCATTGTACTTGTTTACTATTTATAATGAAAATAGTATTCATGTTTCGTCATTAGGGATGTTTTTATTTTTGTTATTGAATCTCTACACCAAATTAAATTACACGACAACTGGACATTTTGATGTATAGAGGGCAACAACACAACAGACATATAAAAGTTGTTGTATACACACGTACAAACTGAAACTTACAAACCTAAATAAAAGTTGTTGTATACACACGTACAAATTGATCGTTGTTGCATACACACCTAAATAAAAGTTGTTGTATACACACGTAGAAATAGAGGGCGACAACTAACACAGCAGACAAATAAAAGTTGTTGTATAGTAGCATTTTGTTGACTTATTTTACCACCAATTCAATAAAATGTTGTTATACGTAGGGATGCCTTCCAATATTTTATTTTTTGGTTTTATATGTGCAGTTGTTTTGGTTATAAATAATATGGTTGAAAGAGATCTCACATGGTATAGCTTGACATATTGATGATGCAAATCCTTTTGAAATATGCAAATGCAAATGCCTGTGCATGTCGACATTATATGTCTGCTGTCATTATTTCGCACATGTTTTTTTTTTTCTAACAAAATATAAACGATAACACATTCAAAGTATATAGAATTATTGCTTGTCAACTGTTGTGTTTACTCTAAACAATATAGGAATGATTTGTGATAGTAATGTGGGGCTGAATCGAGTCCAAAAATTTCGTACTTTTCTCAGGCTTATATGTTTAAGTACTGTTAAGTATAGTTTGTTTTCTCAATAAGATATAGAACAAGTAATTCATATGACATTTATGTAATACGTATCTGTCACACCCCCAAAAGTGGTTTGCAGCGGAAAGTAATGTCTTTGGGGTGCAACTCAATTGGTATCACAACACAAGTGTAAAGAACGGTTTTCACATCAATCATTTAGAATATATTTGAGAAGTCAAAAGTGTTAAATTTACATTATGAAAAGTGGTGCGGAAGTTGGCCCATAAAATAAGTTAAGCGGTCCCAAATGTTTTATCAGAGTCTTCTATGACCATGCCATGCCCTGCCAAAAGCCTCCAGTAGCGTGCTATTGCTTAGTACCTGAAAATACATGCTAAAGTGTCAACACGAGGTTGGTGAGTTCATAGAGTTTGTATTAAAATAGTTGAAAAAGCCCTCAGTTCCAAGCCTCGGCCATACAAGACTCGCAACCTGTGTGTTTACAACCCACTGCTAACATATAGTATGATTAAGTCAAATGTGTATACGATATATGCACGCTTAATGTAAAGTTTAATAGCCTACTGAACCTCACGACAAGAATAAGCAAGAATGCTTCATAGCTGGATTATATTCACCCAAGGCCATGAATCGCGGGCCAAGGGTGGGGGTGTCAACCCGATAGTACTATCAATACCTCTCCGTCGGCTCCATCCAGGAGTTAAACAGTGGTGAATGAATATAGCGTATAGAATAGTTTTCCACATTAAGTCACATATCGTAATAAAACTACACATCATGAGTAAGTGTATAAAAGCGTAGCATAGCATATGAGTAAAATCGTCTTGAGTAATAGCAAACAGTTTAAGCATGTATCTCCCCCAAAGAGTTTAAAACAAGTATTAAAGAGTAAAAGTGGGGCTATGAACTCACCTGGTATGATGATACAACAATGCGATGAATATGAGATGAACGGAACAACAAGGCGCGAACACTAGCCGCAACCTATCATGAATGAATATGTTCTACTTAGATGATGTAGTGAATGCTCATGCATATGTAACCTATACCACTCGTACTATGAAAATAATAGTTATCGTTGATATGTAATATCTTCCAAAACTTGGTAAAAATGTGTTCCACTTGTTACGTCAAAACTAGTCGTGTAATAATGTGTATAAAACGTTTGTGTTAGTCTCGGCGTTTTGAAAACCTTGGTATGTCTTATAATAGTCGAGTTAATAACCCTTTGATCGTACGTGTTCTAACGGGTAAGAGATACGGCTCTCCATGGTTATTACTTGAAAAATATAGTTTCTAGTACGTAATTATATTTCCATTAAAAGCTGTCAAAAACTAATAGTATTTATCGAAGTTTAAACGCGTGTATCTTGTTCGTTATAAGTCCGTTTTCTATGTTCTTTATATCCACGGAATCGTGGGACAATGTACTAACCTATTTTTGGTAAGTCGGGACGGCTAGATCAAGTTTTATGCTCAAATTTGCCCGTGAGTACTGTTCATCAGCAAGCTATTTCCAGAAAATATAGTTTTCGTCGTTAACTCGTTTTTAGCGTATCTCCTTCGTTATAAACTCGTTTTTATCCCCGTTTTCGG
The DNA here is from genome assembly GCA_021014915.2 of Artemisia tridentata subsp. tridentata. Taxonomy (NCBI): domain Eukaryota; kingdom Viridiplantae; phylum Streptophyta; class Magnoliopsida; order Asterales; family Asteraceae; genus Artemisia; species Artemisia tridentata. The sequence goes on along the minus strand of CP139507.1, from coordinate 329,463,505 downwards.
CCATAGTTTCGTATCGGAAAGTATTTTCTAAATATTTGGTCCAAAATTACCCATCACCTACTGAGTTTCCCACGTTTTAAAAATATGGACAGTAGGTATATATATTATTTCAAAAATCATTTCTAGTGTTCCAATCTAGTTCCAACTTCAACCAAACCACTTTCAATCACCACAAATCTAGTCTAATCTTACCATACACCTTCTTAAGGTGTCATGGGTTCCTAAACATCAAAAATCAATTGGATCTAACAAGGATCTAACTATAATCTATTTCTAGGGATCAAAAGTTAGATATGTATAAAATGGAGTGGTATAAATAACATATGCATGTAGATCTTGAATAAACAACATGAAACTAGAAAAATGTAAGTATGGAAAGATCAACAAGTGATCTTGAAGCTTACTTGGTGGGTTTAGTGAAAAGGATGAAAGAAACTTAGTGAAACCATGGAACAAACACTTCAAACCCTTTGTAAAACACACTAGTGAGTTTGGATGAACCTTGATCTTGAAAAAATCAATGGAGATGGTCTTGGAGCTGTTTTGGGTCGTTCCCCATCAAAGGAAATGGAAAAGATGAAGACTTTATGCTTTATGTGGAAATATCTAGGTAATATTAAAGGATTAAGTATAAAATCTTGCACATGCTTAAGACTTTCCTTGTAAGCTTCCATTTCTTTGACTTGTTGACTAATAAAAACGCCTAGGAGGCTTCTTGGATAAGATTGGTGAGTTTGTGATGTTATCTTGCTTTTACGGAGTGAGTTTTGGTTCCGTTAATCACTAAACGTAAATAGTTAAGTCGCGAAACGTAATTCCGGGTATCGTAAAAATATGAAACTTGAAATAATGACTAAACTTGTCAAAATACTCCATAAGAAAATGTGAAATGAATGGTAAGTTTCATCGGGTTGCTTAAACGCAGTTAAAACTGGAAACGCGGGTTTTAAAACGCGTAATTCGCGTAAAACGCTGAACTGGAAAACGTAAACTTCCAAAATACCAAGTAAATGAATTTTATAATCTTTATGATGTTATAAGAGGTGTAAAAGCATGTCGGGACCTTCGTGGGGATTGTCGGACGTGTTAGTCACATTTATTGATCGCGCGTTAACGTTTTAATTAAATTTAATTATACGTAAAACGTCAAATGTAATAAAAGTGTTAATTTAATAACCCTACGAGTGGAATAGTATGAAAATGTCATTATGATGATATGTAGACTATTCCTAGTCCGTATGCAGTGTCCCTACTAATGACGCATGAATTCGCAGCTAAACCCATCCGGTTACGCGAATATGAATACCCGTAAACGACGTTTACGATGACATGAATGAATGAACATGAATAGTAAGTTTTCTCCGGGAATGAATAGTGTCACGTGAATAGTAAAATTTCCGAACGCTTCTCAGAATCTCAAATTAACTCCGAAAATGATGAATAGTAAAATGATGAATAGTGATCGGTGAATAGTAAATGATGAATAGTGAATGATGAATAGTGACTCGTCGGGGTTCGGAAAATGACCTAAAATTACGGGTTGTGACATACGTTTAGTCAACAAAGGAAACCAAGACATATTTGTAAACAATGTTAAAACAAGTTGTTTTAAAAAATTAAAAGACACAAAACATGATTTTAGTCTTCATCAGTCTCATCATCTTCATCAACCAAGCAATAAACTCTTTTCCGACCGGGCACGAATACTTGACTCACAACGGGTATTGGTTCTTCTTCATCATCTTCATCATCTTCATCGTCACTTGATATGACAATGACATCATCCCAATTCCAATTGATTAAGTTTGGGTTGAAAAAAGGATTAGGATGTGTAGGAGGAGGGGGATGAAGCTGTAATAAAAATAAAAACACCAATAAGTAAATAATAAGAACATGGTTAAACATACATGGTTTTTGATTTTGCAAGGGGACCTAAAAAAAGCCTATAGTCAGACATATATGTCATTCAGTCATGCAGACTACCATACATGGTCTTTTGGTTAAACATACAGTCATGCAGACTACCATTGCATCTGTCTTTCATTAAACATACATGGTCTTTTGATTTTGCATCTTCACATATAAAAAAAAAAAAAAAAAAAAAAAAAAACAAAAGTGAGAAGATCATTTCTAACCTCAAGATATCATCCACATTCTTTTGATTTTGCATCTCCATTATCACATTCTTTTGATTTTGCATCTCCATTATTTTTGGTGGAACCCGAAATTAAATTGCATTTCAATGGTTTTTTGGGGTTGTTTATATAGGCAAGGTTTAGGGTTGAATAATTTGAATTTTCCCTCTAATTGCATGGGTTGTTTCAAATGAATGGGCTGTGTACGTTTCCTTTATTATACAAACTCATTGGTTGGAGTAGTATACATTCCATAGTTGCATGGCTGTTTCAAATGAATTGGTTGGAGTAGTATACATTCCATAGTTGCATGGCTGTTTCAAATGAATTGGTTGGAGTAGTATACATTCCATAGTTGCATGGCTGTTTCAAATGAATTGCCAGCTTCTACCTCCACGACATTCCATAGTAGTATTAATAGTTAAGACTCAAAGGGTAGATTAGGAATTACAATAATTTAAGTTTTTCACTTATTGACCATTTGACCATTTTTCCATTATAAGTAGTTATAATATAAGCAGTACAAACTTCTTGTGCTAACAGTACTAACTCAGTTAATACTGCTAGTGTAATCTTCAGCAGTCTTTAACTTAAGCTTGATAGTTTGTACTGTTAGGTTTAATTCCCAACAATCCTCCCATAAACTTATGATTTCTCTCCAAATCACTAAGTTTCTTCGAATTAAACATTAAAACTGATGATGGGGGAATTCTTCCAAACACTAACATGTCAATCTTTTGGTTCTGGCTTTTCTTTGCTCTGCAAGATTGAATATCTTTCTAACTAGCTCATCTGCCATCTCAGAACCTTCTTCAACCTTGAGTGTCACTGATAGCATAGACATAAGCACTACTGGTCTCAATGGATAATCTTTCTCTACCAAAACAATACGTTCTTCAATATCACAAAAACCTAACCTAGGATATCCTTTTACAGAACAAGGATTCCTGTACAAGATAACTATAACTCTAATTACGTAAGATACTCACTAAATTTTTTCTATAATTATCCTATTACATGTATTTATAATATAAGCAGTACAAACTACTTGTGATAACAGTACTAACTCAGTTAGTACTGCTAGTGTAATCTTCAGCAGTCTTCAACTTAAGTATGACAGTTTGTACTGTTTGGTTTAATTCCTAACACCAAATGACACTACAACAACAACAACAAAATCTTCACAACAGGCACAGGGCAAGGGAAAAGGAATTATGGTAGAGCCTGTGTCTATGGAGGATCAAATTCAAACGGATGAGGAAGAAGCCATAAGACTACAAGCAGAGTTTAATGAAGAGGCAAGACTTGCAGCTCTCCAAGAAAAAGCCAGTATTGAACTAATAAACACATGGGATGACATTGAAGCAAAATGTGAGGCTGATCATCTGTTAGCTCATTGAATGATGCAAGACGAGTTGTTTATGGAAGAAAAGCCTAAGCTATTTATGGAACTCTTGGAGACTAGGAAAAGACATTTTGCAGCAAAAAAGGCAGAAGAAAAGAGAAACAAACCACCCACTAAAGCTCAACAAAAGATGATAATGTGTACTTATCTGAAGAACATGGATGGATGGAAGCCTAATCAACTAAAGAATATGAGTTTTTAAATGATCCAAGAAGTGTTTGACCGAGTATTCAAGAGAGTAAACACATTTGTTGATATGGAGACAAAGCTTGTGGAAGGTAGTAAGAGAGCAGGGACTAAGCTAGAGCAAGAGGTCCAAAAGAAGCAGAAGGTGGATGAAGAGCAGAAGGTAGATGAAGACAAAGATACAACTATTCTCAAACAGTTTATGGTAGTTGTTTCTAATGATGAAGAAGTACCTATTGATGTTGTACCTTTGGCTACTAAGCCTCCAGGCATTGTTGACTGGAAGATATACTCAAAAGACAAGAAGATACTCAAAAGAAAAGAAGCTACGTGCTCAAAAGTTTTGACAGAGAAGACTTAGAAACTCTGTGGAAATTAGTGAAGGCTAAGTATGGATCAACCAGGCCAACAGATGTTCATGACTATGTGTTATGGGGTGATTTGAAGACTATATTTGAACCACACGTAGAAGATCAGATGTGGAGGAATCAATATGGATATAAAGTACTGCACTGGAAGCTGTATGATTCTTGTGGAGTTCATGAACTAATGTTGCAATCTATAGTGATCTACATGTTGGAAGAAAAGAAGTATCCCCTCACTAAGACTACACTTTCAATGATGCTGGAGAGTAAGCTTGAACTAGAATATGACAGTGAAATGTCTTATGAGCTTCTTTGGTTCATCATACAATAGAAGAAAATGAAGTAAAGTGTTTGGAAGCATCCTCCTGGTGATTATGAAGCTTTGAATGAAGAAACTTGATGTTTTTGGTAGAAAATATCAAGTTTAGGGGAGGATTGTTGGGATTAAAAGTCTTCTTGTTGTTACTGCTGCTCAGGTTAATGTTATTGCTGCTCTGGTAAAGATAATGTTGCTCTTGAACTTCAAAGAGAAAGTGCTAAGTGGTTAAGACTGCTGGTGTAATGTTAAGACTGCTCTTACAAAGTTACAACTACTAAGGAACTTTATGGATAATACACTAAGTATGTTAATGCTGCTAGTACAAAGTTACTGCTACTACTGGAAAGTTAAGACTTCTGAAGGAAGTTAATGTTGCTGCTTCAAAGTTAGTATTGTTAGCCAAAAGTTAAGACTGTTAGTTATTTGTTAATGCTGTTTATGTTTTAAGATAACTTTTGTGTGAAGGTATGTATCAGATAAGTATAGAAAAGATTTGATATACTTTCCTTAGTATTGTAAGCCGACTAGGACTCCTTGGTGTATAAAAGGAGGTCCTAGGGCGCAGAGTTAGATACGATTCAAATATACAGAAAACGTATGATACAGAAATGTCGATTAGCTTCAAGGTTTTGTAACCCTAATACTAGTAGAGTACTCGTATTATTCATTAATAATATTGAGTTTTTTTTTTTATTCATTGTTGTTGATCCCAATTGAGCAACTAGGTATAGAAACTGCCTTGATCGAATCCCTTAGCTTGTAAAGGTTTAGCTATGCTAGATAAATCTAACACAACTAGGTATAGAAAATGCCTTGTAGTTTATCAAACATAAAGTGGAATCTTGTAATTGATCTTAAGAAGAACTTTATGATGAATGAAACAATGAACAATGAATATCAAACTAAACACTTCAATATTATTAATAATACGAATACTCTTTGAGTATTAGGGTTTACAACCTTGAAGTTCTCTCTAGAATCGTAAATTCGTATGTTCATCTATGCCCTAGGTCCTCCTTTTATAGACTAAGGAGTCCTAGTCGGCTTACAATAACTTTCTTTACAAGATAAATCTTTATAGAATCTTTTCTATATTTATCTAAACATACTATATATAATAACCGAATCTAATACTCTAGCAACACTAATAACGTATTAGCAATACTAACTAATTGTTCTAGCAGTATTAATCTTGTAGCAGCATTAATCTTCCATAAGCAGCATTTACTTCATAACCAGCAACAGTAATGACTTGTTGTATTTCCTTTGTAGTACCTGAGCAGTCTTAATAATGTAAGCATCAGTAACTTCAAGAAACCTTTCAAACCCAAAAATCCTCCCCTAAACTTGATATATTCTTCCAAAATCATCAAGTTTCAATCTAAGCTTGAACCTTCACCAGGAGGATGTTTCCAAACACTTACTTCCTCATTTTCTTGTAATCAGCCCCATAAAGTTGTTTTTCCATTCTCTTGAGAAGCTGATATACCATTTCACTCCAATAATCAGTTTGAAGTTTAACAGATCCATTAAGCATCATATCAAGTGTACTCTTTGCCAGAGGATAGTCTTTTTCTACTAGCATGTAGATTTGAAGTCCTCTCATCATTACAGTGTGAACTCCACATGATTGAAAAAGTTTCCAGAGGATAACTTTACTTTTGTACTGCTCATGCCAAACTCTATCTTCATGATAGACTTCAAACATAATCTTCAAGTCTCCCCAAAGAACTATATCCAAAATATTTTCTGGCCTTGAATCTCCATATTTTTTCTTGATTAATGCCCACAAGGTCTCTAAATCTTCTCTATCAAAATTTCTGAGCATTTGAGGAAATGTTACAAACCTTTGAGACTGTCCTCCAACTCTGATTATCTCCCACCAAGGAGTTTTACCATTATAACCAATCTTCTAATCAATAATATGAACTTTAGTCTTCAAAGGAACAACATCAACAAATGTATCATCATTGTTTACAATTGCAATCATTTGTTGTAGATCAACTGCTTCTTTTTCTTTACTCCTTTGAATCTGCTCTGTCTGCTCTTGTTTTTTATCATCACTAGTTTTCTGCTTTTGCCTACTACCAGCTGCTAATTCATCTCCAGACCCCTTAGAAATCCTCACAAACTCTTCTTCATTCATGGCAATAAAAGTATTTACCCTTTTGAATACCTTGTTAAACTCATCTTTAAACTTTTCATAACTGAGATGCTTTAGTTGACTGAGCTTCCAATTATCCATGTTCCTAAGGTAAGTACTCATTAGTGGTTTGTTCCTCTTTGCTTCAGTTCTTTTCTGTGCAAATAACTTCTTCTTTTGAGCAAAGAATTCCATAAAGGGCTTTGATTTTTCTTCCATAGATAGCTCTTCCTGTTCATCTTCCCACATCTTCTGGGCTACCATGTGATCTGCTTCACATTTGGCTTGAATGTCATCCCAGGAATTAATAAGTTCAAGACTTGCTTGTTCTTCTTCTTGAGCTTGCTTTCTTCTTGCCTCTTCTTCTTCAGCAAAAAGATCAGCTTGCACTTGTCTTGCAACCTCTTCATCTGTAATAATTTGTTGTTGTTGTTGACTAAGTGACTGAAATTTCTTCTTAGGTTCTTCAATCAACAAACCTTTGCCTTTTTCTGATGGTGAAATAATTGTTGATGGTGTTGTTGATACTGATACTGGCTCTTTAATCACAACTCCTTTTGCCTTTGGTCTTGTACTCTTTAACTTTGTTAATACTTGAGCTATAGTCAGATCCTCATCACCTTGAGTAGCAGCAATACTAACTTCAGTCTCAGCAGCACTAACCTTTTCACTAGAAATATTAACTTCAACACTAGTAATATTAACTTCATTATTAGCAGTCTTAAGTGTAGCAGTGTAACACCCCGACCCGACATGGCCAAGATATCACATTATGGTGTCATACAAAGCATACATTACGCAAGTGAAAGTCTTTTAAATAAATAACCAAGTCTCGAACATCAAGACTGGTATCAAAAGATAATCCCAAATGCATAGTGGGTTAACCAAACAAAACCAAAGTAAAACGATAATATTCAAAGTACTGAAAGAAATGAAAGTCCGAAACAATGGACAACAAAATGATAAATAAATAGGTCTCTAAGTCCTATGCTCTCTCATTCCCAAGCCCGTCGCCCCGCTTATCACCTGCCGCATAAGAAAAGAAAACATGCGGCTGAGCTTAAAAAGCCCAGTGAACAGATATATATAACATAACATAACGGTAAATAAGCATAAGCAACGAAGGAATAAGGATAACAAACGAAAAGCATAATCATGAAAGTCATACGAATTTTAAAGAGAACTAAGAATCAAGAGTGCATGAGAATTGAATAAGAAATGAATCAAGAGAATAATGAAATAAGGAAAAGTTCATATAAGGATGTGCCATAAGAACTACATATCATAATCCGTCAAATCATATCATAGCAATACAAGTATACGAAGAGGGGAGACCTCTAAGTAATAAAAGTGTGAGAAGGAGTGTAAGGCACACACCACCTGGTCACCATAACATACACATACATAAACCTAGGATGCATCTATACGCTCCCTAACATAAGTATGTATGTCAGTACTAGACTGGTCACACATATAAAGTTGGCCAATAGTGTACACAAAATCATAACTTAAGGGGGAACGCCGTAGATCTATCACTCCTCTACGGGAGTGTCATGCCTAGGGTGCCATCCAAGACATGGTCATGGTACCTCCACAACTAGGTTAGCTCAGGCACAGATCTATCATAGCATACAACAAATATAATCTAGCATGGCAAGAGAAACAAAACAGTAACTCAATAAGCATAGCAAAACATAAGCATAGCATGGCAGAGACATTTAAATAAATGTCAGAATGAATTAATAAGAATGACAATCATACAATGAAAGTCATGAGTCAAATAGGGGAATCATATCAGGCATAGGATCGATAGAAATATCCCTACTGAAAAGGGAAAAAATATCTGTACCTTATCAATGCACACAAATCAAAGCAATAGGATGAATGGAAGCAGATGATCACTCCTTCTTCACCCGATCTACATAATGATAAGTTTATTTATAAGTTTCATACTTTCATATTCATAAAGGTTTCATTTTAGTTTTCTTTCCATTTTAAGTAACTTTCCATATTTAGCAGGTTTCCATAATAAGTAACTTTCCAAAAATAGTAACTTTCCATATTTAGTAACTTTCCAAAAATAACAAGTTTCCATATTTAGTAACTTTCCAAAAATAGTAACTTTCCATATTTAGTAACTTTCCAAAAATAGTAAGTTTCCATATTTAGGTTTAAAAGCCATTTAGGGTTTCTAAAAAGGTAAATGATATTTAAAAAGGTTTAAATAGTTATTTATGTCAAAATTGAGTTTCATACATTAATATACTTATAAAATGATGTTATTTCACAATTTAGGGTTTTAGAAGTCAAAATAGGGTTTCCAAATTAAGTAATTGTGAGATTAGGGTTTCTAATTACACAAGTCATTTTAATTGATCATTTAAAGTAATTAATTTCCAATTAGTGTTTTATACATTCAATTAGGTCATAATTAAGTCATATTTCCCGAATTAGAAGTTTTAGTGTTTAATTCATATAGTTTGGTTTCGTATTATCATTATTCAAAGATTAGGGTTACTATTGTAATTATGTCAAAGTTTAAGGTTAATATGATAATTGATAAAAACATAAGTTAAATACTTTTAAGATGACCGTTAGCTTATTTAGGTCCCAAAGGTGAGGCAAATAAGCTTATAAGTGTTTTAAACAAGTAATGACTTAATTTCAGAATTAACCTTAAAGTCAGGTCCAACTTTAGCTATTTTTAACACACCTTAAACGAGATCATAAAATTCTATAATTTCACCCAGATATACCTATATGTCTTAAGTATTTTACATAATTTTTCCAGATTTTATTAAGTAGTGAAAGTACCAACTAAAAATTGACATTCACAACATGTACCCGAATTGGATCTGCTGGAACACCCCGAAAGTATGTAATTATTTACCCAGGTTAAACATCTCAGAAAAATATAAAGGATTTACACAACGTAACTCAAATACCAAATTTCATCCTACCAAAATTTCATGTCTTAATTCGTTATAGATATTAAATTAAAAATCATGAACCACGATTGAATTTCCATAACCCGAAATACAGTTTTGACATGTGAATTTCTAAAAATCAAATGGTTGCCTTCTAGACCTCTAAAAATCACCAAACCAATTTTATTTGATCCCTATTTCATTGAATTAAGTTTTAGACCTAAGAACCACTAAAATTCATGTTTGTATCATCAATGTAAAATTCATTTAATTAGCACAAAATTTCTGACAGATTTGTTTGGTTATATCCATCCGATTTTAAATACATAAATAATCAGATTAACACATCTTAATACATATTGATCGAAAAGTATTATTATAGATTGAAGGTTTATGATTACCTCTTATATTAGATTGAATGGAACAAGAATACAAAGATCTCCAAATGATCAAATCGCCAACACCTCTCTTCTTCTTCTTGTGTGATACGAACGAAAGAAAGAAAGATATTATGGATCGATTAGGTTTGATCAATGGACATGTCGAAAAGATTAAATGATATATTATTTGATTACCTTGTTGTGATACGAATAGAATAAGAACAATGATTACGATCTTGCTTCTTCTCTTCTTTTTGATGGATCGAATAGGATAGGTTGCTAGGGTTTTTTTTTTTTTTTTTTTTTTTTTTTTTTTTTTTTTTTTTTTTTTTTTTTGAAGATTGCCGACAAATGGAAATTAGAGGGAGAGGATTTTAGGGTTTGATGGAGAGTGTAAATGATCGGTTATGGGAGAGAATAGGGGAGGGAATGAACCGAAATTATGGAGGTGATTGGGATGATCATCACCTTCCAAGTTTACCAAAATTTTAATACTTACTTCCATAATTATTTGGTGTACAAACTTTATTCTTTTTGGCCTATAGGGAACTTATTAAACGTGCCATAATTTATATCATAAGGTTCTCGTATCATTTCATAATTTACTTTAGGTTAAATGTTCATATCGTATGGTTTCGAGTCATAACATGTTATATAACTCAAGTTTTAATTTATAGCGTAATTTATAAGTCGTAATTAATTTAGGGTGTTATAATTCTTCCCTCCTAAAAAGAAAATTTCGTTCGCGAAATTGAAATACGAAATCGAAATGGAAATACGAAATCAAAAACGGAATCAAAATGAGTACGTACCAAGTCACAAAGAGAAATGTGGATAACTGGATCGGATCGATTCTTCGTTCTCCCAAGTAGCCTCGCTCTCAGGATGATTCTTCCAAAGAATCTTTACGAATGGAACGGTTTTAATTCTCATGACTCTTTCCTGAGGCTCCAAAACAGCCTCAGGTTCTTCACTATACGAAAGATCTTCCCGAATCTGATCGAACGGGCAAGACACAACATGAAGTGGGTGATAATCATACTCACGAAGAAGAGATACATGGGATACATCGTATACGTGAGATAACTGGGAAGGTAACGCCAAGCGATGAGATACCTCGCCAACCTGATCAAAATCATTGAAAAGCCCTAGGTTTTCATAATTCACAACGAATTCGTTCCAAGGAATACGAAACAGCAATGTAGCGGATAACGATTTAAATCTCACACAGAGATACAAGAAACATTCATGCTTGTAAGCAATACGAAGGTAGTACTAAAGAGTAAAACCTCATCAACTCAGTCCAGATTCTTAACGAAAAGGGAACTAGTGCATCATTAAAGAGTCGGAGAAACAGTTAGAGCATACCTTATGTGAGAGTGGTTGAGAAAGTCCACAATCTCATAAAACTTTGGCCCATCTCCTTGCTCTGTTTTCTCTAAAAATGCAACATGGTTGTGACGCTTACCAAATTCCAATTCAGCCATTCTTAATGATGAAAAATGAATGATTTTAGCAATACAATGATCTTGTAAATTGGAATTGAGGTTTATGCAGTCGCTTGGGGTTTATAGGTACTGTTTAGGGTTTTGCGAAATATGCGTATGAGATAAATTATCTTTAGAAAGAGAATAAATGAATTTATGGTAAAAAGATAATTATCATCTATAAAAATCCCTATAAGTATCCTAAGAATAACGGTTTTACCCCAACGGCTAGAAAATTAATTACTGACAGATTTTTACAATGGCTAGTTGAGCCATCCTAACTTTGTACTAACCGTACCAACTGTTGCAAAAATTTTGTTGAGCCGTACGAACCTTTTGAAATAAATTTTAAAATACCATGGCTCAAACATAGTTTTTAGGAAACTATCAGCTATCAACGGATTTGATATGTCTTTACCAATAGCCGTTTGCTTTGGACTAGCCAGCTCTTCACACTTAGATATGGTGAGCTGATAACCATACAATTTTTGGTAAATTATCAACCATCAACGGATTTGATTAATCTTTACCATAAACCGTTTGCTCTGGACTAGTTGGTTCTTATGTGGATAAGACATGGTGAACCAATTACCATTTGTTGTATGCAAAGATCACATACTAATCTCCAGAACACCATTTAGTCCAAAACATTAAGCATTCATATTCCCTTGATGTTTTCCCTCCAACCCTGCAATTGTTAGTCCAAAAACAAAGAAACAAGATACAAGCATATGACTAACAATGCATATTACAAGAAAAATTAATTTCCTTGTGAAACCCAAGCCTAAACAGACTTAGGCTTTCCTCTAGCATCAACATAATTCATTCTTTTCAAAACAGTCTTAGCACCATTGGGTTTAATAGGTCTCCATACCCAACATGCTGATGCATTCACTCCATTACCCATGTTTCCCTTAGCAGTGTTTTTATTCACACTAGTACCAATTACTCTGCTAGCAGTTGGAACTGCTGGCTTGATAGTTGTTACCTTAGGTTTCCAAACTTGATTTTTTACAATTGCTTTGTGATGAAAGGGTCTATTAACAGTTTTTAGTGCTGATTTGGAAAACATTTTTGCACCTTGAACTGTTGGCCTTGGGTGAATTGGTCTCATAGGTCTGACAGTCTGAACTGCTGGTCTAGCAGTTGGAACTGCTTTAGGTCCAGACCTTAAAAGAACTGATCTAGGAATCATCTTATTATTCCTAAGAAAAGATTGAGGTCTTGCAATGCTCAACCTATGATTTGTATATCCAGATACCCATTTATCACAATAATCTGCAAGATGGTCAAAGCTACCACAAGAGTAACAAGCATTCCTATACCAAACAAAATCCTTCCCTAATTGGTGAGATTTGAGGTCATTCCAATTCCTTTGGTTACCTCTTGGCTTGTTTGTGGTTCTAAAAATTTCTGCATACCTAACTGTTGTTCTAAAAGGTTTGGCATTTGATCTAGGCCTAACAGTCTCAGGTTTAACCATCTTTGGAACTTTTGGTTCCTCCACTTTAGAATTAACAGGCTTAACCACATCCTGATCATCCTCATCATCAGAAGTCCATTCCTCAATAGTAGGAGCATCTGAGTCCTTAGGTGAGGACCTATCAGAAGACACCTTGTCCTCAGATAGTAATTTATCACTTGCACTTTCAAACACAGGTTTATCAACTACATCCTTCTTGGGTTGAGGACCATAGTTAAGTACAAGTAATTGAAATTCAGGGAGTCCTGTGTGTTCTAAGTCTATACCTTTGGGTGATGGAATTCCTCTATAAGGAGGTGGAACTGACTTATATCCTAGGCCTGACTTAGCTTTATTTTGGATCTGACTCTCAATTATCTTTTGAACACCTTTTGATGTGTATTCTAGTGTGTCTACACTCATCTGAATGTTCTCCTTAGCTTTCTTAACCTGTTCTAGCTCATGTTTTAAAACAGTGATCTCATTCTCTCTAAACATTAAGTCTCTCTTAACAATAATCATATCATCAGAAAACTTAGACTCATTGCTTTGATAATGAACAATTTTTTCTTCTAACACAGCTAAAGCTCTCTTATGATTTGCTAAGCTAAAAGCAGTTTCAACTAACTCTTTTCTCTGATTCTCATATCTTGTTTTAAGTGTTTCTAGATCTTTTAATGCTTCACAAGATTTAGAACATTTTGAAACTTGTACCTCAGAATCAGAAAATGCCATGAGAGCAACCTCTGTAGATGCTTCTACTTCCTCCTCTGCAATATAGCTCCAGTCAAATTCTAAGCCATCAATAGCAACCATGGCTTTCGAGCTTGAATCAGTAACCTCCACAACCCTTGACTTGTTACCATAACCTCTGCTCTTTCCATCTTGTTGGCTTGGCAATTTGCACTCCCTTGAATAATGACCTTTCTTGTGGCAGTTGAAGCACTCAATCTTGGACTTGTCATACCCTGCAACATCATTACTGTTTATGACAATCTTCTTTCCAGTCTTCTTCAAGAATCTCCTAGCTCTCAAACTGAGAAGAGAGAGCTGCCACTTAATATCCATCTCTTCAATATCATCTTCATCAATCTCTTGAAGATCTGAATGAGTCAACATACTTCCATTGTGCTGAGTAGTCAGAAAAGCACAATAAGTATCATCATTCAAAAGTCCACTAGTACTGCTTGAGGTGCTAGCAGTACCAAGGTTTGCACTAGCAGTACCAACTGCTCCAGCAACTTGCACTTCTTCATCTGGACTTGAGGAACTGGGAGTTGATACAAAGGCCAAATTCCCTGAGCTTGAGCTTGAACTTGATCCAGCAGACTTCTTAATCTCATGTTCAACTATCTTGAAGTTGCTATAGAGATCCATTAAGCTCATGGAATCTATATCAGGCTTGTTTTTCCATACTACCACATGCATAGCCCATTCAGAAGGTAGACTCCTCAGAAATTTGGAGTTGAGATCTTCCTGAGGCATCTCAATTCCTAGAACAGCCAATTGACTCACCAGCTTTTGAAGCCTATTGAACATATGATCCGACGACTCATTGCTTGTTGCAGTAAAGTTCTCAAACTGATGCTTAAGAAGGGTCTTCTGGGTTTTCTTGGTGGCTTCATTCCCACCATATCTTGCAACAATAGCTTCAAAAAGAGATTTAGCACACTTGAACTTACTAAAATTCAGCAACTGATCATTGGGAATAGTCATCAGAAGCAAACTTCTAGCCTTAACATCATTCTTGTACCTTGCCTTCTCTTCATTAGTGGTTGGCTTTGTCTGCACATTTGTCTCAGATTTACCATCAACAACAGTTGTTGTTGTTACAGGTGTAAAAGAGTTTCCATCTTCAATAATCTCCCAAAGTGCATAGTCTTGCACTTAGAAAAACTGCTCAATACGAAGTCTCCACATGTCGAATTCATTAGGTTTAAGCATAGGAAGCTTAGCAGCAATGTTGGTTGTGGATGGTGTTGTTTCCATGTCCATCTTTGTTCTTCTCGGATCTTCTAAATCTAAGTATCAGCAACCTGTCTCTGATACCACTTGACCGGATCTACACACACTCCTTGTGTTAGGTGTGATACTAAGAATTATACGTAGTCTAGCACGCGGAATTTACTAGCTAGCACTTAGAAGACTTTATGTGTTTTGTATGATCTGAATGAAACAATGAACACAGAATAATAACCTTCAACGATTCAATATTATTAGAATAATAATACGAGTGATCTCCTATCACTAGGGTTTACAACCTTGAATCTCTATAATACGTATGAACTTTTATCGTTTCGTATATCTAAACCTTAACCTAAGCAATCCTTTTATAGACCAAGGATTCCTTTACAAGATAACTATCATTCTAATCTTATACGATATACACAATATATTTTCCATAATTATCTATTACATAAATCATAAACATAAACCGTACTAACTTCTTCATTCAGCAGTCCTAACTGCTTATGTCTTCAAAACTCTTCAGCAGTCTTAACTTCCATCTTCAACAGTCTTAACTGTTACTTTCAACAGTCTTAACTGCTATAGCTTAATTTCCTAACAAGGTCCTTCAATACTCTTCATTCAACGTATGTCGTTCGTAAGGGATTTCGGAAATAGGCAAAACGTCGCTTACACATGAATAGAGTTCTGATTCAAATAACACACTGACCTCAGGCACTCCTCAAGACATTCTATGACTCCAATAAGTTCAAGGTATATGATGTAACTATTATCACGCTGGCCAGACGTCATAATACTTGCATCATATACAAATGCCTTTATTGCAATCACAGTCTACCTTAAGTCGTGACAAAACACATTCTAATAAACGGATCAAAACAATTACATTCGAGAGGAAAACTTGGTAGTCCATCAAGGAATACATTGCAAAATTCAACATCAAAAACTCTCGAGCGAGTTACATCAAACAGAATATCTTCACAAACGCGAGGGATTAATATACGGAATTTCAAAGCAAAGGTGATCATAATAGTATGCCAGGTCAGAAACCTGGGCACGGAGTTTGAGTTTCATAAGTCGTCAGAGATGACAAAATAATAACTGTTGTTAGCATCTCAATGCTCAGTCAACAATTACATGACCAGAATGAAATTGAATCGAACATTCCCAAAGAAATTAGATTAGCAGAATGAAATTGATCTTCAAACATCCTCAACCGTACAGGATAATCTACACTCATGATGGATAGTCACAAGATTCTCATAGAGATAGAATTAGGAATAGCAATTCAATAATGCAGAGGGGACTTAATGTGCTTAGTAAAAGCAAAAGACACCACAGGATATGTCGTTCTCGTATGAAATAAAACCATGCAGCACGATCGCATAAGTATGGAATACCCGAAACGGTACTTAATGTGTCAGCAGCCTGGTCCCTGGTCAGAGCGAATACTCGACCCTTGGCAGATTGCTGTCAATCATTCTCATTCTTACGGTTGTTACCATTCACCTTCGGACACTCTTTCGTCCGACGTCCAATCACACTACAACTGAAACCGGCATCCAACGTCTTATAACACGATCCCCAGGTGAAACTTCTCACAGTCAACACATGGAGGAGATGGAACCTGGTCCCATAACTTCTTCTGCTCAGACGAACCCGAACGTAGGGATCAAAATTAACAATGAAGACAAATCAAACGTCAGGATCAAAATACGAAGGAAGAGATCGCGTGAACGAAAAGCCTAGTGTCTACCCAATATCCTCACAAGTCATTTATAAGGTTCTACAGGTCAAACCCAGTTCTCTGATACCATAACTGTAACACCCCGACCCGACATGGCCAAGATATCACATTATGGTGTCATACAAAGCATACATTACGCAAGCGGAAGTCTTTTAAATAAATAAACAAGTCTCGAACATCAAGACTGGTATCAAAAGATAATCCCAAATGCATAGTGGGTTAACCAAACAAAACCAAAGTAAAACGATAATATTCAAAGTACTGAAAGAAATGAAAGTCCGAAACAATGGACAAAGAAATGATAAATAAATAGGTCTCTAACTCCTATGCTCTCTCATTCCCAAGCCCGTTGCCCCGCTTATTACCTGCCGCATAAGAAAAGAAAACATGCGGCTGAGCTTAAAAAGCCCAGTGAACAGATATATATAACATAACATAACGGTAAATAAGCATAAGCAACGAAGGAATAAGGATAACAAACGAAAAGCATAATCATGAAAGTCATACGAATTTTAAAAAGAACTAAGAATCAAGAGTGCATGAGAACTGAATAAGAAATGAATCAAGAGAATAATAAAATAAGGAAAAGTTCATATAAGGATGTGCCATAAGAACTACATATCATAATCCGTCAAATCATATCATAGCAATACAAGTATACGAAGAGGGGAGACCTCTAAGTAATAAAAGTGTGAGAAGGAGTGTAAGGCACACACCACCTGGTCACCATAACATACACATACATAAACCTAGGATGCATCCATACGCTCCCTAACATAAGTATGTATGTCAGTACTAGACTGGTCACACATATAAAGTTGGCCAATAGTGTACACAAAATCATAACATAAGGGGGAACGCCGTAGATCTTACACTCCTCTACGGGAGTGTCATGCCTAGGGTGCCATCCAAGACATTGTCATGGTACCTCCACAACTAGGTTAGCTCAGGAACAAATCGATCATAGCATACAAAAAATATAATCTAGGATGGCAAGAGAACAAAATAGTAACTCAATAAGCATAGCAAAACATAAGCATAACATGGCAGAGACATTTAAATAAATGTCAGAATGAATTAATAAGAATGACAATCAACAATGAAAGTCATGAGTCAAATAAGGGAATCATATCAGGCATAGGATCGATAGAAATATCTCTACTGAAAAGGGAAAGAATATCTGTACCTTATAAAAGCACACAAATCAAAGCAATAGGATGAATGGAAGCAAATGATCACTCCTTCTTCACCTGATCTACATAATGATAAGTTTATTTATAAGTTTCATAGTTTCATATTCATAAAGGTTTCATTTTAGTTTTCTTTCCATTTTAAGTAACTTTCCATATTTAGCAGGTTTCCATAATTAGTAACTTTCCAAAAATAGTGACTTTCCATATTTAGTAACTTTCCAAAAATAGCAAGTTTCCATATTTAGTAACTTTCCAAAAATAGTAACTTTCCATATTTAGTAACTTTCCAAAAATAGTAAGTTTCCATATTTAGGTTTAAAAGCCATTTAGGGTTTCTAAAATGGTAAATGATATTTAAAAAGGTTTAAATAGTTATTAATGTCAAAATTGAGTTTCATACATTAATATACTTATAAAATGATGTTATTTCACAATTTAGGGTTTTACAAGTCAAAATAGGGTTTCCAAATTAAGTAATTGTGAGATTAGGGTTTCTAATTACACAAGTCATTTTAATTGATCATTTAAAGTAACTAATTTCCAATTAGGGTTTCATACATTCAATTGGTCATAATTAAGTCATATTTCCCGAATTAGCAGTTTTAGTGTTTAATTCATATAGTATGGTTTCGTATTATCATTATTCAAAGATTAGGGTTACTATTGTAATTATGCCAAAGTTTAAGGTTAATATGATAATTGATCAAAACATAAGTTAAATACTTTTAAGATGACCATTAGCTTATTTAGGTTCCAAAGGTGAGGCAAATAAACTTATAAGTGTTTTAAAAAAGTAATGACTTAATTTCAGAATTAACCTTAAAGTCAGGTCCAACTTTAGCTATTTTTAACACACCTTAAATGAGCTCATAAAATTTTATAATTTTACCGAGATATACCTATATGTCTTATGTATTTTACATAATTTTTCTAGATTTTATTCAGTAGTGCAAGTACCAACTAAAAATCGACATTCACAAAATGTACCCGAATTGGATCTGTTGGAATACCCCGAAAGTATGTAATTATTTACCCAGGTTAAACATCTTAGAAAGATATAAAAAATTTACACAACGTAACTCAAATACCAAATTTCATCCTGCCAAAATTTCAGGTATTAATTCGTTATAGATATTAAATTAAAAATCATGATCCACGATTGAATTTCCATAACCCGAAATACAGTTTTGACATGTGAATTTCTAAAAATCAAATGGTTGCCTTCTAGACCTCTAAAAATCACCAAACCAATTTTATTTGATCCCTATTTCATTGAATTAAGTTTTAGACCTAAGAACCACTAAAATTCATGTTTGTATCATCAATCTAAAATTCGTTTAAGTAGCACAAAATTTCTGACAGATTTGTTTGGTTATATCCATCCGATTTTAAATACATAAATAATCATATTAACACATCTTAATACATATTGATCGAAAAGTATTATTATAGATTGAAGGCTTATGATTACCTTTTATATTAGATTGAATGGAACAAGAATACAAAGATCTCCAAATGATCAAATCGCCAACACCTCTCTTCTTCTTCTTGTGTGATACGAACGAAAGAAAGAAAGATATTATGGATCGATTAGGTTTGATCAATGGACATGTCGAAAAGATTAAATGATATATTATTTGATTAACTTGTTGTGATACGAATAGAATAAGAACAATGATCACGATCTTGCTTCTTCTCTTCTTTTTGATGGATCGAATAGGATAGGTTGCTAGGGGTTTTTTTTTTTTGAAGATTGCCGACAAATGGAAATTAGAGGGAGAGGATTTTAGGGTTTGATGGAGAGGGTAAATGATCGGTTATGGGAGAGAATAGGGGAGGGAATGAACCGAAATTATGGAGGTGATTGGGATTATTATCGCCTTCCAAGTTTACCAAAATTTTAATACTTACTTCCATAATTATAATGTGTACAAACTTTATTCTTTTTTGCCTATAGGGAACTTATTAAATGTGCCATAATTTATATCATAAGCTTCTCGTATCATTTCATAATTTACTTTAGGTTAAATGTTCATATCGTATGGTTTCTAGTCATAACATGTTATATAACTCAAGTTTTAATTTATAGCATAATTTATAAGTCGTAATTAATTTAGGGTGTTATAAGCAGCATCAAGTAACACTTTAGCTACTTCAACCATCTTTTCAATACCATCATCAGCAGTAGTAGCAACCTTATCCATAACAGCTGCATTACCCTGTTGATCTGCAACAACAAACTCATTCACATCATCATCTTCCCAAGTTTCATCATCTACCCCAGTTTCCTCCCCTAAAGCTTTGCTTGTATTTCTCCCCTGTTTGGAAACATCCTTCTCCAAACTCTGTGCTTCATCAGAAGATTCAACCCTAGAAGTAGTTCCAACCTTGTATAACCTTTTAGTTTTGTGTGTTCTTGACCTCTGTTGACCTTCAAGATACCTAACCTTTCTCTTCAACCTTTTGATTTCAGTACCTTAAGAAATTTGAAGCTGCTTGAGACTCTGCTTGAGATCAAGAACATCCCTTGATAATTTTGCACAAGTTGCCGTCAATTCATGAATAAGTTTAATACTACCCTCAGCACTTCGGAGTGTGTTACCTCTCCCGAGTGGTGTATCATTGGGTGAGTTAGGCATATCCTCAGACCTAGCCTGAGCATCTACACCCCCCATAATATCCGGTTGGCTGGGACCTTCACCTGAATTAGTTCCAGAGGAAATGGATTCATTCGAAGTTGCCTTAGATTGGGTCTTACTTATGTTATCACTATCCTGCTCTGCTTCTAAGCTAGTAGCAGTAGTGACAGCCCTTTCTAAACTGTGACCCCTCTCCTTATGCACAGCCTCATCTGCAGCCATACTAGCACTAACCTGAGGTAGTTGAGTGCCCTTTTTAGTGATCCTATGGGTATGGGTCTTTTGTGTTGGTGATGGGGATGGCAAAAGAGTGGGTGTGGGATAAACATCAGTTGGGATTGCTGAGCTTTCACCCTGAGTTTGACCTAGTTCCAACATTGTTTGAAACAATGGTGTAACTCTGCCTGAAAAATCCTTGCCCTCTCTCTTCATATTAGCAAAAATCTTTTTAGTATGAAAGAGAGCAATATAAACCTTTTTATGAACCTTTTTCTTTACAAATTGTTTGTCCATAAGAAGCTGTAAAAACCTTGGATATAAGTAATATTTATTTGATGAACTATCCAAGCCCTTAACCACACTATCAAAAATTAATTTTGAAAAATTAAAGCTTTTATTTTGAGCCAAACAGATAATAGCAGAAGCCATATTACTACTAAACTCATTCCAACCAGTAGTCTTTGGACTAAGACACTGTAAGATAGTGTGAATTAAGAATTTCCATTTTGGAGAGAAAGCAGCTTTTGAAAGTTTTAAAGAAGTACTCTGCTTTTCATACCCCATCAATGCAAGTTTTTCAAAAATTGTAGAGTTTGGAAGATTGTTAATACCTTCAGCATCTTCTAGATGTAGAACATCTCGAACAGAAGCTTCAGTAATAATAATCTTCTGCCCATTCTCAAGGGCATGTATCTGTACTTCCTCATCAATAGTTTTGACCTTTGCAGTAGCCCAAAACTGTTTGATGTTGGAAACATATATAGTAGTATTGACTGTTAATGCGTACCTAATATGCGTAGCATTAAGAAAATCAATGATTTCAGTAAAACCTTCACTTTCTTTGGGCTTTTGCAAGAGCGCAATCATGTTATGTTGATCGGCAAATGTCAGAGTTGACATTGTGAATTTTGAAAAATTTTGGTAGGATTTGGCTGGGATTTACAATTAATGGATAAAAAGAGTTAGGGTTTATGTTTGAAAGAGTTTTGATCGGATAAAGACACTTTTGGGAACGAATGGAGGATATAAACCCTTAATCGTTCACATTTATAAAACAGTACCCTGTTCTTTCAAACATAGCAGCAGAAACCTAGCAGCACTAAATTAGGCCTAGCCGCATTAACTTATGCCTAGCAGCATAAAGTCAGTTTCCACTCCAAACAGCTTTTTAATCAGCACTCCAGCACTTTTCTCAGCTTATCCTGCAAAAGATTAGTCCCAAAAACACAAAACCACAAACATAACACAATTTACAATAATCACATCATCAATTATACTTAGCAATACTAAGTATAACTAGCAACATTAACACAGCAATACCAAGTAAACTAGCAATACTAAGTATAACTTAGCAACATTAACATAGCAATTGTAAGAAAACTAACAATACTAATTTTACTTAGCAGCAGAAACAATTTATTATCCTAATAATAGTACTAATCCTTATAAAACTTTACAAAGACACAAAGAGATAAGAATTTTTCAAAGATTTATCATTCCAATACTAACAACCAAAAATTGAAATCTACCCACATCAAAAGCTTTTGTTAGCAAATCTGCAACATTATTATCAGTATGAATTTTAACAATTTGAATTAACTTCTTTTCATAACAATCTCTTATAAAATGATGTCTTATCTCAATATGTTTTGTTTTTGAGTGATAAACAGTATTTTTAATAATGCACATAGTACTGCTATTATCAATATATATTTTAGTATGCATAAAATTGTACCCATAATCCAGCAACTGATTCTGAATCCAGAGCACTTGTCCACAACAACTTGAAGCAGCAACATACTCAGCTTCAGTTGTGAAATTTGCAACCACAGTTTGTTTCTTGCACTGCCATGAAATCAACCTGCTCCCCAAAAGCTAATAGCCTCCTGTTGTTGATTTTCTATCCAAGCTAGCTCCAGCCTAGTCACTATCAGAGTATGCAAGCAAGTTAAAAGGTAAATCTTTTGGATACCAAAGGCTTAATCTGGGTTGACCTTTCAAATCCTTTTCACTGCATTAAGATGTGAACTTTTGGTGTGACTTGATATCTTGCATAGGCAAGGACAGCAAACATTATGTCAGGTCTTGAAGCTGTAAGATACATCAATGATCCAATCATTGATCTATAGAAATGAACATCAACCTCTTCACCATCTTCATCTTTAAGCAAGGGCTTAGATGTTTCCATAGTTTTCTTTGTAGGCTTCACATCAGTAAATCCAACTTTCTTCAAAATTTCAGCCACATATTTATCTTGACTGATAAATATGCCATCTTCTTTTTGTCTAACTTGTATTCCTAAAAAGAATGTAAGTTCTCCCATTGAACTCATCTGAAATCTTTCATGCATAAGTTTCTCAAATTCAACACATAAAGCCTTGTGTGTTGATCCAAAGATGATATGCATAAGTTTCCCAAATTCAAACAAAGTTTTATCAATCTTCCCTCTACAAAAACCATTGTTCAATAAGTATGTTGACAAAGTATCATACCAAGCTCTGGGAGCTTAATGTAAGCCATATAGTGAGTTGTCCACTTTGTAAACCTTGTTAGGAAAATTAGGATCTTCAAAACCAGGTGGTTTTGAGACATAAACTTCTTCTTCAATAGTCCCATACAGAAAAGCACTTTTAACATCCATTTGATACACTACAAAGTCTTTATATGAAGCATAGGCCAAGAATAATCTGATTTCCTCAATTCTTGCAAGAGGAGCAAATACTTCATCATAATCAATACCTTCTTCTTGTGTATATCCTTGAGCTACTAACCTTGCCTTGTTTCTAATCACAATGCCTCTTTCATCTTTTTTGCATCTAAAAACCTACTTAGTACCAATTGCCCTCTTCCCATTAGGAAAATCTACCAGTTTCCAAACTTCTTGAAGCTTGAATTGTAGAAGTTCTTGTTGCATAGCTTCCACCCAGCTTGGATCTTGTAATGCTTTGTAAGCATTCTTGGGTTCTATTTGTGATAGAAAACATGCAAACAAACAATTTTGAAGGTCTATGTGACTGTTTCTTTGATGAAGGGATCTTGCAAAGAAACCTTGTTCCTTCAAATCTTTAACTATTTTCCTTGTTAGAACAGCATACTTTGGCTCTCCAATGATCTGTTATTTAGGATGATTCATGTGAACTCTTGTAGTTGGAATTAGACTGACAGGTAATTCTGCATTCAAATTGGTTGAGTCAGCCTCTGCACCAAGTACATCTTCATCAGTATCAGGATAAATATCTTCCAATATAGGCATTTTTTGATCATCTGGGTAGACATTAGCATCAAAAGATATGCCTTGCTTGCCAGCAACATTAACACTTGGCTTAGCAGTATTAACTGTGTTAGAACTGCCAGTGTTAATGTCATCTGATACATCATTCTTTGCTTGATCATTAGACTTCTTTTCTTCATGCAACTCTTGATCATCTGATACATCATCCTTTTCTTGATCATCAAAGTCATCTGCTTGTGAACTCTTTAACTATTGGGTTGAGAAGGGTGGATCAGCAGTCCAAATAGGCAGCAAAATATAATCTTTATCATGTCCTGGCTCCTTTCCAGCTTGACCTGCATCATTACTTGCTTTTGTACCTGCACACTTGTTAAACTTTGTTCCTAAAACAACCGCTGGCTCATAATTCATAGTCTTGGTTAGAGAATTAATATCAAGCAGCCAGTTTGGTCCACTCCCTGCAACATTAGGTGTACTTTCACTAAACCTAACATGCAAGTTCCCTTCCACTTTCCTGGTCCAATAATTGAATACTCTAAAAGCTTTGCTATTTAATGAGTATCCAACAAAGAATCCTTCATCAGCCTTTCCATCAAACTTGCCTAAGTGATCTATGGTATTCAAGATAGTAACAGGACACCTAAATGGTCTTAAGAAATCAAGCAATGGTTTTCTTCCATGTAAAAGTTCATAAGGGGTCTTGTTATGAGGCTTAACTACTTTACTTCTATTTTGTACATAACAAGCAGTATTTACTGCTTCAGTCCAAAAAGTAGTAGGTAATTTAGAATCAGCTAAGATTGTTCTAGCAGCCTCAATAAGTGTCCTATTCCTCCTCTCAGCAACTCCATTTTGCTGAGGAGTTCTAGCTACACTATACTGTCTCTCAATACCTTTCATCTCACAAAACTGGTTTATTTCCCTATTCTTGAACTCAGTTCTATTATCACATCTTATCACTTTAATCTTATGATTAACTAGGTTTTCTACCTTGGTTATGAAAGCCTTAAGAATGCTACTTGTTTCATCCTTAGTTGCTAAAAAGAACACCCAAGTAAACCTACTATAATCTTCTGTGACAACTAGGCAATATATTTTTTTCATTAAACTCTTTGCAAATGTTGGTCCAAATAAATCCATGTGCAACATATGTAATGGCTGACTAATAGAGTTCACTACTTTGGCCTTACAAGAAGTTCTATGTTGTTTTCCCTTCTGACAAGCAACACAGATTTCAGAATTTTCAAAAACTTTTGAAGGTAAACCTCTTACAAGGTTTTCCTTAACCAATTTATTCATTGTTTTGAAATTCAAATGACCAAGTCTTCTATGCCAAAGTTTAGATTCATCTGATGAGGCCTTTGCAAAGAGACAAGTCAATCCTCTTTTGGGAACAATATTCTTTAAGTCAACACTCTATACGTTATCTGTTCTAGGAACTTTAAGTAGAACATGACTTTCATCAGTCAACTTAAAGTCAAGAGATAAGACAATACATTCAGTGTCAGTAAAAAGAACACTATTCTTTTTGTCACACATTTGTGAGACACTGAAGAGATTAAACTTAAGCTCTTTGACAAAGTACACATTATCATAATCTAATTTACCTGTCTTTATTGTACCTTTACCAGTGATTTTTCATCCTTTGGGATTACTCCCAAAAGCAACATATCCTCCATCAATAGCTTCAAAATCTTCAAGATGGGACATGTTTCCAGTCATGTGCCTTGAGCATCCACTGTCAAATACTCCTCTATCTTCCAATTCCACCTGTGGATTGCCCTGCACATAAAGTAAGAAAATTAGTTCATTTTGGGGACCCAAGCCAATACTGACTTGGATCTGCCTTGTGCATCTACATAATCATATCTCTTTAAAACTATAGATGCACTGCTGTATCTGGAAACATGATCTAAAACTTTAACTTTTGGTTTCCAGACTCAACAAGCTGAGGACTTCACAGCATAAAAATGATTTCCCAAAACAGTATCAGTTATTGCTTTTGGCTTAGCAGTTAGGAAACTACTGTTTTTGCCTTAGTACACTATAGTGTTGGCTTTGAATGCTATTTACAGTGGAATGTGCTTTGTTTGAAAACTTTGACAATTTATTTGCACCATTCACTGTCCTTTTGGTGTTAGTAGTACTAACTGATCTAGCAATATTAGTTACTACTCCTTGTTTAGAAACATTTTGATTAGCAGTTGTAACTGATACTACACCAGATCTCATTTGTACTGCTTTTGGAACCATGTTTCTTTTAGCATGTGGGTGAGTATTCTTAGAAAAACTTTTATGATTCACCCTCTTAGCATAGTTCCACACTGGTTTTTGATAGTAAAAACAATTTTCTTGTAAGTGTTCAAAACTACCACAATGATAACAAGCCTTATTGATCATCTCAAAGTCACTTCCTAACCTTTGAGATATCATTCCATTCCAACTTCTTTGGTTACCTCTAGGCCTGTTTGTGATCTGCCTAGGTTGCTCAGTGTACTTAACAAATTTCTTAGACCCTTTGGTACCAAAACTAGGTTTGACAAATATAATCTGCTCAACACTAGGTTTTTCTGTTACACTTGCAACCTTAAGTTTATCCTTTTCCTGTTCCTCATCATCATCAGACACCCAATCCTCAATAATAGGTGCATCAGAATACTTTCTTTCAGTCTTAGGATTTTCCTTATTAGATTCACTACTTTCTCCTAAAGACTTAACATTTGACTCACTCAAACAAGACAATTCTGGAATAGGAGGTACATACTATCCTGTTATTGAGGGAGGAACTTCATTATAACCTATGCCACTACCTCTCCTCATTAACTGACACTCAATTATCTTATTAACACTCTCAGATGCAAACTCAAGCTTATTAACCTTAACTTGATGTTTTTCTAATTCCTTATAAGCTGCATCTTTTTCTTTTTCAGCCTTTTCTAATCTTTTAGAAAGTCCATTAACTTCATGTTCTTTTACAAAAAGCTTACCTTCAAGAACATTTACTTTTTTCTACATATTCTAACTCATTTTGTTTGAAAAAGTCAAGTCTTTCCTCAACAGATTTTAGACCTACCTTATAGCCTAAATTGTCCAATTTTAACATTTTTACCTCTTCCATTAGCTTTTCATTCCTAGCCTTAAGTTCTTCAATAGTATCTAAACAAGACTTAAATGAACAACTAGAACTGTTAGATACCTCAGAATCAGAACTTGATGCAGAAGAGTAGGCCATAAGAGCAAAGTTAGGTCCTCCAGCTGCTTGATCACTCCAGTCATATGCTCCAAGACCATCACATTGAGACACCAAAGCTATAGAGTTTGTTGTTTCCCCAGCTTTCCTAGAGCTTTCTCCGGTCTTCTAATCTTGGCTTCTTGGAGCTCTGCATTCTCTTGCAAAGTGACCCTTCCTATGATAGTTGTAGCATTCAATCTTGGATTTATCAAAACCCAAGTTATCCTTCCCAATAATCTTGAGATTTCTTCCAGTCTTGTTCAAAAATCTTCTTGCCCTCACAGTCAACATTGCCATCTGGCACTTCAAGTCCATCTCTTCAAGATCATCTGGATGGATCTGCTCCAAATCTTCATGCATAATTTGAGAACTAGTGGATTGACCAGCCAAGAAAGCATAGATAATAACATCACTCAAGTTATCAAGGGTTGTAGACCCAGCAATAGTAACTTGTGTGCTAGCAGTACTAATGCCATGAACAGTATTAACTACTTCATTAGGACTGCTAGAATTGTTGTTGGAGGAGGACACAAAAGCTAAATTTTGTGTGCTTGTAGATGAGCTAGATGACCCTTTTACTTCAGGTTCATAAACTTAAAGATTGTTGTACAGATCATCTAAACACATAGTATCAAGATCATCCTTGTTTCTCCATACCACAGTGTGTGTGTTCCACTCTGGTGATAAGCTTCTCAAGAACTTTTGATTGGCATCTTCTTGAGAAATTGAGACTTCTACAAGTGCCAATTGACTGATGAGTTTCTGAAGCCTGTCAAAAGTTTGATCAAGATTTTCCGAACTTGAAGCAGCAAAATTTTCATATTGTTGCTTCAAGAGGTTCTTACTTGTCTTCTTGGTGGCAGCATTCCCTCCAAATCTTATCTCAATTGTTTGTAGCAACTGTCTAGCATCCTTGATGTGATTTAAGGTTAGCTGTTGATCATTAAGAATCCCCATCATAAGAGTACTTCTGGCCTTTACTTCAAGCCTTCTTTGTGCTGTGTCTTCAGCAGTCTTGATAGGCATTATAATAGTAACACCCTCAGCAGAAGTTTCAGTCTTAGGTAGTTGATTACCACTCTCAATGACCTCCCACATAGAGTAATCAACCATCTGGATGTACTGCTCTATCCTCATTCTCCATACTCATATTCTCCAGGCTTGAGCATGGGGACCTTTGATGCAGTAATCATGTGAGTAGATTCTGAGTCCATGTCTTCCTTCTTCAGTGAGATGAGTTGCAAAATCGTATGTTCATCTATGCCCTAGGTCCTCCTTTTATAGACTAAAGAGTCCTAGTCGGCTTACAATAACTTTCTTTACAAGATAAATAGAATCTTTACTATATTTATCTAAACATACTATACATAATAACCGACTCTAATACTCTAGCAACACTGATAACGTATTAGCAATACTAACTAATTTTTCTAGCAATATTAATCTTGTAGCAGCATTAATGTTGCATAAGCAACATTAACTTCGTAACCAGCATCAGTAATGACTTTTTGTATTTCCTTAGTAGTACCTGAGCAGTCTTAATAATGTAAGCAGCAGTAACTTCAAGAAACCTTTCAAACCCAACAATTAGATGTTGTGGTGGCATGGCATGGATTAAGGGGAAGACAAGATTGTTTCATTCATAGTGAGATTTAATTATCTCAACTTTTATACTTCATCTAGGAAAGTTTGTACACGACTTTGTTTGTTTTGTCTTCATCAAATAGGGGAAGATTGTTGGGATTCTTCATTTAATGAGACAAAATAAATAAAAGAATGAAATAAAAGAACTTAAATGCAAAGCTGGAATTGTTCAAAAAGATGGAAGATTTTGAAGATAACAGAAGATCTCCTTATAAAGATAGAAGATTTAAAAGATAAATATTAGGAAAGTTGTAGTTTCCTAATTGTATTATGATTCCTTTGTAAACCCTAATCCTCTAGTATATAAAGAGGACATGGGATGTATTATTGTGTGTGCACAAATATGTAGACGTCTAAAGGGGTGTGTGTGTGTCTAGGCGTCAAGTTCCTACAATGGACGCCTAGGATTAGAGTTGGTTTCACCTCAAGGATCTTTGATCCCTGTTATTGTTGAGTAACCGTTCTAGAGTTGATCATCTAGAATTGTGGTGATTATGTGAATCATATGGATGAAAAACCTTGTTCATAACATTGATGTTCTTATTGTTTATTCCGCTGCTTATCATGTTTATTCAATGTTATTGTTCCTAGATAATATGAGGTCTAAACAACCTCGAGCTATAAACGATTCTACAGGTGGTATCAGAGCTCGAGGTTGTTTAGACCTCATATTATCTAGGAATAATAACATTGAATAAACATGATAAGCAGCGGAATAAACAATAAGAACATCAATGTTATGAACAAGGTTTTTCATCCATATGAAACTATTACTCTCTCTATCACATCACTGTCTCACACACTGGCTGATTTTGTAGGTAATTATCCGATGCACATGTTTTATCGAGGAATATGTATTTAAGACACTTGGCTATGCATTTAAGACACGTATAAGCCAAGCTATAAAGAAAAACAATGACATTTTGATCCAAAGTTATACCCAAACATAAACTATCATTGTTTACTGCAAACCAAAAAGATAAAGAAAGAAAGGAAATTTAAATCGGCTTTGGTTTGGAGCAGCACTAAACGGCATCGTTTACAACCAAGGTGAGGCTCAGATTTGTAAACAGTCAAAAAAGCATGATCAATCCGCCATGGCTGCAGACTTGGTAAGTTGCCCTGCCAAGATACGAATTATCTCAACTTTGCTCGAATCTATTAACACAAATTCACATTCTATCATCACAACCTCTTATAATATGACAACCGGTAATTTTTGGGAGCCTTTTTAATACCGCGTTACGTTTAAAACAAATATTTAATATCTGAGAACGGTTTTGGAATGTTTTGGGATATATGGAACCTTACTTGGGAATGTTATTTGGATTATTGGTATGTGATACGTGAAGTTTTCCCGTAGACCTTGAATTGGGCACAATGCGAGTCGGCACGAGTCATAACCTAATAATACATGAAATAATTGATCTTAGACGTTTTGAACAAGTATAGGCATATGAATAGTCATTTTTAACGGAAAAATGATTCTAAAAATTTTGGGGCAAGTTAGAGAGTCTTACAGATAATTTTACGAGCCTAAATGAGCCCGAGAATCAAAATTTCAAAAGATTAGCAAAGTTTACATGATTTGCCCCTGCGTTATTATACCCGCGCCCCCTAAACTTTCGGGTATTGACATATTTGGCCCAAACGAAATATAAGTACTCCCTCCCCTTAATTTCACTAAACCTAAACCCAAAATTCATTCTCTCTCTCTCTCCCTCTCACATATTGCCGCCGCCATCACATATCACCACCGCTACCACCGCCACCACCGTGCAACACCACCTCCCCCAAAGTCAAAATACCACCAAACCCACCCTTATTTCACCTTTATGAACGTGTTTCCGATCTCCACGCGCATTGATATCACCACACGCGTCACACCGCCACCTTTTTTCCCTTTTGTTTTCATGCCTAGGTAAGCGTGATGTCCAGATCTGAGTAAAAAGGTAAAGATCCCACCAATTCACACCCGCGTGTGAATCGGTAAGGGTCGAAATGGTTGGGAAATGGTTATAAACTTGTTAAAATCGTGTTTAAAAAGTAATGGTATCATCACGTGTCAACTTGGTCTAGTCTTGAGCTTATCCGAGCTTGTATACAAGCTCACGAGTTTATTTGGGTTGTTTGTTTATTTGGTTGTGACGTTGGGTAGACTTGGTTCACGGTAACACCAAACCCGTGAGTGGTTTTGGTTAAATGTTGGTCAATCTTGTGTTTGGTTAGGTTGTGGTCAAGTTTTTGTCTGTATGGGTTGTCTTGCTAATGGCGTAGGGTTGCAGCCTAGACCTTATGGTCTCGGCGAGGTAAGTATTTTGGTCCGATTTGGTTTGTGGTATTTTGAGGATGTGTTGACTTGATATTGACTTTGGGACTCGAGCCGTAGGTTTAGTTTTGGCCGAGTGGATTCTCATGATTTGTTATTGCGGATATTGGACTTGGATTGAAATCGTTATGTTTTGGCTATGCTTGAGTTAGCCGAGACCATGTGGTCTCGGTGTGATCTTGACTTGCCCACATTTGGCTTGAAATACTTGACTTGGAATAAACTTGGAACATGTTGATTATTTGACCTGACTTGTGTGACCAAGGGTTTATTGGGGTTAAATCTGGATTTGGGTTATAAGTATTGACCCGAGGAGTTTTGTATGGAAATGTGACTCGAAACGAAGATAGATCTCGTGACTAATAAAAACTAAAAGAAAAGTTGATTAAAAGTGGTTATTAAATATGTTAAATAACAAATTTAAATTTGTTTGTTAATATATAATAACAAAAAGGAAATATAGAAATTTTGAGTATTAAATTTGGGTAACAATGGAAAGACACAAGGTTATTGGACGTTTCGAGGTACAATTGTCCTAGTACATTATTATTGGAATTGTTGGAATTATTTGTGGATTATTTGAAGTTACAGCTCGGTTTAACATTAATAGACCCGACCGACATAGTTATCGGACTTATTGGGTTGACGAGCCCAATAAGGGCCCAGTAAGTATGTTGGAGGAATTTATTAGTGTGTGACCCATCCTTATGACTTACCATTTATTGTACTGTGTAGGTTTGGCTTTGGATTAATAAGCGAGACAAAGGAATTTTTAGACTTATTGGGTTGACGAATTCGATAAGGATCCAACAATTCGTGCGGATAACTTATTAATCTTTTAAGCTTAATCATTAGACCTTGACTATTTAGCTTGATGATGGATTAGTAGTCGGATTACTTGGGATTTTGCAACACTAGATTTGAAATATATGTTGAATTTGGAATATTATCGGACTTTGGACATATTGGACTATTGGGACAAGAAACAACTATAATACATTAGACTCGTAATGAATTTAATGTATTCAATCTGTAATGGACAAACAATATGAGAATAATGTCTAAACGAGCTATAATATTTAGAAATACTCGCCAAATAGAAGTTAGGAAAAGTGATCTTTAAATAAAGTCATTCGACTTGGAATGTCCTATAAACGGACGAGTCATGGCGAATTTCTATGAACACATGAAACAAATATGTTATATGAAATAAAATAGGATTTGGAAAATACCGACAACTACTAATCTATCCATCTCTTCTTGACTTCTCGTCATTTCCTCCACAACAATCTCGTTCTTGTTATTCTTTTGGCGTGTTTACACTTGAGTCAGTGCCTTCCTACTGTTACACAAACAATGATACCAAACTCTAATAAACGGATATAACGAGATTATTTTGGAAATGAGAATAATATTAGGGAAATGGGAATAGTTAACTTTTGGGAACTTTTATGCTTTTAGTTACCTTGGGTGATATATGTTAAGACAAGTATTTATATTATTTGGTTGTGCCGAGTCTGTTGTGCTGTGAAATTCTAGTTGCTGTTGTGCTATACTACTCTTGACTTGTTGTCTTGTGCATTGCTTGACAGAGGTGAGTTTCGTAGCCCCACTTTTACTCATAAACTTCTTATTGAAACCTTGGGATGAGAAAACATGCAAAACCGTTTTGAACGGACCTAACTGTTGCTTTATGATTTGCTATAACTAGTTAACTAGCTAAATTTAGATATACCTAGGGCCCTACTTGCGTCCATCATCTTGATAAAGAACTACTGTGTTCATCATTATGAAAGAGGAAAACTTACGTTTTTGATTTTGATCTTGATGTTTGCTTGTGCGCGGAATATGTGATTGATATTTAACTTAGTCCAGTGTAGCAAATAACTTATCTTGGTCCAACTGTTATTACTTGTTGTTTAAACCTATGAACTCACCAGCGTTAGCTGACCCTTTTAGCATGTTTTCTCAGGTAATTAGAGATGAATATATTGGATGACTGTTGTTTAGAGGCTTGGCGAGTGGCATGGTTGAAGGATCAATTAAGACTCTAATAACTCATGTTGGGCTATAAAAGTCAAAGTACTGCTACTCAAGTCAAAGTACTGCTATTCAATGAAAGTACTGCTGCTCGTTAAAGGACTGCCATGCAAAATAGTTTAAGGTCTAATGTGTAAATCTAGAATATTCGTATTAGATTAGAGTTATAATTAGAATTTACTTGTCGTTCAAGTATTGTAAACCGACTAGGGTTTTCCTTGTGTCTATAAAAGGATCCCTAGGTTGGCATTAGAGATATATGCGTTTTAGAGAGACAAGATATAGTCGATTAGTGATATAAGTTTATTAGTATTTAGAGTTTGTTAGTGAATCTGTGTAAGAAAGCAGGTTCAAGGTTTTAATAATATTCAAGTTCGTTTATTAAATTCTTCTTAGCTTTGTTGAAGTAGATTCCGCATACTTAGCAAAGTATATCAGTGTTTCACTATTAATAGGTTTGAATTTATTCAAAGCTGTTAAACCGTAGACAAGCTACAAGTTAGTTTGGTCAGAGTATAATCGATCCAACAAGTGGTATCAGAGCTTGTGTGGAGACTCTGATTAAGAAGAAACCCTTAAAACCGATTCATCAACAAACCCTCAACAATGACGACTGAAGCTGCACCTATCCCATCCATCACCTCACTCAGAATTCCTATCATCAAGAAGGGAGAATATGATCTCTGGAGTATGAAGATGAGGCAGTACCTTGCTATTACTGACCATGCTTTATGGGATGTAATTGTCAATGGTAATGTTGTTCTTGATGAACCTCTACAAGTTGAAGGACAACCCAAACCACCTCAACCAACCCTACCAGCAGCTACAAAGAGAAATCAAGATAAGGCTCTCAACATACTGCTGTCTGCTATTCCTGATGGACACCTATTGAAGTTTCATGATGCTAAGGATGCAAAACAATTATGGGCTGCTATCAAGACAAGATTTGGAGGTAATGATGCTTCCAAGAAGATGCATAGAAACTTATTGAAGCAGCAATTTGAAACCTTCACTGTTGGTGAAAGAGAAAGTCTTGATGCTGCCTATGACAGATTCCAAAACCTACTTAGTATGCTAGAACTGTATGGAGCAGAGGTATCTGTTGAAGATGCAAATTTGAAGTTCTTAAGGAGTTTGCCATCTGTCTGGCATGTGGTTGCTACTATGATTAGAGGACAACCTGGATTGGAGTCTATGGACTTTGATGATCTCTATAACAATCTGAAAGTGTACGAGCAAGAGATGAATGGTCACAGTTCTCAGAAAACTCACAACATAGCTTTTGTATCGTCTGAAAACAGAAGCAGTACTTCCACTAAAAGTACTGCTTATCCTTCTCAAAGTACTGTTGGTGATTCACAGCATGTTTGCACAACCACAACTAACCCCAACCCATCACCAACAAACAACACCAATTCTGATGAAATTGTATGTTCCTTCTTTGCACAACAAGCCACTTTACCTGTTACCTATCAAGAAGACTTGTTGCAGATTGAAGAAGATGCTTTAGAAGAGATTGACATAAGATGGCAAGTAGCTATGATCACTGCTAGGATCAAGAAGTTCATGAACAAGACAGGAAGGGGAATTGATTTCAAAGCCAAACAAGGTATCACTTTTGACAAATCTAAGATTGAATGTTTCAATTGTCAAAAGCTTGGACACTTTGCAAGGGAATGCAAGTTTGCAAAATATCAGGCAAACAGGATGATTGAACAACCCAAGGTTGAAAGAAAGGAGGTTCCTATTACTGAATCACAACCAAAAGCTTTGGTGGCTCAAGAAAATTTAGCAGAGATTGACTGGAGTGCTGAATTTGATGATGAACCTGTAACCTATTCTATGGTTGCAATGGAAGAGTTTGATTGGGGCACAGCTTTTGATGAGGAACCTGGATATGCTGCTTTGGAATCAAGAGATGGTCTTGGAAGCTTTGACTGGAGCATGGAGGATGAAGATGAACCTGTTCAGATTGCTATGGTAGCCACTTCACCAAGTTCATCCAATGTCTCTGAGGTATGCTCTAAGTGTAATAATGTTTATCAAAAGTTGCTTAAAGATTATGTGACTGAAAGAGATAATTGTAGAACAGCTAGGTCTGAGGTAGCTGGTTATCAATTAACTTTAGAGTCAATGGAAGCCAAAATATTAACACATGAAAATAATGAAGTGGCATGGGCAGAAAAATATGAGCAACAGGATTATCAATTGAAATTAAGTGAATGGAAGTTAGGATGTAAAGTGTCTGAATTAGAAAAGATTACTAAGGAAAGAGATACTTTGTTAGAAAGACTTGGTAGTATTAAACAGGCTGGTCTATCACATGTTCAATTTGTTGAAAAACAAAGAGTAATAAACAGTAGGGCTGGACTAGGTTATGGTGAAGCTAGTAGTTCAGATGAGACCTCACCTAGTGATAAGGAAGAAACTCCACCTAGTGATAAGGAAGAAACCCCACCTAGTGCTAAGGAAGAGATTCCACCTAGTGATGATGACCTTCCAAGCTCAGAAGATAATACATCTAGGGATGAGGAACCAATTAGTGAATCATCTCCTGAGTTTAATAAAGATAAGGAGTATCATTCAGTTCCTCCACCTACTGGTCAGTTTCAACCTGCTAGGACAGATGTTTCTCGTTATGGTGTAGACAACCTAGAGTTTAGGAAGAAGCTTAATGGTAGAATTAGTTCTGAAAAACCTAAGAATGATTTTCAAAGGGGTAATGATCAAAAGTTTCCAACAGCCTTTCAAAAACAAGCAGTACCTCCAAAAACTTTTCAAAGTACTGCTGGACATTCAGCAGTCCCTCCAAGAGAAACTTTTCAAAATACTGCTTACTACAGGAAACCTTTTAATCATAGAAGAGGATTTGGGAATATGGAGAGGAAGTTATGTTATGTATGCTATAGTCCTGATCACTTGATTAAGCACTGTGACTTTCACTCAGAATACTTAAGTCAGTTTCCAAAGAATAGACCTCCCACCCATAAGTCAAGAGAGACTAGACCAGTTTGGAATCACTCAAATAGGGTCAACCATAGTAACTTCTCAAAAGACTATAGGTACCCTCACCAGAAAAGAATGTTTTCCAAATCACCAGTACCTTCACAATCTGATAAGTCTCAAGAAGTACCTTCACCAAGGACTGATAAGTTTTCACCCACTCATGGTACTGCTCATACTTTTTCACATAGAAGACCTAAGAGATTCAATTCATATAAAAAGTCTTCCACCTCAAGCAGAGTACCTAGCTCAGAGAAACCTAAGGTCAAACGAAATTGGGTTAAGAAAGAAAATACTGATGGAGAACAAGAAGTACTTTCATCAGATAAGGGTGAAACAGGGAGTGTTGTTGAAATTGCAACACAGGACATGGGACCAACTCAAATAATCATTGACCATGCCTTTAAAACCAGTGGAGATTACATACTGAAGGAATTCAAGTATGTCACTCCACAAGGGGAACACAAGTCAGTAATGGCTTGGGTTCCTAAAAGAAACTAACCCTTTTCTTTTATGTGCAGGGCAACCCAGAGGAGGAGCTTAAAGATCATATTATTGTTGATAGTGGTTGCTCTGGCAGCATGACAGGGGACAAGGAGATCCTGTCAGACTTTAAGGCATATTATGGAGGAAGAGTTGCATTTGGTAATGATCCTGATGGAGGAAGAATCACTGGCAAAGGAACAATCAAGGCTGGATGTATTGATTTTGAGAATGTTAGATATGTAAAGGAGCTCAAATTCAACCTATTGTCAGTATCTCAAATTTGTGACAAGAAGTATCCAATTCTGTTTACTGATACAGAATGTCTCATTCTCTCACCTGAGTTCAAATTTGTTGATGATCATTTGGTAACATTGAGAGTACCAAGAACCAATGATGTATACAGTTTAGACTTAAAGAGTCTCAATTCTGCTGGAAGAGCAACATGTTTATTAGCAAAAGCATCATTGGAAGAAGCACATCTGTGGCACAGAAGATTAGGTCATGTTAATTTTAAGAACATCAACAAGCTGGTCAAAGGAAATTTAGTTAAAGGTTTACCTTCCAAAACATTCAAGGCTGATCATTCATGTTTGGCTTGCAAGAAGGGTAAACAACATAAAGCTTCATGTAAGAAGCTTGGGGAAAGAGATATTAGAGAACCTTTGGAGTTGCTACACATGGAT
Source organism: Artemisia tridentata subsp. tridentata (assembly GCA_021014915.2). NCBI lineage: Eukaryota > Viridiplantae > Streptophyta > Magnoliopsida > Asterales > Asteraceae > Artemisia > Artemisia tridentata. Next base: position 329,426,281 of record CP139507.1, on the reverse strand, counting down.
CTGTTTGGACCAGTTTCAGTAGAGAGTTTAAACAAGAAGAAGTACTGCTTGGTTGTGACAGATGATTGTAGCAGATTTAGTTGGGTCTTTTTCTTGGGATTTAAAGATGAAACCTTTGATGCTATCCATGATCTGATAGTAGCCCTTGAAAATCAATTAAGACTCAAGGTAAGAGGTATTAGATGTGATAATGGAACAGAATTCAAGAACAAGCATATGGATGAATTCTGTGCCAAGAAAGGGATCAAGAGAGAGAGTTTAGCATTGCTAGAACACCACAGCAGAATGGTGTTGCAGAAAGAAAGAACAGGACTTTGATAGAAGCAGCTAGAACAATGCTTGCAGATTCCAAATTACCTATTCTCTTTTGGGCTGAAGCCATAAGTACTGCTTGCTATGTGTTGAATAGAGTCTCAGTAACTAAACCTCAGATGAAGACACCTTATGAGTTACTCATGGGAAAGAAACCAAATATACGTTTTCTAAAACCTTTTGGCTGCTCTCTGACTATTTTAAATACCATTGACTCTCTGGGTAAATTTGATGGTAAGTCAGATGAAGGATATTTATTGGGTTATTGTACAAATAGTAAAGGATTTAGAGTTTATAACAGGAATACAAGAAAGGTACAAGATTGTCTTCATGTTGAATTTTTAGAAGATAAGGAACCTCAGAAAGGTAAAGGTCCTGATTGGATGTTTGATCTTGATCTCAAATTCACACCATCTATGAATTATGTCCCTGTTAGAGAAGAGAATCAGGCTAATTCCAAAGAAGATGATTCACAGTACATTGTTCATGGAGTTAATGGTACACCAGAAGAAGTTCCTGACAAAGAACCTGAAGTTGCTATTGAGGACCAAGATACTGCTCAGCCAACTCATACAGTATCTGATGAAGATCAAGCCATACAAGATGAGCTTAATAGGATGCTTTTTCAAGAAACTATAGCACAATCCTATGAAGATGAACAAAGGAAGGCTTATGAGGCTGCAAAGAAAAAGAGTAAATTTCAAGATACTGCCCACAGTACTTTAGCTCAAAGTACTGATGATCCTTTTGACAGAACTTCTGATGTGTTAGAGCAATCAAATTGGAATGATTCTGATGATTCCAATGTTGATAATGATGATTTAGTTAATGCTAACATTCCTGGATTAGAAGAAGTTGATGATGAGCTTAATCCAGAAGGTATTTTCTCCAATGAAGGAATTGATTTTACTAACTTAGAGTCTGCTCTTTCAGTACCACCAACTCCTACATTGAGAATTCATAAAGCTCATCCTCAAAGTAATATTATTGGATCACCCTCTTCAGGAGTGGTTACAAGGAACAAAGTTAAAGTTCTTTCTAAGCAACATACTGCTTTACTTAGCTTTGTTTACAAACAAAACAGGATGAATCACAAGGATCAACAAACATGCCTGTTTGCTTGCTTTCTATCTCAAGAAGAACCCAAGAAGGTAGCTCAAGCTTTAGCTGATGAAAGTTGGGTTGAAGCTATGCAAGAGGAGCTTCTACAATTCAAGCTTCAAGAAGTCTGGGTATTATGTGATCTACCAGATGGCAAACGAGTCATTGGTACAAGATGGGTTTTTAGAATTAAAAGAGATGAAAGAGGGAATGTTATCAAAAATAAAGCTAGATTGGTTGCTCAAGGATATCGCCAAGAAGAAGGAGTGGATTATGATGAAGTATTTGCTCCAGTTGCAAGGATAGAGGCAATAAGGTTATTTCTTGCCTTTGCATCATACATGGGATTTCCTGTCTACCAAATGGATGTGAAAAGTGCTTTCCTTTATGGCACAATTTCTGAGGAAGTTTATGTTAAACAACCTCCTGGTTTTGAAGATCCTGCACATCCAAACAAAGTCTACAAAGTGATCAAGGCACTTTATGGCCTTCATCAAGCTCCCAGAGCTTGGTATGAGAGACTCTCAAATTTTCTATTCCAACATGGTTATAGGAGAGGAGCAATTGATAAGACTTTGTTCATCAAGAGAGATAAGAAAGATATTATGTTAGTCCAAGTATATGTGGATGATATTATATTTGGAGCTACAAAGAAGTCTATGGTAAAAGAATTTGAAGATCTTATGCAAAAGGAGTTTCAAATGAGTTCTATGGGAGAATTAACTTTCTTTTTGGGTCTTCAAGTTAGACAAACAAGAGATGGAATCTTCATTAACCAAGAAAAGTATGTTGCAGACATACTTAAAAGATTTGATCTTCCAAATCTAAGGCCTGCCACCACACCCATTGATAAAAATAAACCTCTAGGCAAGGATGAAGATGGACAAGCTGTGGATGTCAAGCTTTATAGATCTATGATTGGTTGTCTTATGTACTTAACTGCATCCAGACCTGACATCATGTTTGCTGTTTGCTTATGTGCAAGATTTCAGGTTACACCCAAGGTTTCTCATATGTATGCAGTCAAGAGGATTTTTAGATATCTCAAGCATCAACCAAAGTTAGGATTATGGTATCCTAAGGAGTCACCTTTTCACTTAGAAGCCTTTTCAGATAGTGACTATGCAGGGGATAACTATGATAGAAGATCAACCTCAGGAGGATGTCAATATCTTGGTAGAAGATTAGTCTCCTGGCAATGTAAGAAGCAAACCATTGCTGCCACCTCCTCTACTGAAGCAGAATATGTTGCTGCTGCAAGCTGTTGTGGACAAGTTTTGTGGATGCAAAATCAACTCTTGGATTATGGATTCAATTTTAAGAATACTCCTATCAACATTGATAATGAGAGTACCATCTGCATTGTGAAGAATCCTGTTTATCACTCCAAGACTAAGCATATTCAGATTAGGCATCATTTTATTCGGGATTGTTATGAGCACAGGCTTATAAATGTGGTTAAGGTTCACACAGATGATAATGTAGCTGATCTACTCACTAAGGGATTTGATGTTTCAAGATTCAACCACTTAGTTGTGAGCATTGGGATGATTAACTACTAGGCTACATTTGAGGGGAGGCTTTAGTATTAGTTAGAATACTTTTTATTCAGTTTTAATAAAAGTATTGGTTATTAGTTTAGCCTATATGTTGTATTTGAGGGGAGGCAACATTAGCTATTAGTTAGAACTAAAGCATGAACCTTTTACAAGTTCTTGGTTTTAGTTGGAATATTGATTGTGGATAAAAAGATGGAACGTACTGCTTTGTTGCTCAAAGTACTGCTTCAGCAACGTACTGCTTCAACGTACTGCTTACGTGGACGTACTGTTCCAACGGTCATAAATTAGTGGGGCTACGGTTAATTAATTCCTTACGGCGGAGATAATAAGTTAATCCAAACGGTAACTTTATTATTAAGAGTTTGATTTATTTTCATTCTATTTAAAGAAACTCACTCCTATTTTCCCGCCTTTCACCGTACTTAAGATCCCTCATTCGCTTTTACACCACAATCTTCTTATCCAATCACATACTCAAAGCGAATTCTTCTCTACCAAATCATCATGGCTAATCGCCTTACTGTTAGCAAACATAATATGATCGCTAATTTGGACAAGACAAGGGATAATCTTGATTTTCATGCGATCATTGATTTCTTAACTGGGTCTTCCATCAACTACTCTATTTTAGTTGACCCTGATGTTATTGGTCCCTGGATGCAAGAATTTTGGGCTACTGCAACGAAAGAAGATGATTCGTTGATTAGGGCTACGGTTGCTGGACGAGCTATTAGGATTACTGAGGCCACGATTAGGGATGTTTTGATGTTTGATGATGCAGGGGGTGCTATTCGTTTTGAAAAACAAGTGCTTTGGGACACATTAAGTGCTTTAGGTTATGAAGGCGATCTGACGAAGCTTACTTTTCAAAAGCCTCTGTTTTGTTCTCATTGGAAGTACTTAATTCACGTTCTACTTCATTGTTTGAGTCCCAAGAGTACTTCTTTTGATCAATTTGGTCAAAATATTGCATCTGCATTAGTGGGTTTAGCTACCGATCGAAGATTCAATTTTTCAAGACTTATTCTGGATGGCATGCTTACACATATTAGTAATGGTTCACCATTTTTGATGTATCCAAGGTTTGTTCAGTTGTTTTTGAACAATCAACTTGAGGATGTCCCTAAACCTCAAAATTTTTTACCCACTGTCAAACTTCCATCAAAGGTGTTTACTTTTCTGTCTAAACAAAGTGCAAAGTTTTCTGGAATCAACACACCTTTGACTGCTCATATATTGGGAGTTGCACAAGTTGTAAGAGATGCAGAGCTAGAGCAAGAGCAAGAAGCAAATTCTGAATCAGCAAGCCAAGAGTCTCCTAGAGAAGTTAGTATTCCTCAACCTACTGCTTCTCAACATACTGCTTCTCCACATTCTGTTACTAGGGAAGATACTGCTCCTATGGACATTTCTACTCATGAGGAGTCAGACCAAGGTATGAATAATCCACCATCTCCTATTGATAATTCTTCCACCAATGTGTCTAAACAATTTGAAGAAGAGGAGGTAGAATTGGACAATTATGCTTTAACAAGGGAGTTAAAGAGGCTGAAGAAGGAGAGTGAGGCTCAAGCTGCTCAGATAGACAAATTAAAGACTAAGTTTCAGAAATTAAAGAGGTATGTTTGGCCACTAGTTCAACACCATAGATTATGGGTGAAGTCTCAGAAAAGGACTGGTAGGATACCTACAAAGATTTCTAAGAAGAAAAAGTCTAAGAAGCAATCTTCATTCCAAATGGGGAGGAATTTAGAGAATTTGAATGAAGATAATGCTGATTTTGAACAAGATGCTGGATTTATGGATGATACTCAGAGGACACCACCAAAAGATATTCCTCAAGATAATGTTGAAAGGAAAAGTGATGAAACAGAGCAAATAAATTTGGAAGAAGCTACTGTTGAAGTGAGAAGTGGTGATACTGAGGAAATAAACTTAGAAGGAGCTGAAGTTGAAAGAACTGCTCAAGAAAGTACTGCTCAACAAGGTACTGAGAGACAATTCATTGTTACACCTAGAACCTTAGATTTTGAAGAGGATATTGGTCCTTCAAATCAAGTTCAAGAGGAAGTAGGTCCTTCTAAACCAGCTCAGGAAGAAGTTATAGCTCAGACTAACAGTGATGATGAAACAATTGCTGATATCATGCTTAATATGTCAAGTCAAAGAGGTATTAGTATTCATGAGATTGAACAACATCATACTTCTTCTCAACCTGCACAAGAGATAGATCCAAAAGATAAAGGCAAAGGGATCTTGATAGAAAAGAAGAAGAAGAAGATGACATTGGCACAGTTAAGACAAATTGAGATTGCCAAAAATGAGGAAGCAGCAAGAATATTACAAGCAGAGATAGATGCTGAAGAATCAAGGAAGAATGTTCAATCAAGAAGGCCAATTAGTAAAGCTAGAGAAAGGAATGATATGATGACTTATTTGAAAGGTCAAGGATACAAAGGATTAGTTAGATTGACATATACAGAGATGAAGGATCTGTATGATGCTGTTAGAGAAGCTATTCAAAGAGATGTTGCAGGCATTATTTCTTTTAAAGATGACAAGCCTGAAGATAAAAGAAAAGAAAGAGCTGCTACTAGAAGCTCAAAGAGGAAAAGAGTCACTGATGAACAGCCATCAAAGAAGTTCAAGGAAGCTGTTGAATTAAGAACAGACACAGTTGATGAGCTCAGAAATTATCTTAGAGTTGTTGACTTTGAAAATCCAAAATTGAAAGAAGATTCTGATAAGAAGTTCAAGATATCTACTTTTTCAGTTGTAGAATCTAAAGAAGGAGATTATCTAATCTTTCATAGACAAGATGGAAGTTTTAGAGTGTTTAATTCATTGTGGGATATTCTGCATCTGATTGATAGAGATGATATGCTTCAGTTATATCTCCAAGTGCAAACTTATTTTGAACATATTCCACCACAAGGAGTAGGTTTAGTATTGTTAGGAGATCTCACAACAATCTGGGACACAGAGGAGTCTAAGGACAGTGCTTTGTGGGAAAATCAAGACAACTGGGAGATTAACAGATGGAGATTCTTTGGATCAGTTGGGATACATGTTTTAGAGTTAGAAGATGGCACTATGATTCATATGCTAGCAGAAAAGAGATATCCACTCACAAGAGATCTGATGATCAGAATGCTAGAGCATGGAATGGAAGTGGAACTAGAGGATGAAGTAGCATTGATGGTCATAAAATTATTCATCAAGTGGACTACAGAAACTGAAGATTAGTGCATAACTACTGGTATGGTTTAAATATTATATAAATCTTTTGAAAAATAAAGTACTTTCTTCAAAGTACTGCTGGTCAGACAGTACTTTCACAAAGTACTGCTTGCAGCATAAAACCAGTAAAATCTTTTGGTAAAATTAGTAATTTTTGATAAGTGCAAAAACATTTTGAAGCACAAAGATTAAAACAGCAACAAATGATTTTGAAAGCAACAAGCATGGTGTTAGTACTTGTACTACACAACAAATGGTAATCAACTCACCATGTTTAATAAACAAGAAAGAGTTTGACTCATCATGAGGGTACGGCTCTGATGTGATTATCAAATCCGTTTTTAGTTGGCAATTTACTAAAAATTGTATGGTTTTCAACTCACCATATCTATATTAGTGAAGAGTTGGCTAGCCCACAAGATAATGGCTTTGTGGTAAAGGCTGTGGAAAACCATTGTATGGTAATTAGTTCACCATGGTAGTGATTGTACTAAAAGAACTAGCTAGTCCAAAAGCAAACGGCTATTTGGTAAAGACTACTCAAATCCGTTGATAGCTGATGATTTGCTAAAAATCATATGGTTATCAATGTACCATGGTTTTTCCTAAATCTAAACATTGGCTACTCCAGAGTTAATGGCTTTGGTAAAGAGACATCAAAATCCATTAAGTTTTCAATGATTCACCTCTCACAGGAGTTAACACACCTGGAAGTGATGAGAATAGTATGAAACTTGTAAGATCTGATGTACATATTGCCAATATGATGCTGAGTTGCTGAGAAGATCTGATGCTGAAAAGAATTGTTGCTGATGAAGATTGAAGATACTATTTGCATTGATGATGACAAAACAATAACGAGTCAAGTTTGAAGAAACAACCTTTCCTTGAAGATAAAGTGTTGAAGTTAAAGACATACAAAGAAACTTGAAATCAAGCTAGTAGAATTCAAGTTAGGGGAGGATTGTTGGGCTATAAAAGTCAAAGTACTGCTACTCAAGTCAAAGTACTGCTATTCAATGAAAGTACTGCTGCTCGTTAAAGGACTGCCATGCAAAATAGTTTAAGGTCTAATGTGTAAATCTAGAATATTCGTATTAGATTAGAGTTATAATTAGAATTTACTTGTCGTTCAAGTATTGTAAACCGACTAGGGTTTTCCTTGTGTCTATAAAAGGATCCCTAGGTTGGCATTAGAGATATATGCGTTTTAGAGAGACAAGATATAGTCGATTAGTGATATAAGTTTATTAGTATTTAGAGTTTGTTAGTGAATCTGTGTAAGAAAGCAGGTTCAAGGTTTTAATAATATTCAAGTTCGTTTATTAAATTCTTCTTAGCTTTGTTGAAGTAGATTCCGCATACTTAGCAAAGTATATCAGTGTTTCACTATTAATAGGTTTGAATTTATTCAAAGCTGTTAAACCGTAGACAAGCTACAAGTTAGTTTGGTCAGAGTATAATCGAGACTCCAATAACTCATTTGGGGACCTACCTTACATTCTATTTTGGGCCTTATTTCAGTACTTTTGAATAAATGTAAACTTAAAATTGGATTTTGAAATGTTTTACTTAAAACGGATGATGTTATTCCGTTTTCTTATGCTTTACTAAGTCTTCCGCTGTACCAAATTTTGGAGTTGTTACAGATTGGTATGAGAGCCCAAGTTATAGAGAACTGGGTACTTATCAAAAACCTAGACTATAACTACTTTTCAAAAATTGATCCTATGACCGATACATGCCAGCCTGCCAAGCCGAAGCCTCATGATTTGAGATAATGAATATTTTTGGAATGAGATTGAAATATTATGGGAATGCAATATGATTGATGCGGTATTTGTTTTGGAAACATGTTTAGAGTAAGCGGTATTCATTATTACTGGTTTGGATAAAGTTGCTGATATTTTGGAATTTGGGAAAAGTTTTGATTTGGTTTTGCACTACTTGATTGGTTATTTTGTACACTTAAAACTACCCTCTACCGTTGTCACAGACCATGCCTTCTCTAGCGTTGGATGTCTCTGACGAGATCTTTGCTGCTGGATCCCTCCCAGCACAGTCTCTGATGACTCCAGCTCAGGACAATCCCTATGAGATTGTCCGACAGACAGCTTCAGCTTCACCACCAGTTCCACATGCTTCATTTACTTCACTCACTTCTCAGCCATCTTCTTCATCAGCTGGTCGCATTAGCCCAGTGCGACATCTTACTCTACACCAGGCATTAGCCCAAGCTCAGAATCCAAGACTCGCTGGTGTAACCACTGGTAAATTTCACCTTGTACTAAGTTAATGTAATATTTTAAATAAAGAATACTTATCCATTTTCTACGTATAATTTTTTTAAGATTAAACGTAATCTGTTTATCTGATCACAATGACTAACTAATGTGACGTAACTCACATTCTCAATAAATGTGCTCACACGCAGACCAACACCAACATGCCTTATGTTTATTTCACATAAACATCTTTACATGTCGAGTACCAAAGTTTCAACTTCTATTTGCCACTTTACGTTACTTCATTAACGTACAATTATTAAACGTTCCAACTGAACATATGAGTTCTCACAAAACCCTAAAGTGCACTAAGGACCCCTAAAGTGCACTGAAGACCCCTAAACTGCATTGATAACCCCTAAAGTACAAACCCTAAAGAATAAAACCCTAAAGATATTGTACAAGATTTTAAAGCATGAAAACCTAAACTTTACCTTAATTCCTTATTACAAGCCCTAATTTCATAAATCTATGATTTTATGTAATAAAATCACAAACCCTAATTAATGTGTACATGACTTCTATAAAATATTAAGGTATAAGTCTTTCATGCACATGTACAAGTCACTAAAGCATAGAAACCTTTAACATTAATAAAACTTATATTATAAACCTTGGTGTACCTACTTTACAACTCACATTACAAGACTCTAATGCACTAATTTTAAAATTGATTTTTCTTATAATATATATGTCTAATGTACAACTCCCTAAAGCTAGTGTACAAGTCCTTATTGCATGTATTCGAAAACAATTGTTTTCTTTAATCTAAACCTAACTAAAAGCTCATAGACCAAACTAAAGGCTTCAACTAAGTTACTACAAGTACAACATGATATAACCTATGTACAAGTGACTCAAGCCCTAAATGCCCACCTTGTTCCTATATGGTTTGAATTGAACCAAGTCCTAATCAAACTAGAATCCTAAACTAATTCTAAGCTAACTAGGGAAATCTCCAAGACATGTGCAAGTATAATCTTCTAAATCTTATCCCTTACACCCATGTCCCTTTGATATTTCTCACATGGTCAACAATGTCAAGCTCTTACCATGGTTTAGGTTAAAAACCACTAAAGTACACACAATTTCCCAAGATTTTTCTCTAAACCCTAGATCTCTTGTCTCAAATCTCCATGGCATACCTTCCAAGTGGCAATATGCATTCAATGCAAACCCTAATCCTTTGCCTATAAATATTGATCCAACCTAATCATTTCATCTCATCCCATGATTTCTCACTCAAAACACTCACACATACTCTCACTCACTGATATTCTATGTCTAAGAGAAGAGGAGGAAAAGCTTGTACTAAAGCTTGAAGCTGGGAAAGCTTTGTTTCCCATTTAGAAATCCCTTTTTTGCCCTTTTTCCTTCTAATCGAATTTCACAAGCTTGTAAGTCTTCCAACCCCTTTCAATTCTTTTTATTAATCTTAGTTACATCTAATCATAATGAAAATTAAGTCTCTAATGAAAGCCAAGGCCAAAATCTATGATTTTCATTTTTCTGTCATTATAGTAAACAATCAGATAACATTGATAAGCTATAGTGATGTTTTAAACTTTAAAGCCTTGTAATACATAAATAAGTCAACTAAATTAGCTAACAAACATGTAAATAAGCCATGAGAATAAGCCCATAAGTTTTAGGGATCGAAGTTTATTTTTCTTCTTTTTTAGTTCTTAGTCGACAGCCCCAAACACCCCTTTTGGAGTCCAATTTTAACCCACAAGCTAACAACCATAAGCTGAGATATTAAGCACATTTAATAAGCTCCTAATAAGCTTTAAAAAGCCCCAAAAACCTGGACTAAATTTGTTCAAATCCCGCTTGTTTTATGTGTCTCTTTTGGGCTGGTCACAACTTGAGAAAACCCTAAAACACCCATTTTAAGCCCTATTTTCTACTATAAGCCAAGGCTTATAAGGCTAGCCATTAAGCACTTTTGATAAGCTCCCAAGATACTACTTAAAGCCCCCAAGATCTAGGTCAAACCCTATAAGCCACGCTTAAATTTTATGTTCATTTTATGCCGCTCAGAACTGGAAATTGGAATTATTGTTTTCTTACATATCGAGAAACATGCTCAAGTACCCAAGTTTGATGAATTGTTTAGACCATAAGCCAAAAGCTTTAAGCTATGGGATTTTGAAAACTTAATAAGCTCCCAGCAAAGATTATAAAACAACAAGAACGTCGTAAAAAGATCAAAAGGCCTCATGTATATTCTTGTTTACTTTTGGTGTCTCGACACATAAAATAACACATTCTTTTTATATATTTTAAGCCTATAAGCTAAAATATAAGCTAATAAGCTATTCAAAGCTTATTTACAAACTGAATACAACTTATATTGATGAGCCGTATCAGGTCACACTCTTTTCTACATCGAAAACTAAGAATTACAAAATAAGGACCTTAGGTGAAACGGTAAAAATACTTTGAGGGGAAAACTCAAACATTTTGAAACATGGAGTTTTCTTGGGCCAAAACTGTCAATTTTTATAAGTTATATATATGAGGAGCTGAAATTGTAAACACTCATAATTAAGGGTATAAAGTGTCAATTTTGAAACTACAAGGGAAAAAGCTGTCATTTTATGAAAGTTGGAGGGTATAAATTGTCATTTCATAAAAGATGAAGGGTATAATTTGTTAATTAATAAAATATGAAGGATATAAGTGGTCATTTTATAAAAGATGAAGGGTATAAGTTGTCATTATATGAAAGTTCAGGGGGATAAACTGCCAACACTCGAAACTATATGGGTATAAAATGTAACATTTTATATTATGTTGAGAAACATACTTTTGGCTCATTTTTGATAAAAACTAATAAATGAGATACTTCTAATTTATTATCGATCAATCAAACACTAAAAGTAAAATATGATATATATATATATATATATATATATATATATATATATATATATATATATATATATATATATATATATATATATATATATATATATATATATCGATACATAATATATGAGGCTAAGCATGCAGCTAGAAAATGACACGTCAATGCCTCCTCAATGCCACCTCAATGCCACTTGGCATTTTCTATATTTGCGGCACTTACTTAAAAAAAATTGGACGTTCCTGGTTTCGAACCCACGACCTCATGCACACATCCAACGCTCCTACCACTGGAGCAAGTGTGTTTTTGTGTTAGGCATTTCAAAACAAAGATGTCATGCTTCAATTCAATTTCACTTATAATCCGGATTTCAAATTCTTATCAACACACAAATCATAACTTACTCCCTTAATTATTTCCCTAAAATCTCTGTAACTGCATATTGCCTTCCAAAATTAAACCTTCTGATTTTAAAATTTTCATTATGATTTGTTTTGAATTTGAAAATCATATCACAAAAATCATGGATCATTTTAAACTAAAAATCTTTTCCAAAACCCTAATGTTTATCTATAAAGGCAGTATGTTCACGGTTTCTTAGCATCACATATATCAATCGACATATATCCTTTCATATCACACACAAATCAGTCATGAATAGGTTTCCAGGCAAAAAAAAATGGTAACATGGGATACCAGAAATCACCATCAGCATCAGGTAGCAATTTGAGAAAGGGTGGAGGTTTTGGAGGTTCTGGAGGTAAATCATTTCGTTGATACATTGTTAATAATGTTTTTATAATGATATGATGTTTGTGTATGCAATTGCTTTTTTAAATACTTTTTTTTAGGCTGATTTGTGTTTCGTATGATACTTATTTGTTCTTACCAATCTTATTTGTTGTTTCATTTTTCCTGTTGGTTGCACGTGATGATAAGGTTCTGGAGGTTCAAAGGCTTTTGGTGGTGCTGGTGGATTCGGTGGATCAGGAGGTAAATCATTTCATTGATACATTGTTAATAATGTTGTTATAATGACATGATGTTTGTGTATGCAATTATTTTTTTAAATACTTTTTTTAGGCTTATTTGTGTTTCGTATGATAGTTTTCTGTTTTTACCAATCTTATTTGTTGTTTGTTTTTTGTTTGTTGGTTCCACTTGATGATAAGGTTCTCGAGGTTTTGGAGGTTCAAAGGCTTTTGGTGGTGCTGGTGGTTACGGTGGATCAGGAGGTAAAGCATTTTGTTTGTAATAATGTTGTTATACTAATATGATGTATGTTTGTGTATGCAATTGTTATATTATTATGATATTTCGTTTATCAGGAGGTAATTCCTATTGTGTTTTTTTGGTTGCAAATTCGTATGATATATATTTCTTCTTACCAATATTAATTGTTGATTGATGTTTTGTGTTGGTTGCACTTGATGATAATACAATCTGTTTATGAATGTTATTTATTTGTTTCTAAATCCTTATACAATTACTTTCAGATCCTTATATGGTGTGTTGTATTATTTAAATTTCATTCTCAATGTATTAAATACTCAATGATCTTTAAATATGTTTTTTTACGGCTGCAATTATGCATATGTGTTGTGTTCATTGTTATGCGATTATAATTGTAGAATAATTTTTACATACCTGGTACTGGCGAGGATAAAAAAATAACTCCTCTTAAAGAAGTCAATCCTATGTTGGATGACATAGCAGTTCGAGCCAGATGTATATCAATTTGGCATTCGCATAAATTGAATCATGAAAATGATCCATACAGCCTTGATTTTGTGCTGCAAGATGTCGAGGTATCTTCACTAACCTTTTTACTAGGTATACAATACCTTAATAACACACTTTTTATGGAACCCATAATATGTCCAATGCAGAACACTAGGATCCAGGTGTACATAAAGAAAGAATTCATGTTTCGGTTTGAGCCACTGTTTGAGGAGGGACAATGTTACCTAATATCCAACTTTGGTATTGCTGAGAATGGGGGAAAGCTTCCTTTGTTGCCGCATAGGTTCAAAATAAGCTTTTACAAGACAACCATTGTGACACGTATTCCACCTTTTGACAACAACACACATGGTTTCATTTTTGAACCATTTAGTCATTTGGGTGATCCTGAATATTACGAATACTATGATAACGACTCAGTTGGTACGTACTCGATCCATTTTGTTTAATAACGTTTCAATAACATTATTATGTTATGTGACTTATATGCAACCAATGTTGTTGTACACAGATGTCATTGGCTCAGTGGTTGGTATCGAGGAAATTGTTCCCGTTTCTTCTCTAGGTGGGAAAAAGTTCCGTAGGACAGTGGTCGTTGAGGATGCAGAGTAAGTATAAATAAACTAATTTTCTATAATATACATTTTTACCCAAACCATGCTGATGATTTTAATATTTACTTATAACTTATTGTATGCATGTTACACAGGGCAAACCGTTTGAATCTCACTTTCTGGGACAAAAGGGCGACCATGTGGGATCAGTATGCTAAAAAGCGTGACGCCATTGATCATTTGGTGGTTATACTTCAACTTGGAAAAGTCAAGTACTGGGACGGTACGTGCATTGTTTTATTATCTCATTTCTAATACATTCAGTTATGTTTTATTTATTAACTTTATTTATTCAATGTTTCACTAATCAGGAATAGCGGCGGTTCACAATGCCCTTTTCGATTCAAAGATATTTGTCAACCGTGACATACGAGAGATCAATGATTTCAAAACAAGGTTGTTATATTTGTTTGTGTATAAATTAATGCAAGAAATTAATATTTCATTGTTATTAATATTATTAATTTATATTGTTTTGTGATTTTATTTTATGGTTCAACAGCGTGAAGGGTTTCAGCGTGATCAGCTCAAGATTGAGGTGTTTTCACCGGAAGTCAAGGTTCAAACGATGACTGAGTTTTTTCGAGGCTGTATGAAAAGGATGGTTGGTGGGATCCGTGACTGTGAACCGGTGAGTTATTCTTCCCAATTCTAAACTTTACACGAATTATCATGAAGATGTTTTCATTATTTGAATTCTAACATTTTCAATTATAAATTGCAGGATTCACATTGTATTGTGTTAGCAACAATACACAGGATCCACAAAGAGCATGGGTGGGCGTACACAGCATGTAAAGAGTGTAACAAACGAGTCGATGTTGTTGAGGGAAGGAATCAGAAATCCGTTTTTGTTTGTGAGGATCATGGCTCTGTACAGCCTGTATCCAGGTAACAAACATTTGAGTCCACAGTTTTTATTTGTTTTATTTTATTAGCAATTTTTAGATTTCCAAGTTTTACATGCACCTTTATTTTGTTGTTACAGGTTTAAGGTAATTTTACGGCTGATTGATGAGTCGGGTTCCGCCCCTGTTGTATTTTTTAACTCCCAGTTTTCCAAGCTTTCTGGTCATACTGCCTGGGAATTGATGGAAACCCATGGTATGGACCCAGACGAATACTGGCCACAGGAGGTTGACAACATAGTCGGGAAGAAATGTCTCTTTAAGATATACTACTCGGAGTACAACGTCAACAGGAACAACCATACGTATCGGTGTGATAGTTTTTCTGAAAACGCTGATTTCATCAACCATTTTAAGAAAGACTTTTTAGATGACGATGTAGTAGACGATGTTCCTGATGAGGTAAACTATCAAGTAACATTTTCAGATATTACATATATTCAAAGTTTATATTATTGTACAGTCGAGTAATTTTTTTTTGTTAATCAGGTTCCAAATGAGGAGTTCAGTACACCTTCGACACATGAGATCCGCACACCTGCTACTTTAATCAAACAAGTAAGCATTTCTGATCCCATTTTGAGCCATGTGTTGGATTTGCAGTCACCTACTGCATCATGTGAAGCTCCCGGATGTTCCTCAAGTTCCGGTTCAAAGAAGAGCCGTTGTCTCTCGCCACCTCCTATATCAGGTGAATCATCGGGAAGTGCAGGAAAGAAGCAACGTGTTGTTGTTGATCTCGAACAGGTTGAGAGTGAACCCGAGGATGAATCTGTCAACGGCA
This sequence comes from Artemisia tridentata subsp. tridentata, assembly GCA_021014915.2. Taxonomy (NCBI): domain Eukaryota; kingdom Viridiplantae; phylum Streptophyta; class Magnoliopsida; order Asterales; family Asteraceae; genus Artemisia; species Artemisia tridentata. The sequence continues at coordinate 329,410,860 of CP139507.1, read as the reverse complement.
CTCAGCAAGATATGGTCCAAGTCAAGATTGAACCAACGATTAGATCACTTGCAACAACTACTTTGTTTATCGTTTTTATTTTTAATTTTGAAAATGTGTTTGCAAAGAACAATGTTTTTTTCTTTTATTATTTTTTGTTTGACAATTTTGTTTGCTTCCTTTTGAAAGTATTTGCTACATTTTACATATCATGGAGATGGTATGTGTTGAATAATTATGGCATATTTTGGCTTTATATTGATTTGCTCTTTGTCTATCCTTTGTTTTGTGAGTATAACTCTGATTTTAGAACAGTTTTATATATATAAATTTGCAGTTACCAAGGTGTTTCCAGTATGAAAACACTAAATAACAGTACACAATGTGACAATGTTTGGTTAAACTCTATATTTAATTTGAACATTAACTATGATGTGTTACTCCTAAGTGTCTGCATTCAACACTATCCCACACGATCAATGCTTTTTCAGTGTTACATGTTTACTTAAATATACAAGTTATAATTACCTTCGAAACATATTTTTACCAACATCAGTACTAAGTTTATATTTATAACAACTAAAAACTTTCTAACAGCATTAACTTGACATGAGACCTGCAGAAAGTGTTTTATTATTGACCATATACTTTGTTACACTTCTGAATTTAACCAAATCATTTCCAAAATTGCAGGTTACTACTAAAAAACTATCAACTTTAGTTAAATCGCTTACACGTTTGCAAGTGTCCAAGATTTATAGTGCGACTTTATTGTGTCATTTAGCATTATACTAATAAAACCATAATTTCCAAATGGATATGTATCAGTGATAAAGTGTTTATACCATTCACAAAAGGAACAAAATTTGGCATCAACACACACTGTTATAGTTTTACAACCATCCTTTCAGTCTGAAAGTGAACACTACATAATCCTAATATCCTACTTTACGAAATTGTGACGTACTGATTAGTTATTTTACATACCACAAAATAGCAAATATCCAAACATAACACCACAAAATAAGTACTAAAACATGTCTGGTTACCATTCCAAGAAACCTTAAAGAGCAGTAAACTATTACGTTATAGTTCTTTAACACAGGTGAAATACTGGATACTCCTCCACCTCATCTCCATTAATGTTTGTGAGCATAAACATGTACCTGAACCTTATCATTTTATCATATTCAAGCCGACATTCCTGTCCAAATTCATCCCATTCACCAAATACATTGATATGATTTCTCCGCTCTGGATCCTCTTTGTGAACCTCCATCTTCATAGTCATTGTATATTCCACATGCTGGTGTTTCATCAAGACTTTGTTGTAAGTGTGCATTGGATGGTTCTGCAAGAAGTTCGCCGGTATTGCCTACAATAACTCAATAGTTAATTATAATAGTAACTAATTATGTAAATACACATCTTTTAACATTAAAGATATCAAAGTAATACTTACAAGTCTTTCCCTAACAAGAATATACGAAAATCTCTTATAGAATGTGTCTTCTGATTCATGAAAATGATCACGATGAGCTGGCCATCGACAAATGTGATGCATTCTGTCATCATCTGCAAATATATTTATCAAATTAAAATCATCTTAACTTCGTATCTAAACAATTTATATTAATATGTATAAACTTATGCTACAGGCAATCAATCAATCCCAATTGTAGGCCCTTACGTATCTTAATTGTCGACATCCTCTTAACTATTAGTACAAGTCTATCACCACCTTTACATCCCCTCTATAACATCATTATGCTACTAATTTTTATTCTTGGTCAACCAAGTATGTATGATAGCATAACACAGTTAGTTTTTCTAACAAGTCTTTATAATACAACTTATATATGGTTAAAATATTACCACATTTACCACAAACTAATTAAGCCATCTATATAGTGTCAAAGTTTTTTAGAATATGTATTAACTAATTGATTTATCTCCATAAACGTGGGTGCCAAAACCTATACATGAAGTATATACACCAAAACTAAGATATGTATTTTTTAGGAACTACTTATTTATAGTTCCATTGATTAATCAAAATCCGATCCAGTTAAACTATATCCATCTTGGTTATCATCGGATATTTATACGAAACACCAATCCTAAGCGTAATACAAAGATAATTTCTAATGACAACTATAATTTAACATAATCGACGAAATATATAAAGACAAATAAAATTTAACATAATTCTAAATTATACAATATGTATGGATCTTACCTTTGTCTTCAAAAGGTATAGCAGGATGTACTGGAAGTAGTGTTGTCGCACCAAGAAAATGTGGAATGTTATATGGCGACCCATATTTTAAAAATGACTGCATCCAAAACTCCTGATTTTGTTCCTTTTTAAAAACCAGAATCATTCCACCATCCAAAAACAGAGTCGCTCTGATAAAATTCCAAACTTGAATATTCAGTGCATATTCTTCAGGCATATTGTCTTCTCCTACTTTCAAACCAATCACAGGAACTGTGTTGGGTCTAAAGATGCTGTTGTTCGAGAAATACACTAAGTGTAACTCTACTGATTAGTTCAGTGACTCTGCTGATTATACTAAAACTCTGCTGTTGGCTAACTCTGCTGGAATGGGATAATAATCAAAGTGTAACTCTGCTGCTAGCCCACGAAGACTCTGCTGCTAGACTAGTTACTCTGCTGCTTATTAGATATGTATAGTTTGTTAAGATAAGTTTGGAAAAGATACGTAAGAATATTTTTCTTGTATAGAAAGTCTTGTAAACCGACTAGGACTCCTTACGCTATAAAAGGAGGATCTAGGGTTAGGTTAGATATACGTATCATTATTGTTTTACACTTCAAGGTTTCTTGTAACCCTATTGCTATCGAGCAATCGTATTAATATATTGAAGTGTTGTTTGATAGTTTGTTTGTGCTTAATTCTTCTTAAGATCAAATATTAAGTTCCGCATAATATTTGATATACAACTCAAGATCAGTTTCTATACCGATTGCTTTAGGTTTATATCTAAAGTAATTAATAAGATCATGAAGCTCAACTGGGATCAACAAGTGGTATCAGAGCTTGTGATCTAGAAACTGGTACCAAGAAGAATTACTGAATACAAGATCTGTTCATCATCAAAGTAAGAAATGGAATCTGATTCTACACACATGGTTACTGCATCAAGAGTCCCCATGCTCAAGACTGGAGAATACGAGATCTGGAAGATGAGAATACGAGATCTAAAGTAATTAATAAGATCATGAAGCTCAACTGGGATCAACAAGTGGTATCAGAGCTTGTGATCTAGAAACTGGTACCAAGAAGAATTACTGAATACAAGATCTGTTCATCATCAAAGTAAGCAATGGAATCTGATTCTACACACATGGTTACTGCATCAAGAGTCCCCATGCTCAAGACTGGAGAATACGAGATCTGGAAGATGAGAATTCAACAATACATGAGAAAACTTGTTTACTCACTATGGGAAGTTGTTCTACATGGCGACAGTCAGCCAACCAAGACTGCTACTGGATCAGTCTTGACTCTCAAGACAAGTGAGGAGAAAGCACAAAGAAGATTGGAGGTCAAGGCTCACAGTATTCTCATGATGGGAATACCTAATGATTATCAACTAAGTTTTAATCATATTGAGTCTGCTAAGGATTTGTGGGAAGCTATTGAACTTCGCTTTGGTGGGAATGAAGCTACTAAGAAATCAAGAAAGAATCTACTGAAGCACCAGTTTGAAACTTTCACTGCTTTGAGTTCTGAGAATATTGAGGGAACTTATGATCGAGTTCATAAGCTGACCAGTCAGATGGCTCTTTTGAAGATTGATGTATCTCAAGAAGATATCAATCTAAAATTTCTGAGAAGTCTATCTTCTGAATGGAACACTCACACAGTGATATGGAGGCACAAGGAAGATTTTGAGAAGATGACATTGGATGATCTGTATAACAACTTGAAAGTTTATGAATCTGAAGTCAAGGGATTGTCAAGTTCATCTTCTACCACAAACAATCTTGCTTTTGTTTCCTCAAGCAACAAGAATTCTGGTAGTCATCAAGAACAGCACTCTGCTGCTGGTACTTTCATTCATGCTACTGGTTCACATGTCTCTGCTGCTGACTCTACCAACACCAACACCATCAGTGATGCTGCTATTTGTGCTTATTTGGCTGAACTTACTACAAGTACTTCAGTTATGCCTCAAGATCTGGATGAACTTGATCCTGATGATGTTGAAGAGATTGATATGCAATGGCAGTTTGCAATGCTTACTATGAGGGCAAGAAGGTTTCTTAAAAGAACTGGTAAAGAGATGAAGTTCAGAAGGAACAAAAATGTGGGATTTGACAAATCAACGGCTGAATGTTTTAACTATCATAAGAAGGGACACTTTGCAAGAGAGTGCAGAGCACCAAAAAGAAACAATGAGAATGTCAAGAAGTCTACTGATGAAGAGCCAAATCCTACTACTGCTATGGTGTCATGTGATGGGTTAGGAGAATATGACTGGAGTGATCATGCTGAAGATGGTCCAAATTGTGCATTGATAGCTGAAGAGGAATCTCAAGTACAACATTTTGCTCTCATGGCCTACTCTTCCTCTGGATCAGACTCTGAGGTATCCAATGAATCATCTTGTTCTTTTAAATCATGTTCTGATACAATTGAAATACTTAAGTCTAGTAATGGAAACCTTAAAATGGAGAATGAAACACTTAAGTTAGACAATCTTAGTTATGAATATGGTTTAAAGAATTTAGAAGAGAAGCTCGAATTCTATAAAAAGGCTGAAATTGAATATCTTGATAAGATCACTAGTCTAGAAATTGAGCTTATTAAGAAAGATTGTGAGATTAAGGTTCTTATGGGGAAAGTAGAAGAGGCTGAACAGGCTAAAGATTCAGCTATAAGTGAGACTGAAAAACATATTGTTAGGGTGGAAAAACAACAATTTGCCACTGATATTCTCAGTAAACCAATAGGAAGACACTTTGCAGACTCAGGCAGTGGTCTAGGATATAATGCTGTTGCTGACCCTAAGAAACTTAGTGCCAATGCCCCTCCTACTAGGACATTGTCTTTCATACCTGAGTCTGAGGCTAAACCTGTAGGTGAAACTAGTGAAACCAAAATAGAGTCACCTAAGGTTGAGAAAAAGTGGTCTGATGCACCCCTTATTGAAGATTGGGAGTCTGACAGTGATGATGAAGTTGTAGAATCTGATTCAACCTCTAAGAACAAAAAGGAAGAAATTTCTGCTGTTATTGAATCAAAAGAACCTAAGGCTAAAAAGGTTGAGTTTGTTAAGCCTAAGCTAGGTAAAGGTATCTCTAGGAAGATGGCTGAGTATGAAAACACACCTAGAGTATATCCTAAGAAAACCAATAACTTGCCTAGAGGAAACCAGAGATGAGTGCTAGTTTTGATCATCTGCAAGATTAGGTACTGATTTTCAATTACTTAAAAAGGCATGTTATAGTTGTGGTAGTTTTGAACATCTGCAAGATGAGTGCTACTACTATCAAAAACCAGTTTGGAACCAATACACAAGGGTGAACCATAGAAATTTTGCTAGAAAGACTCACCCTCATCCCAAAAGAAACATGGTTCCCAAGGAAGTTTTGATGAGAGATGGTGCTTCTAGAGTTATCTCTCCTATTGCACCAAAAGGGCCCATAAAGAAGGACATAGTTGATTCTGCTGCTAAGGCAGACTCTGCTGCTAAGGCCTCAGCTTGCTGGGTCTGGAAACCTAAAGTTAAAGTTATAGATCATGTTCTCAGACACAGCAGTGCACCAATGCAGTTGAAGAAATTTGACTACTTTGATGCACAAGGCAGATCCAAGTCAGTAATGGCTTGGGTCCCAAAGAGAAACTAATTCTCTTACTTTTTGTGCAGGGCAATCTACAAAAGGAGCTAAAGGATAAATGCATTTTTGATAGTGGATGCTCTTCACATATGACTGGAGACCAAAGCAATTTGGAAAACTTTGAAGCTTTGGATGGTGGATATGTTGCCTTTGGGAATGATCCTAAAGGAGGTAAAATTGTTGGAAAAGGCATCATCAGAACTGGAAAATTGGATTTTGAAAAAGTGTATTTGGTGAATGGACTAAAGTTCAATCTTTTTAGTGTCTCACAAATGTGTGACAGAAAGAACTTTGTTCTTTTTACAGACACTGAATGTCTTGTCTTATCTCCCGACTATAAGATACCTGATGATAAATTAGTACTTCTTAAAGTCCCTAGAAATGACAACATATACAGTGTGGACATAAAGAACATTATTCCCAAAAGAGATTTAACTTGTCTGTTTACCAAAGCCACTATTGATGAATCCAAACTATGGCATAGAAGGCTTGGCCATTTGAACTACAAGGCCATCAACAAGTTAGTGAAATGGAACTTGGTCAGAGGATTACCTTCAAAGGTTTTTGAGAATCCTGAAGTATGTGTTGCTTGTCAGATGGGAAAGCAACATAGAGCATCTTGTAAGTCCAAATTGGTGAATTCTATTACTGAACCTTTGTTTATGTTACACATGGACCTATTTGGACCTAATTATGTGAAAAGTTTAAACAAAAAGATGTATGGCTTAGTGGTCACTGATGATTTTTGTAGATTTACTTGGGTATTCTTCTTAGCTACTAAGGATGAGACACCTGGCATTCTTAAGGCTTTTATTACAAGGATAGAAAACCTATTTAATCACAAGGTTAAGATCATCAGATGTGACAATGGAACTGAATTTAAGAATCAAGTAATGAATCAGTTCTGTGAGGAAAAGGGTATCACTAGACAATTTAGTGTGGCTAGAACTCCTCAGCAAAATGGTGTTGCTGAGAGGAGAAATAGAACATTAATTGAGGCTGCTAGGACAATGTTGTCAGAGTCTAAGTTACCCACTATCTTTTGGGCTAAAGCAGTCAATACTGCTTGCTATGTGCAAAATAGAAGTAAGATAGTTAAACCTCACAACAAGACCCCTTATGAGTTATTGCATGGTAGGAAACCACTGATAGATTTCTTTAGACCATTTGGGTGTCCTGTCACTATTTTAAACACCATTGACCACTTAGGCAAGTTTAGTGAGAAAGCAGACATAGGTTACTTTGTTGGATACTCCACTGAAAGTAATGCTTTTAGAGTCTTCAATCAAAGGACTGGGCATGTGGTGGAAAATTTACATGTTAAAATTAGAGAAACTACACCTAATGTTGATGGAAAAGGTCCTGAATGGATGTTTGATATTGATTCTCTAACCAAAAGTATGAATTATCAACCAGTCATTGCAGGTACTACTAACATGTCTGCAGGTACACAAACTAACCCCAATGCAGGTACACAAGCAAAGATGGATGGATCTGCAGAGGAGTTTGTTTTGATTGAAAAGTGGAAGTTTGATCAGTACTTCTCTCCAACAGATAAAGAGAGAAAGAGTTCAGATGATGATGCTGTTCATAAGGAAGTACCAAAGTTTAATGCAGAAGGTGATGATGCGCCTTCTAATGATGACAAGAATGATGATAAGGAAAGGAATGAAGAGTCAGAAATTGATGGGCAACAAGGGAATAAACATAGCAGCAGTTCTCTCAACTCTGCTGCCAGGCCAAAACACTCTGCTGATAGGCCAAAACACTCTGCTGTTAGGCTAAAACACTCTGCTGTTAAGCTTGGTAACTCTGCTGCTGTGCCCATGGACTCTACTGCTGATAAAGATGGTGATTCTCATGATGATTCTTCTGAAGAGATGCCCGAATTAGAAGAAGTATATGTGGATACTGATGATGAAATTGTTGATGTTTTTGGTGCTGAAGCTGATTTATCCAATTTAGAGACTGATATACCTGTTAGTCCCACTCCAACAACCAGAATCCACAAGAATCATCCAAAAGAGTAGATAATTGGTGATGTTCACTCTGCTGTACAGACCAGAAGTAAATCAAAAGGGTTGAGTGATTTGCTTGATCAGGGATTGTTTGCTCAAACACTTAAAAGGAGGAAAAGCCACAAGGATTTACAAAATTGCATGTTTGCCTGTTTCTTATCTCAAGAAGAACCCAAAACCATTCACAAGGCAATAAAAGATGAAAGTTGGGTTGAAGCTATGCAAGAGGAGTTGCTGCAGTTCAAGCTTCAAGAAGTCTGGACATTGGTGGATTTGCCTAATGGAAAAAGAGCAATTGGTACTAAATGGGTGTTCAGATGCAAAAGAGATGAAAGAGGCATTGTTATTAGAAACAAGGCTAGATTGGTGGCTCAGGGATACACTCAGGAAGAGGAAATAGATTATGATGAGGTATTTGCCCTAGTTGCAAGAATTGAAGCTATTAGACTATTCTTGGCATATGCCTCATACAAGAATTTTCCTGTGTATGAAATGGATGTCAAAAGTGCTTTCTTGTATGGAAAGATTCCTGAAGAGGTATATGTGATGCAACCACCTGGGTTTGAAGATCCTAAGTATCCTGATAGGGTCTACAAAGTGAAGAAAGCACTGTATGGACTACATCAAGCTCCTAGAGCTTGGTATGACACCTTATCCAAGTATTTGTTGAACAATGGTTTTAGCAGAGGAACCATTGATAAAACATTGTTCATTAAGAAAGACAAAAAGGATATCCTACTTGTTCAGGTTTATGTAGATGATATCATTTTTGGGTCTACAAATAAGGTGTTATGTGAAGGATTTGAAAAGCTTATGCACAACAGGTTTGAAATGAGTTCTATGGGAGAACTCACTTTCTTTTTGGGGCTTCAAGTTAAGCAGAAATCAGATGGGATTTTTATTAGCCAAGACAAGTATGTGGCTGATATGTTGAAGAAATTTGGTTTCAATGATGTAAAAGCAGCTAAGACACCAATGGATAAAAACAAACCTTTGCTCAAGGATGAAGATGGGGTAGAGGTTGATGTACATCTTTATAGATCAATGATTGGTTCATTGATGTATCTGACTGCTTCAAGGCCAGATATCATGTTTTCTGTGTGTGCTTGTGCTAGATTTCAAGTGTCCCCAAAAGTTTCACACTTGAAGTGGTCAAACGAATTTTTAGGTACCTAAAGGGTCAACCTAAATTGGGCCTTTGGTATCCTAATAATTCACCCTTTGACTTGATAGCATACTCAGACAGTGACTATGCTGGAGCTAGTTTGGATAGAAAGTCAACCACTGGAGGCTGTCAATACCTTGGTCATAGGCTAATCTCATGGCAATGCAAGAAACAGACTGTGGTGGCTAACTCAACAACTGAAGCAGAATATGTTGCTTCTTCTAGCTGCTGTGGACAAGTGCTCTGGATTCAGAACCAACTGCTGGATTATGGGCACAATTTCATGAACACCAAAATTTATATTGACAACAACAGCACAATGTGTATTATTAAAAATCCTGTTTTTCATTCTAAAACAAAACACATAGAGATAAGACATCATTTTATTAGAGATTGTTATGAGAAAAAGTTAATTCAAGTGGTTAAAATACATACTGACAATAATGTTGCTGATCTACTTACAAAAAGTTTTGATATAAGTAGATTTCAATTTTTAGTTGCTAGTATTGGCATGATCAATCTTTAATCATTAAACATCTTATCTCTGTATGTTTTTGTAAAATTTTGTAAGGATTTGTGCTGTTCTTTAATCAAAGTCTGGTGTTTAGTCAAAATTTGCTGTTTCTTAAATTGTTTGCTGCTATGCTACTCTGCTGCTATTGTGGGATATTCTTGCTTGTGTTTGTGGTTTTCTACTAATCTTTTGCAGATATACATGAATGCACAATCAAGTAAAGCAAGAAAAGATAAAGTTCATTGATCACAAAAGCATAGTACAACATAAAGTTTCCTTACATCATTGTTCAAAAGAAGTTCAACAGAAATCAAGGCCCAATATTTTACAACCTAAACAAACCTATCCCAAATCAAGCTTTTTCCTTTCCCTTCCCAACAAAGTCAGGCATCACTTTGCTGCGAGGTCCTCTAGTACCCATGGCTTCTGACACTCTAGGACAGGGAAGTGCAAGTATCACTGGTCTTGGAGGTGGACTCTGCTGTTGACTTGATGATGGAAATTGTTTCTTCTCCTGCTTTTTCTTTGGAACAGGGACTTCCTACTCCACTGTACTTGGCTTTGGATGAGACGGATTGACACTCTTCGCAAAGGCGGCAGCAGCTTTCTCCATTTGTCTCTGAAGCTCGACAGTCAAGGGATGGTTAGGGGGATCGATTTCCCAAGAACCTTGATAATATGTCATGGATTTTGGCCATGATGCTGTTTCTTCATCACCACTGGAGTCTTCAAAGGAAGATGGAGTCGATGGAAGCGGGTCAGACACTTCTTCTTCAACAATCGCTTTGCCCTTGCGTTGTGCAGATGATGAACTTGGGGGAAAATAATTTGCCCATCCTTGTGAAGTATCGGAATCAGAGGAAATTTCGATTATTGGAGTTTTTGATGTACTCATGGTTAGGGTTTGTGAAATTGGGGATTTGCTAACAGATTGAGGGATTTATAGACTTAAATGAGGAGTTGGTATTGTATTTAAGGGATTAACTTTGGAGATTTTGGGAAAGTTGACTTTTAGTCAAACCTTTCATAACTCTGCTGCTGAGTTTGAAAGTAAAGGGGTTAAATTGGAAAATTTGGCTCGTCTTAAAACCTAATTCGATCAAAACGGTCTCACACACCAATTTGATCTCATTACTTTTTAATTGCTCAAAACTACATCTAATTCTCACCCAAAACCATTAATTCACCACCTTATATTCAAAACCCCTAAACTCATTATGGCTCGAAGAAAGTATCCTGATGAGCATAATTAGATTGCGTTTCTTAGCAAGGTTTCAGCTGTTGAAGGATGTCATGAAGTTATGGATTTTCTCAGTGCATCTCGATTAAGGTATGCTTTAACAGTTGATCCACCCATTATTAAATCTCATATGCACCAGTTTTGGTCAACTGTTAAGCTTGATACACTCGACGGGGAGGAAAGGTTAATAGGTAGTGTAGATGGAGAGACTATTGTCGTTAGTGAAACAACTCTTAAGAGAAGCCTTCGTCTATCAGGTGTTCCAACACCCCCTAATCTTACCACTGAGGTTATTTTAACTGAGCTTGAGAAAATTGGGTATGAGAGGCCTGAGACTACTGGAACTTTTTATAAAGGTCTTCTTTGCCCACATTGGAAGTTTCTGTTGCATACTCTTCAACACTGTTTGTTTCCCAAAGTAGGTGGATGGAATGAATTTAGTGCTCCTCAAGCCATGGCCTTAGTTTGTTTGGCCACAGGACAACCATTTGATTTTTCATCCATGATTTTTGAGGGTATGAAGAAGTATGTTAAAAAGCAATTTTATTTGTATCCAAGGTTTTTACAACTCATCATATACCATCAACTTAAAGAACCTTTGGAACATACCAACATTGAGCCAAGTAGCAGAATGGCAATCAAGATGTTTGCTTTTCTGAAGAAGAATGGGAAAGGTTTTTCTGGTGCTATCACTCCCCTATCTCAATACATGTTGAATATTGTGGCTGCTATTAATGAGGATGAAGACGCTGGAACTCCCACAGCTTCCCATCACACATCCTCATCTACAAGTTTGAATGTATCATCATCCACTGAACCCCAAAATACTCAATCACCTAGGGCTTCACAACAAGAGGACATTGTGACACCTCAGACCAATGTCAGTATGGATGCAGATGAGGCTGGTACAGGTGATGTAGGTACCATGATGGAAGAGGCTGGCACTACTGTTTCCAACTTAGTAGTTGAACAGGACAGTGCTAATATACCTAAGACCTCGACCATGGCAACATCTATTGTAGAAGGTTCTCAAGAACCTAATACAACTGATGGTAACCCCAGCCAAATGGTTAATATGGGGGGCTCAGATATTCAACCTAGGGTTGAGACTGAGTTTTTGTCCCAAGATTCACCTCTCAGGGAAGTTAACACATCCCGAAGTGATGAGGACAGACCTAAAACTACTACTGAATTGATGGCTGATAAAGTACAAAATGTCAATGCCTATGATACACCTCTCGGACCAGGTAACACAGGTCGAAGTGTTGAGGCTAGCATTGAACTTGAAACAGAGGATTTGACGGTTAAAACACCTATACACAATGCCAAATCCAGTGATCAACCGCTCGGGTCAGGTTACACAGACCGAAGTTGTGAGGATATCATGAAACAATTAAAAGAATTGACGGATACCTGTACACAATTGTCAAAGGAGGTCATTGGTCTTAGAAAGGAACTAAAGACAGTGAAAGCTTCTCAGGGTGCTGAAATCAGAAGGCTTAAGTTTAGGGTTCAACATCTTGAGGGGTTGCTGAGATCAAGATCTTCACAGTTGAAGGTTTCCAAACCAAGTTTGGGAGAGGATGCTCCCAAACAGGGGAGGAATGAAGCAGAGGATAATATGGCTCAAGGGGAGTCTGAGATGGAATTTGATAAGACTGTTGCTGGTGTTGCAGAAAATGAGGATCATATAGTTGAGAATGTTGGTTCTGGTATGGATAATGTTGAAAAAGATGTTGGAAGTAAACCTGCTGCTGATGTTGGTGACAAGAAGGCAAAGAATGATTCTGCTGCTGGCGCAAGACATTCTGCTGTTGCTTCAGAAATGGGTTCTGCTGCTGAAACAGATGAAGACACAATACCCATAGCTCAAATGCTGCTAAATCTTAAACCAAATTCACCAAAATCACAAAAAGTTATCCCAATACCTGAACCACAATCACAACCAGCTGCTCAACTTTTACCAAAACCAAAACAAGTGACTGTCTCAAGACCTAAAGCCAAAGGAGTTATCATACAAGAGCCTGTGCCAACAAGAAAACCTGTTCAACCACCTACCTACAAGGGTAAGGGTAAGAAGAAAATGGTGGAAGAACTTAAAACTTATCCTGATCCTAATGAATTTCCAATTGAGGAACGGCCTAGACATTTGCAAGAAAGGTGGGATGCAGAAGAAGCTCAGAGGGTTGCTGATGAAGAAAAAGCTGAGTATGATAAAGCAATTGAGAAACAAAAGCAACAATCTGAGAAACAATCTGAAGTTGAAGCAAAAGTGGCTGCATGGGAAAATGAGCAGGCAAGATGTAAAGCTGCTATGGCATGGGAGAGAGTAAAATTAGAGATGGAAGATGTTTTTACAGATGAAGGTATTAATAACTGGATTCATCAAGCCATTGTGGAGAATAAGAAAAGGCTTCTGGTTGCAAGAAAGAATAAAAAGGTGAATAGACCACCAACTGCAAGGCAACAGAGAACTCTTCATGAGCAATATCTGAGGAATATGAAGGGTTGGAAATTGAAGGAGTTGAAGCCATACTCTAATGAAGAAGTCAAGCAGAAGTTTGAGGCTGCTAAGAAAGAGATGGAGAGGAAATTTAAACCTTTAACTGATGTTGAGATCAAAGAGTTGACAAGAATCAAAGTAGCATCAAATGCTTATATGAATCCTGAGTCAACTGTTAAAATGGCCAAAGTATCAGATGTTGAGAAAGAGAAAGAGAATGTAGTTGAAGAGGAAAAGCCTGAACCTACTGTTGGTATAAAGAGATATGGTAGAAGAATAAAGCAGGTGGCTAGGAAGAAGAGAAGAACTCAGTCATTGGTGATGAGTGACTCAGAAAAAGAAGAAAGTGATGAGCATCATCTTGAAGAGGTGACTGCTGATGATATGAAAAGAACAATGGATCTCACAGCTCATGTACCACAAAAGGAACCAGAGATAGTAAATGCAGTTCCTTTAGATACCAAGTATTCAATCATATCTTATTCACATACAGTCAGGGATGGAAGTGAAGCTTACTGGGAGGTTATGAGGTCTAATCATCTTTGTTATGGATTTGTTAGATTTTCTCAGATGCTACATTTTATGGATAGAGATGATGTGATACAGATGTGGAGATTGTATAAAGAAAAATATAGTGATCAGAGACCAAAGGTGATATATGAAAGAATTCACTATTATTTTTTGAAGAACATGTTTGAGCCTGATGAGAGAGATCTTGAATGGAAGGATTTGTTGAACTCCAGGGTTTATAAGTGGTATTTGTATCAATCTTGTGGAGTACATGAATTGGTTTGTAAGGGTGTTAAGGTCTACATGCTTGTGGAGAAGGAATACCCTTTGAATAACAACACATCACTTATTACTCAGATGTTAAAGCCTGGAATGTTGACATTGCAAAAGAGTTTCTTTTCAGATGATCAGGCTTATAAACTGATAAGGAAATATGAGAAGATTCTTGAATCAAAGAATTCAAAACAGTAAAGTGTTTGGAAGCATCCTCCTGGTGATTAGCTGGGTTTAAAGGAAACTTGATGATTTTTGGAGAAAAATATCAAGTTTAGGGAAGGATTGTTGGGTCTAAAGATGCTGCTGTTCGAGAAATACACTAAGTGTAACTCTACTGATTAGTTTAGTGACTCTGCTGATTAGACTAAAACTCTGCTGTTGGCTAACTCTGCTGGAATGGGATAATAAGCAAAGTGTAACTCTGCTGCTAGCCCACGAAGACTCTGCTGCTAGACTAGTTACTCTGCTGCTTATTAGATATGTATAGTTTGTTAAGATAAGTTTGGAAAAGATACGTAAGAATATTTTTCTTGTATAGAAAGTCTTGTAAACCGACTAGGACTCCTTATGCTATAAAAGGAGGATCTAGGGTTAGGTTAGATATACGTATCATTATTGTTTTACACTTCAAGGTTTCTTGTCACCCTATTGCTATCGAGCAATCGTATTAATATATTGAAGTGTTGTTTGATAATTCGTTTGTGCTTAATTCTTCTTAAGATCAAATATTAAGTTCCGCATAATATTTGATATACAACTCAAGATCAGTTTCTATACCGATTACTTTAGGTTTATATCTAAAGTAATTAATAAGATCGTGAAGCTCAACTGGGATCAACAAACTGTAAACCGGTGGTCTTCAACATTAATTACGATATTTCCTTCCATCTCTATCCCAGTTAAGAATTCAGCGGAAAGTTTCTGTAAAAAAAGATTAATAATGACAATTATTTACTTTTACATGTGCGTTTAACTACTTATAAGTTAAAACATTCTTGAGTCAACAATTAACTATTACCGGAGTCCTGTTTTCGTCAGCCCGAACTCTACTCTTAAAGCGAGATGGACGTCCCAATATTCCCTCATATCCTCCGAATTCACGCCCATGATAATCATATCCTGTAACATAGAAGGAATCATCCCCTTCTTGTATGAAATGCTACACTTGAACATAACTACCAATGTTTTCCTTTGCAAATGAACTCCATTTGTGACCCTTTAGCGCAATAAGCCCATCATATGCTTTTACTAACGATACTTTTGTCCGAATTCTTTTGTAGTTTGTCAAGTACACATGTTTTTTCCCATTTTAACTTTCCTCCGAAAAAACTTCAGGCATTTCCTAAATCATTATTTAATACATTAATATCCTCTTAAATTTATTACAACTATAGGGCGCATTGTACATTACCTGTGATTTGGGATATGTTGAACGGTCCACCAAAACGACAAATTCAACAGGCATTGTCCTACAAAACCACTAATAATTTAGCTAATTTTGTGCTGATAAACAGAGTATGGTGTAAAACTTATTACACACGCAATATTCTTTCGATATATTCATGTTAATAAATCCCAAATCACACAAACACAGTTATTTCACCTACTATGGAATCAGTAACAAAAAATAATTATTAAAAACCCCCAATTATCAAGTTGAAACAACACTTAATAAAAATAGAATGACCAATTTACGGGAAACATAATAACCAAAACTATTCATGGGATTCAGTTTATTAAGAATGTTAAACATGCAAGTAACATCAAAACATCTAAAACGTAAAGATAAGATGAAAACAATAATTTTAAATATCCTAGATCCGAAAACACAAATACCTAACATAATCAATTACATAATTATTTTCAATAAGGCTAAGCACAATAACAAGATTCATCCAAACATTAAAAAAAAAGTATAACTTACCTATACACTTATATAAATTATAATGGAAAGCATAAGACGATTCATGGTTTTCAGTTTATTAACAACCAGAAACGTGTAAATCGTGTTCATCCTATTTAATAAAACCAGAAACGTGTAAATCGTAAATAAGTTTTTCACATTTATACTTATATATTGACATTCTTAGAACATCAGCACATATTATGTTTAAAGTGTCAAGCCAAGAATGACACCGACGCTATTACCATGGATGAAAACACTGAAACACATTCTTAAAAATGTACGAAATAGGTCTCTATAATCTACCTCACACGTTTATGTCATTCTTCCACAGTATCTAAAAGCTCTGTTTTTTGCAAGCGTATTAACAATGAAAATATTTGTTTACTTTTGATAAATTTTTGGCCTACAAATGATAAAAAAACTTTGAACGACTTACTTATGTATGCATTACTGTTCTACATTTTTATACCATATGACCTGTTTTTGAATAATTAATAACTTATATGTAATCTACCTAACTTACATTTCCGCCATACTTTCATACAATGTTGATACATATACGCAGCTGCATAACCCGATGTTGCTCAACTACTTAACCAAGTCGTATTACATCACAACTAACAATTAATTCATACATGCCTTTAGAAATACTGATCTTACTTTAGGATATCTTTCATTACGATTAACTACTATTACATCTTTCATTAAACATTTTTTTTATAAAACATTCCTAACATCAATCAAAATAAGTTTCCCTTTTGTAACTAAAATCATCATACATTTTCGGTTAAACATAAAACATCAAAACTAATATATTAGTCTTGCATATTAATACTAAAACCCATGTTTTCTTATTATTAGAGGATGCAATATCATAACTAACTTAACATCAGTACAATACTACTACTACACATGCATCTTGAATCGTCTATTTGATGGTAACCGAAACGTGTTTGGCAGTTATATTTGTTCTAACAATAAACATTATCATACAAATGACGAACATGCATTTGCAATCGGTAGATTAAGAAACATAATTAAATAAATAAAAAAGAAAAAAAAAAAAAAAAAAAAGCCTTGCGTCAATGATAGTAACCTGTTTTTAGTTGAGAGAGTTGAAGAAGATGAGTGGGATATTTTAGATGGAAAGTCTTTGTGAAGTAATAGCAGCAAATGATGTAGCCATATTCTCAGTAACTCACTCTAACCAAGATACAACTTTCAAATGCAATCATTGTATTCAAGACAATTGTATCCAATTTGTTTATTAAGAACAGTTGTAAATTATTAATATTTTTTGTATTTTTTTTAAGTACTCAAATTGATAAAATGATCTTGGGCTTTATGTGTAAAGATTGGTTAAGTATATGACAATTATGGGCTTAACAAACCAAACCTTCAACATCTATGTTTATTTTTTCACCATAAAAGTTATAAAAAAAAAATAATAAAATAAAAATTAAAAACGTATTAATTAAATTTTGATTTGTTAATAATTATCTATAGTTAGTTCATATATTTTAGGTAATGATACCAATATTTGTGTAAGATATATTCAAATTCAAATAACAAGATACTCCATCATTTTGGCATAAATTATTAGTCATTAATAAAAAAATATTTTCAAAATACAATACAAAGATATCTTCAGCAATAAACTCTATATAAACTCATGCTAATTTTTAACATTATCAAAGTATACGTTTCTTAAAAAATTGTTTAGAAATGGCAAAAACAGTTTCCCCAAAGGTATACATTTTTTTTGGCTTTTTGTTTTTTCCATTAGTTGTTTTTGTTGTTTGTTAGATTTGTTATACATATATGTTAAAAGGTGCCATCTATTGAACATTTCAGCAATCCAATGAAGATGACATTCATTGTGCATCCACTACTAATGATGTGGTTAAAAATGAAATTTCCGTTATTGATATATCATCGGATGACGAAATGGTATGATTACCAAAAGAATATTTGTGTTACAAAAAATATGTCCATTATAGTTACAATATTGTTGTGTTTTATCTTTTTTATCATTTGCAGACTATTAAAAAAACAACTAAACGTAGAAGATTAACTAATAATGGAAACGTTGTAAAAAACGATGTGGTCGATCTTAGTTCCTCAGATTATGACAAGCTAGCGAATGTTGCGTATGCAACAACATTTGAAGATCAACCTCAAAAGATTGGAAAAGTGGTATGAACTATATACAATCAATATTATTTTTTGTTTGTTTACTGAAAACTATATACGACGTAATAGTTTTGTAAATAAGTTTTTATTTTGAAACGTAGGTTCTTGATGATGAAGATCCTACTCCTACCAAAAATACGCACCACAACTATTCTCTAATTGATGAGGAAACTGATGAAGATCTTGATAAACAAAGTAAGGCAAGTGAAGATGGTGTGTGGGTAGATATCAATGATCTTCCGCATGGTTTTGATGGTTTAGAGAATGCTAACAAATACATTGATGAATAAGCCGAAGAGGATTTAAAAAGTTCTAACCTCTATATTCAGCGATCAATTGATGATGGAGATGATCTAGACGGTTTCATTGATGACGAAACTAAGTTTTATGTTCGTACCGACGATAGTGATGATACCGATCATGATTTTTGAAGCTCTATAATCTTATTCAAATAGCATGATGCTTTCTAATTAATAAAATATGTTACAAACAATCTTAAATTCTTATGT
The DNA here is from genome assembly GCA_021014915.2 of Artemisia tridentata subsp. tridentata. Classification (NCBI taxonomy): domain Eukaryota; kingdom Viridiplantae; phylum Streptophyta; class Magnoliopsida; order Asterales; family Asteraceae; genus Artemisia; species Artemisia tridentata. The sequence goes on along the minus strand of CP139507.1, from coordinate 329,392,175 downwards.
CGATGTTTTTGATTCTTTTAATTTATGGTTTTATTTGAGGGGGGGGATATATGATGAACTCAAATAAGTACATTTTATTACTATCATTTATCCTATTAATTTGACTTGTTTTACTATATTATGTATGAGGATTGATACTTAATCGTTTACTTTTGTAATTCTCAGGTAAAAACAAGCATTTGGTGAAACTTAGCGATTTTGGACTAATAATGGAGCAAAACGTGCATAAAGTGAAAGTCTACTGACATGGACAAGATCAAGTCAATTCTGCTCCAGATGCGCCGCATCTCACTCTCGACATGCGCCGCATCTCTATCAAGATATCACCAGATACGATCCAAGATACAAGAGGACATGCGCCGCATCTTCCCTCAGACAGAAACTATAAATACCCCGTAGACCAGACGAATTTAAGAGTTCGAGTTCGAAACCCTAAAACCGAAGTTCGGACAGCAGAGCAAAAGGACGAATTCAGTCAAGGAGGCAGCACAAGACACACCCAAATCAAAGATACAAGAGCTGTAAGAAGGTGCTGCATGTATTTAATTCATTAAGTAGTTTTGTTTTATTGTGTTAGCAAACTTTAATTCATCAGGATTGGTGGCTTGTGTAATGTGACAACGGAAAGATTGCACTCCCTTTAATACTTGCTTTCCCATCAATTAAAGTTTATATGTTGATGTCTTTGGTTACTACTTATTAGTGCATTGATAACCTCTGTGTTTATTAGTGGCTTGCGGGCATTTGACTGCGGGACAAGATGTGGCTCCCACGGTTGTTTCTAAATTGATCACTTAGGAATAACTTTTAGACATAAGTAATCATTAAGGGTTTACTCGCCGATGAGAATAGGACCAACGAGAAAGGGTTAATTACATACACTTCATATAAAGCTATCAATAAAACAAGTGACAATCTACTTAATTATAAGGACAGCCCTCTTATTGTCTCGAGTATCTATCTGTGTACGTGTGTGCTACTTGCTGATTCGTGCCTATTGGTTTATTTTATTATTTAATTGCAAACAAAACTGTGCCAGTCTCTCAGGCTGAAACCCCCTTGCGTTAGGATATTAAAATACTGATTAGAATAACTAGATAATACGTTCCACTCTTAGTGATCGACACTCTACTTACCATTATCTTCATACTGACCGGGTACACTGCTCGTTAAGTGTGTGTGTTATTGATAAGTCGGCTAAATATAAATTTAAAACTTGAGTAGGCATTAAAACTGCTAAACCGCAACGACACATCACGCGCATCAAGTTTTTGGCGCCGCTGCCGGGGAGTGAATTGTTATTATCTGTTAATTTGATTAGTATTTTAATTAGGTTTTTTCTTTTTATTAGATTAATTGCATCATTGTACTATTTTGCATATTTGTTGTATTGTGTGTTAATTGTTTTCTTTTATTTTTGTGTTTTTATTTTTGTTTCGTGTGTTTAATTTTTTGTTTTTTATTTTTCGTATTTTTCTGTTCTGCTATCGTTGTACTGTGCTAAATCAAACGATACGGCGCATCTGATCTCTCAGATACGGCGTATTGCGTTTAATTTTTTTTAAATACAACGCGTTTAATTAATTCGATACGACGCATCTTTTCCCCAAGATACGGCGTATCTGTTTTTAATAAGAAAATTTTTCTAAGCGATAAAGTAATACGACGCATCTGCTTTTGCAGATACGGCGTATCTGTTTTTAATAAAAAATTTTTCTAAAACATTAACGCCATACGACGCATCTTCTTTTGAAGATACGGCGTATCTATTATTTTAATTAAAAACAGTTTGCGAATTATTAAACAGATACGGCGTATCGATCTCTATCGATACGGCGCATCTTTCTGAATCAAAAATCGATATTTATTTTTAAACGTAACGAAAATACGGCGCATTAACTTTCGTTAATACGACGGATTTAATTTTAATTAGAAAAGCTGATTTTTGATTATTAAGATTGATACGGCGCATTCGAATTTCTAAGCGGCGTATCTATTTTCTGAATAAAGTCTGATTTAATTTTAACGATTATTAGATACGGCGTATCCCATTTATAGGATACGGCGCATCAACAGCAGATATCAGAAGCTTTTATTTTACTTTGATCGTTTCACCCTTCTTTTGCACGAGTAAGTTTTATTTCAGGAAGATGGACGATCCGGATATTACAATGGAAGAATATATCAGACTTGGAGAGGAAAGAGCCTTGAGCAATAATGGGATCTACGATTGGGAAAGAGCAAGATATGGTGCACAAGTCATTGATACGAAAGAAATCACTATGGAAGAATACTTGATTCTTGGACGAGAAAAGTCAAGGAAAGAAAGAAACAAATTGCCATTTCAACACACCTGGTGTATGCCAAGTGATAATGAAGAAGATTCATATACCTTGAAACCAATTCCGGCAATTGTTATTGATAGTACTTTTTCTCCGGAGATTGCACACGATGATGTGTATACGGAACCTTACGTTGAAGAATATCCTGCAATCGTATTACCACCATTAGATAATCCAACGGATGAAGATGAAATGTATTCTAATTTTGATTTCGAACCATTTGACGCCATAGTTTATGATGACATACCTCAGCCAGATTTTGACCCAACGAGGGATTTTGAAGAAATCTGGGATTACTTATTTAAGGATGAAATTCGGGACGATGCTGAAATTGCAAGACCACTAGTTGAAGATGGAGATTCACAAGACGAATTGGAGTCACTTACAACACAAAGTGGTACAAATTTATTTAATATAATTAATCCCGTTACTAATAATCTTGCTAGTTTTTCTAAACAGGTTGCAAAACAAAAAGATGATGAGGTGAAATTTATCACACTACCTATTGAAGCACCTGTGATCAACCCGTATTTGGTGGAGCTCGAGGAAGAGTTTGGTGATGAGCTCTCAAACATTGCTATGATTGATGAAGATGATGATTTAGACCCTATGAAGTATATAGAGGAACTCGATTTTTTACTAACAAAAGACCCTTTCTCATCTTCTGCGGAAGTCAAGGGACGCCTTACTACCAAAGAGACTAACCAAGAAGAAACGGGACTCATTTTTTCTCAACGTACTACTCTTTCAGATGAAATGGTCAAGTCATCCAATTTATCAACCAAACCGGGTAAGAATAGGAAAGATGTACATATATTGCCAAGGTATGATCTTTATTTATTTCTTCCATCTTTAATAGCAAATTTACACTCTTTTCGTGTTTATTGCTACTATCACCCGCACTTGATCTCAAGTGGGGGGAACAACACCCTATTAAACAATAAATAAGGGTGGAGTCAGGCTCGTGACTCGAACAAAAACAAGCGCTTCGTGGGAGGCAACCCATGCTTACCTTTTATTTTATTTTATTTTTATTATTCTGTTTATGTGTCGAGTCAGTCAGGCCGCCGAGGATACGGCGCATCTCAATTCTGAGATGCGACGCATCTCCTGCAATGGTCATATCTTATTTTATTTTTCTGCATTTTTATTTTCGACTTTAAAACTATTTATCAGTTTATTTTAATGCGGCGCATCCCTGGTTAAGGATGCGGCGCATCTTTATTCTGATCCGTATTTATTCCAGGCTCGATACGGCGTATCTTCTTCCATAAGATACGGCGCATCGACTGACCTGATGATTTTCAGTTTTAATTCTTAAGTTTTATTTTTCCTAACTACTAATGTATTATGCAAGTTTGAACCTTTCTTACCTTAGGTGTGTTTTAAAGTGTTGGTGGTATTATAGTTTCCTGGATTTCCTGTGGATACATCAAGTATGAAGCTTTAACGTTCTAATCCACAAGAAGTTGATTTTTGCTCATATACAAATGGAGGATCATACCGAGCAAATCTCAGGGGAGTTTTTCCGTTCTAATTCTTTTATTTCCAGTTTTTAACCTTTTATACAAACAACGAGGACGTTGTTTAACTTAAGTGGGGGGATTGGAGAATTAGAACACTTAACAATTACTTGTCCTACTTTTTCAAAAATTATGCTTAAAATGTGCTTAATATATCAAACTTAAAAATTTTTTAGCATGTTTTTGTTTAAGATCTAAGTTACATAACTGCACACATGACATTATTTTCAAAAATTGTGATTTTTCAAAATTCACAAATCTATGAGTGTGCCGGTGACTTGTAAACTTTAGAACTTGGCTTGTATACTATTCGAGACCACCATAATGAGTATTATTTATATAATTGGAATGACTTGTCTAACTTGGTAAAATTCTAGGATTACACCAAATAGCCTTTATATGTTATGTGTTATTGACTAACTACACTGGTTAGTTAACCCCCGTATAAAACCTTTTGTTACTCTCATTTTTAGAGTAAGATACCCCTAGAAAAACACTCAGAGCCATTCCTTTCGTTTCTTACACCTATGTTTAAAATGTTTCGTTACACCTTAAACCTTAGCCTACCCTGTAGATTAGAATCCGTGGTTGGTTAATTGCTATAGGCAGAGTGTGTTTCCTTACATTACCTGTGTTCGCGTGCGTAATTCATTATCTATGGTTAGGTCGGGAAATTGCATAATGCAAATTGGAGTGAAAGTAAATATTGTATGTTTTTGAGTTTATTTTTCGTGTGTTTACTACTTTCACTATTACCGTCATTTCTGAACGTATGAAAAGTATGAAAAAATTATACGGAAAGAAAGTTGTAGTGATGTGGTGAAATTTTACACATCTATGTTTATGTTTCAAGTTAAAAAAAAAAAAAAAAAAAAAAAAAAAAAAAAAAAAATCGAAAAAATGAGAAAAGGAAAAGAAAGAAAAAAGAGTTGGATGTTTATTTTAAGCCAACGATGTAGAGTTATGTAAGTGGTCGATATCACCACTATTTGTTGTATTATATCTATGGATTGAATGGGAATTGGCAGTTATGGGAGCGCCAATTAAGGTTTATTCTTTGATTAAGATTTTGTTGAGTATAATTCGTGTCTACCTAAAGCGTGTGTTTCAAGTGTTAAAGCGTGAGTTATTCAATGATATGAGTCTTATTCATGGGATGGTTGGGATAGTGATTAACCACACTTAGGATTTTAATTTATTTGTTTTGTTTTGTTTATTTTTATTTTTACACCAATTTATATCCCAAATGTTATCCATACCCTGTATTGTTCTTTATCCAACCGAACCTTTGATTTATTGAGATTAGGGATTTGAGCAATCTTAAGTATCGTAGTCGTGGATTCGGCTATGTATTTATGATTTTGTCGCCCTTTTTGATATATTATTATTGGTGAAGTTTGGACCTATCTTTAGCCTATTCGAGTTAAGGATTTGAGCAATTGCAAGTATCGTGTTCGTGGATTCGATCATGTATTTGTGATTTTGTCGCATTTTCTGGAATTTGAGATCGGTAGTGATTAAGAATAATTAACCCTTAAGCCTAAAAACCCTTTTTACCGCTTTAGACTTGTTATTCCTTAGCTTTAGTGGTGGAGATGTGTATACTTGCCAAGCTTATGATAGAATATTCGTCGCGACTGGACAGTTAAACGATTAGATTTGCTTTTATCGACTTATTTTATTTTACTCCTAATTCGTTAAGTGTTTAGTTGTGTGATTATGAAATAAACGAATACATGCTTAAATATAAAAATAAATCCTAACATCTTTTAGGATACATTTTCATAAATGAAATTCTAAGGTTTACTTGGGGACAAGTAAAGTTCAAGTGGGGGGATATTTGATGAACTCAAATAAGTACATTTTATTACTATCATTTATCCTATTAATTTGACTTGTTTTACTATATTATGTATGAGGATTGATACTTAATTGTTTACTTTTGTAATTCTCAGGTAAAAACAAGCATTTGGTGAAACTTAGCTATTTTGGACTAATAATGGAGCAAAACGTGCATAAAGTGAAAGTCTACTGACATGGACAAGATCAAGTCAATTCTGCTCCAGATGCGCCGCATCTCACTCTCAACATGCGCCGCATCTCTATCAAGATATCACCAGATACGATCCAAGATACAAGAGGACATGCGCCGCATCTTCCCTCAGACAGAAACTATAAATACCCCGTAGACCAGACGAATTTAAGAGTTCGAGTTCGAAACCCTAAAACCGAAGTTCGGACAGCAGAGCAAAAGGACGAATTCAGTCAAGGAGGCAGCACAAGACACACCCAAATCAAAGATACAAGAGCTGTAAGAAGGTGCTGCATGTATTTAATTCATTAAGTAGTTTTGTTTTATTGTGTTAGCAAACTTTAATTCATCAGGATTGGTGGCTTGTGTAATGTGACAACGAAAGATTGCACTCCCTTTAATACTTGCTTTCCCATCAATTAAAGTTTATATGTTGATGTCTTTGGTTACTACTTATTAGTGCATTGATAACCTCTGTGTTTATTAGTGGCTTGCGGGCATTTGACTGCGGGACAAGATGTGGCTCCCACGGTTGTTTCTAAATTGATCACTTAGGAATAACTTTTAGACATAAGTAATCATTAAGGGTTTACTCGCCGATGAGAATAGGACCAATGAGAAAGGGTTAATTACATACACTTCATATAAAGCTATCAATAAAACAAGTGACAATCTACTTAATTATAAGGACAGCCCTCTTATTGTCTCGAGTATCTATCTGTGTACGTGTGTGCTACTTGCTGATTCGTGCCTATTGGTTTATTTTATTATTTAATTGCAAAAAAAACTGTGCCAGTCTCTCAGGCTGAAACCCCCTTGCGTTAGGATATTAAAATACTGATTAGAATAACTAGATAATACGTTCCACTCTTAGTGATCGACACTCTACTTACCATTATCTTCATACTGACCGGGTACACTGCTCGTTAAGTGTGTGTGTTATTGATAAGTCGGCTAAATATAAATTTAAAACTTGAGTAGGCATTAAAACTGCTAAACCGCAACGACACATCTCGCGCAATTTATGGTTTTATTTCAGTATACTTGATAAAATTTGTTCTCAGAATTCGTAGGCAAACTTATACTATTGGTACATAAAATTTTTGGTTTTTTAAGATTCATTGTAACGTTTGATCGTGAAAAATAACAAACCGGAAGTGTATGTAACATTTACACCATCACCATCAAAAGCCTGTGGGCAGTTGTAAATGCAATTCTCGGTTGTTTTTAAAACTATACCTATTAACAATGATTCAACGCATATTTTATTTACACAAACCAATATAAATAAAGGTTCAAATGGAAAACTACATTCATACCATCTGATACATTAAACAAAACCATAATTTGTTCTAAATTAAACCAGTACCATGACTTATACCATAAGTTACTCCTAATACATATTCATAACATAATGTTTTTCAACAAACAAGCATAACCAAAAGCATTGACCCTTAGACATTATAAAGACACATTCTCCACAAGATGTTAAGTTCTTGATCAAAACTATCGAGAAACCGTCAACGTCTAAATAAACCTGCTTAGCAATAATAAACTCAACCACTGACAAAACATTTCTATCCGATCTCGATTCAAATTTAATACCATCACAAATTCACAGTTAATATGAATTAACCTCATTCATCAACAATAAATTAACATATTAATCCAAATTCAACTATTAACTAAAAAAACAACATTCCCATAATATCAATAACATTTGCTTGAACTTGTGAATCTGTTTCCCGCAATAATTAAGCACAAAAAGTACTAACATTCATTCCCACAATAAATATATCATAAGCATATTCATAGTAATAGACATTTCATTAATATCATAACCATATTACAACTATTTTAGTTTAAACAACCAAACACTTAAGAGAGTCATCAACAAAATTGCTACCTTGAAGTAGCACTTACCCAAACATTATCACCCGAAATAACTACTACAAAAACCTTCAACATCTTCACTATGAACCATGACTATTTACATAAACCAGGTAACACAGTTCCACCACTTACCCATAATTAGGTTGTCATAGTTAAATACATAAACTTACAAAAGACAGCTACTTCAACACATCACAAAAAATTAAGACTTAATCAACTTTCAATAATTTTTTTGTAATCTGAAACTTTTCATAAGCATGACGGCCAGTTACCTGGCGCCTCACATTCAACAAGCCAACTTCCTCTAAATCCTCTTGTTGTGCCAACCTCAGACGTTCCAAAGGTTCCTGAAGCACCACTGGGTTACCAAACTTCTCCAGCTCCTTTATAACAGCATACCTATGCTTAAGACGACTTTCAATTTCCTCCCTAATATTTTTATATGCTATCTCATCAGCCCTGTTTGCCTTTCTCTCCCGTTCAAAAAGAACTGCAAGAACATCCTCAAAACAGCGAGAAAGAGCTTCCTTTGCCAACGTATCATAGATTGGAAACCTAGAAGCCATGATTTTGAAGATATTTTTTTTTAATACAATTTCCCTAAAATAAAGTAATGTGAGAGTATAAATAGTCTATAAACACAATGGCTAATCCCTAGCCATATATTAACACCTCGAGAAGTTAAAACATAATGTTGAGTAATAATTAACTTTAACCCATTTAATACCTGTTTTTTTTTATATGTATAAACATTTTATTAAGAGTAATAAAAAAGGTAAAAATTATAGTAGTAGTAACCCTTATAAAATAAATGTATCTACTAATATTATTAGTCAAAAAACATACTCCGTATTTCACTACTAAACATAACCATTGTTTAAACCGACACAAGTGCATCATATAAGAATTATAATGAAACCTAATTTCAACAAAGGCGGTATTCTCACACGGACAACTGTATGTTGCTGTTTCGAGAGTAAAGGCGAAAAAAGGTTTTAAGGTTCTTTGTTGTGACAAAGACAGCGAATACACAAACTCCACAACAAACGTCATGTTCAAACAAGTTTTGTATCGTATATGAATAACCATCATGTAACAAAGTTTTAGTTATACTTATCACTTTCATTTTTTTTTTCAAAGAAGTTTTGTATCGTATATGAATAGCCATCATGTAACAAAGTTTTAGTTATACTTATCATTTTCATTTTTATTTAAAATACTTAACAATTTATTTTTTATATTCGGTTAATTTACTTGATCATATTACTTAAACATATTTACTCAACATATTTAATTAAAGAAATGATACTCATAATATGGATTAAAAGATAGTAGTACTAAACAAATACAGGATGTTTTGCAACAAATCATACCATTATTTAGGAAATGATTACCTTCTTACAATCAAAACATAACAAACTTCAACACATCAAGGATTAATATGTACACATTTAATGATTTAAATTGGAAAACTAACCTTATCACTTCCTTATTTAATACTAATGTCGATTCATTTTACTTCTAATGCCTTATAAAATTCCTTATATTTCACCGTTTAACACGTCAAAATTCACAAACAAAATATAATTACCCAACTGTTCATCATGTTTCCTCTAATGAAGATAGAAAAACGATGTGCTATCAATGGTAAAGATGAAGCAAACCCACCCAAGTAAGTATAACAGTTTCATTATGCATTGTTTTTTCTTTTCCACAAATGTTAATTTATACATTGGAAATACTACTTCACGTAACAGGAAGCAACGAGTCGAGCCCTTAAATGAATCCGTTAATAAAGAATCTGTTGGGTCGACAGGTTAGTTTCTGATTGTTTATACATTTGAATTTATCATCCACATTTTTTTAAAAACATGCGTATGTATATATAATAATAATAATAATAATATATTTACTTATTTACAGTTAAATAGCTGTTCTTTTTATGCGCTAATCTTATAAATATATAAATGTTTGTTCGATGGAATCAACATGGAAGTAAAAGATGATGCAACAAGCTATCTGTTGCATCCTGCCCAGTTGTATTTGAACATGCAGGCTAAAGCAAGAAAGAAAAAGTTGAGAGCGTGGATAAAGAGCAACATGAAACAAATGAATATGAAAAAGGTAAATAAACTGAATGTTGCAATCAAAAGAAGATTGAAAGCTTTGGAAGGTGATGAACAAGAACACTTCAGCAACGATGAACTGGAAGTTGATGAAGAAGAACACTTCACCGACGAAGAACATCTGGATGATTTAGGATATGAAAATGTTCATTTAACATTTGATCCAGAAAAATCACCCAAGTTTAATTGTTAATCTTTTGTTTGATGTTTTATTTGGTTAAGTTGTTTTTTTATGTCTTATTTTAAAGCTTAGAGACATTTCATATTATGTGTCTTTTGTTTAACTATAACAATGATATGTGATTCCATTTACAAAGCTTTGTATAAACATTTCCCTTTACTAAATGTGTGAATTAAAGTAAAGATAACAATGACATGCAAAATTGCATAAAATCCAATTTATGACACGAATGAAACACAAAACTAATTCCCAAAGCACCAAAATAACATATTCAAAGTGAGAATGATTTAACAGACTAAACTTAAATAATAAAACATAACAACGAAGCTTAGTCTTCATCGTCGCTAACGTTGTAGTCAACAACAACATCATCTGTTATGTCATGTCCGGCTTCATGAAGGGCCTTGATCATTTCATCAGCCTTCTTTACCTTAGTCATCATGTTATTCCAACTGCCGTTTTCATTCTTATTAATCTTGTGCCAAATGCCTTTATAATTTAACCATGCTTCATCTGTTTCAATACATCAAAAAAAAAAAAAAAAAAAAAAAAAAAAATGGTAATCGTAATAAAGTTAAATAACATAATGAAAATATAAAAATCGAAATACTTTGTAATATATTTTTACATTTACACTACCTTTAGGTTTTGCTGAAGGTTCTTCCTTATTGATTTCCTTATTGGTGCCATCCTCATGATCAGATGTATCAGTTTCTGCTGGTGTTTCTACAACACTAATATTCTTATCAAGATCATTTTGCGCTTCTGAGTTTGATGAACTTGATTGAATGGATTCACATTTTTTTGTAGTACTCGACATGTTTTGAGAGTATTTTTTATTTATGTGGTATTTGTGTGTTTTGTTTTGAGATGTTTGTAGATGTTATATATACTGTTTGGAAATTATAAGTTAGGAATATATGCACTAATAATAGGGAAATCATAACCATTTATCAATTTTTAATTTTATGTATGAATGATCAAAGTTAATCAAGATTGTTTTTTAAACTTGACCCAATTAATGATCCTATGCTATATATGCAATCAAATATAATGGATCCAAATTTTGTATGCAAATTATTTTCAAAACGGATTATGTTTTAAAGCTCAATATATGTATCAATTTGATTAAAATTCAAATGATTCCATCATAGTTTCAATTATACTCCTAAATTATCTCAATTTGTTTAAAATTCATAATTGAAATGTAATTTCATATTTAAATAATTTTCTAAATTTTTTTATGTCACTTTATAAATGTTTCAATGTTTTTTTTTTTTTTTTTTTTTTTTTTTTTTTTTTTTTTTAAATTTTTGGTCTGACTTTAAGTTTTTATTATGCTTTGTTATTTACAATATTTGTTTACGTAGACGTATTATTATTAATATTATTATGAAGCGAACCCGCCCGACGGGCGGGTTATGAAGCTAGTATATATATATATATATATATATATATATATATATATATATATATATATATACATAATATATATATATATATATATATATATATATATATATATATATATATATATATATCCACTAACTTTGAAGAGACTTTATGTTGTCTCACTTAACCATCGACATAACACTTACTATATAAATATCCAGACACATATTTAAGGATCAAATACGAATACTAAAATTTGACATATACACTTAGGGTGCGTGTCGGAGCCGTTTATTCACCATACTTGACTACTTTCCAATCAGACTACTGTAACATCAAGGTGAGTTTATAGTCCCACTTTTATATGTTTTTCAAACTCGTGGGGAGATACATGCTAGAAACCTGAACACAAGTATTTTTATGTATGCTATCCTGATTGATATTGCCTAAGCTTACACTATTGCCACTAAAAGTCCCTCATATCATGCGCCATTAATCACTTGTGATTGAACGCGAATATAGTGAATAGATCTATTGGAGGTTGACGACCCATTTTTACTAGCCGGATAGATAGCTATAATGCTAGCCGTATTGATAGACAAATGCACTTTATTTAAGACTAAATAGGAAGTTGGCAAGCTCCTACCCAAGGGAATTATTACTACATTTAATTATGTTAGTAATCTACATCACTCTTGTGATTTCATACTATTAAGGTTTGCGTGTCATGAGGCTTAGGGCAATATACTGCAATATTATTGTTTTACTACTACTTAACTTGTGTTCAACCAAATATTACTATGTAAACACTGTGGATTCACTCAACCTTTGTTTTGACTTTTTAGCATGTTTTATCTCAGGTAACTAAGCACAACTTGGCATGGAGTGGCTATGGACTTTCTTATTAAAAGGGTGTCCATTTTGTTATCATTCAGACAACATATTTATGTATTTCAATAACTCCCGTTGGGACCTCTATTTTGTAAAACTCTGATTTAATAAATAAATGATAACTGTTTTATCTAAAATGTCTCTTTTCAAGTCGTTTTCTATTATTATGACTATGATACCTGAAGTAATACCCCAAACCTATTTCCGTTGCGTATACCGAAATATGGGGGTGTTATAGATTGGTATCAGAGTTATGGTTATAGAGAACTAGGTGCAAACCTAAACTATAACTACTTTTCACAACTTAACAAAAGTCCTCCATGCCACAACGCCACTAAAATACTACTTATGCATGTTTATGTTGATTATTTAGTTACATGATGAAATATTTATAATTACCGGGTTGTTACAGAGTTATGTCTTCCTTTACCCCCTGATTATTATCTTATCGGATTCGGGTTTTGAGCCCGAGGATACTATTCCCTACACTCCAGTACACTCCCCAGCACCTAGACGCGCTACATTCGATATTGAGTCTAATCCATCAGAGGAGTCATCTGAGGACATCACGACAGTATCTGATATTGCTCCATTTTCTGACGATCCGTATATGCTTGCTAGGAGGGGACATCATACTTTTGAAGATGCAGAGTCTCCTGAGTTAGATTCTTCATCCTCTAAGTCACTGCCAGCACCACCTTCTCCAGTTAGACATAGGAGAGTTCGGGTTTTACAGCCTTACAAACCCGAACCATTCAAGGAAGCATTCCGCCATTTTCCTAATGGTCTAGTCAGGAAAAATACACCATGAAAACGGGTATTTCGTATTGGACCACGTGTCTCTGAAGTACCATCACCTGTAGCATCATCAGCACCATCACCATCATCACCGGATACACCGCTAGTTCGCCAAAGAAGAACCCGTGAGTCTGCATGGAAAAGGACACTTCCCGTGCCCTCACCACCAGTATCACCATCATCACCTCCACACCCATACATGCTACCCACGTATGTACCACCCTCAGTTCCAGTATCTTCACCACCACCTACACCATCACTCCCTCCCTGAGATACTACCCCTGAGGAGGCACTACCACCACGAAAGAGGACCCACTTCTACACACCACTATCACCTACAGACTTCACTCCCCCGTCTCGGCCGTTTGAGCTCAGCGAGGAGGCTAGGGCTGCTATTGCCCGATATCACTCATTACCTAGATCACCCTCTCTAGATATCACTCCGCTACCACGGGTTTTCGATAAGGGCGAGAGTTCCCAGGCGACAGCAGACTGAGAGCCTACCATCTCTACCCTCATGGCACGTATGGATCGTCATGAGGAACAAATCGTTACAACATTGGGTCATCTGGATGAGCTACCTCTCGAGCGCATAGAGTCGACGGAATATACAGTTGAGGATTTAAAGGATAGCCAAGCAACCATTCATCAAGAATTAGGTGCCTTGACCACCAAGTTACAGGAAACTCGTGAGAAGGAATAGGATTTGGAGGAGCATCATTGTCACACCCCCAAAATCTGTGTTTGCAGTGGAATGGAATTCCGAGGGCGTGACGAACATGGTCAACAAAGTACAAGGAATAAAGAACGACCTCTAAGTGAGTCATTTTAAAACAAGCGTTTGATTTAACATAACCTTTTACAAAACATAGTTATCAGAGTTCACCATCAAAATGTAAGATTTTAATACATGATCAAATGCTAAATAATGCAAGAAAATCTTCATCATGATGTGCTTCCAAAATGTGACTCAAAAGTGCTTCATACAAGAGGTGCATCAACATCACCTAGTTACCTGAGAATACACGCTAAAAGGGTCAACAATAATGTTGGTGAGAGTCATAGGTTTAAATAAACAGTATTGCGGACCACAAGATTTCAATAGCAAGACAGTACAACAAATATAGTGTCATAGCCAAAAATAATAAATACAATGCCTAAGCTCATGACCCCGAAGCTTGACGTAATAGTATGCAATCAAGAACAATAATAAATGCCCCAAATAAGTGTTTGCCAGACAGTCAGAAATAATCTGAATGATATGCGTCCGTTTACCCAGTTGGCACGACCAACCCGGACGAGGTGTCAACCCAAATAGATCTATTCATAACATCCGCGCTTACAAGTAATTAACGGTTCATGATTCGTAGGGGACTTTAATTGGAAATGTGGTAACTTAGGCAAAGTAACAGTTTTAGTACTTGTGTCCATATGTAAAAACAAGCATTGTATTCCCACCCCGAGGGTTTAGAAATCATGTATAAACAATGTAAAAATCGGGGCTGTGAAACTCACCTTAGCAAAAGCAAATCTCGTTTGGTATTTTGGTAAACTAGAAATATAGGTCCGATACCCTAACCACGACCTAAATAATACATATGTCTTAGGCTTCGAAAACAAGGTCAAGCATGCAAGTTCATACTCTAATTTATCACTTGTACATGTTGGCTTAATATTTGTTTTTAAAGTTTAGTTACGGCAATTTGATCATTTATTTAGAAAATTATCACTTTAGAAAACGTTACTTGCAAATCTTGCGACCAAATTTTAGTCGTCAGGTTAACGGTTATCTCAAAAGCCTCTAACGCGTCTAATGAGTCTATATAATGTTCTACTATTTCCGTTTACCCCATTTTAACCAAAACGTATTCAAAAAGGTCAAAAATCCATTTCTAAAAATTCCAACAGCTTTCTATTAGGCTGTCAAAATTATATGTTGACGTAAATCTTTATTAGGCCATAACTTTTGCGTCGTGGCTTCGTTTCTTAAGTTTGACCTATCCCCGTGAAGGTATCTAAGTATACTATTGGCTTTTTAAGGTCTCGGCTAGTCTAGATATCATTTAACCTCAGTTTTTCACTTCTCAAAATTCTGGACAGAATGTATTTTTCAGATTTTTCTGAAAATGTAGTTTTCGTCGTCTAAATTGAAAATAGCGTATCTTTTTCGTTATAAGCCCGTTTTAACTCATTCAAGCGACCACGTTTTCGTTATTGAGTCTATTTTCTATATTTCTAGCCTAAAATTACTCACAACCTACTGATTTCTCCAGTTTTTACAAAACGGGACAGTAGCTTATATAGATGTTTCAAAAGAGTGTTTTCTAGTTTCTATCCCATTCCAAACCAATTTAAATCTTGTGCTAGTTCACCCATGATCTCCTCAACATAATAATAGTAATCTAAGCATAGACTTAACAATATTCAAAGTCCATGTAAATGATTATCAAGAGCATTTAAATCTACATGTTTACTAATATACATGTATACAAATAAGGTTTATTTGTAGTAAGAACTTGTTAAGACATAAACTTTTGTTAAAGGATTGTTGTAAATGTAAAATTTATCAACATGTACCAAGTGATAACTAAGTATAGATACTTGACAAGCATGAAAACATGAAAAACATGAAGTGTTACTAGTGTAAGAGTACTTACAAGAGTGATTAGTGAGATGGGAGTTGTAAAACACTTGCTTAACCTCAAGCCTAATGCTCCAAACCTTTGCTAATGTGCCCTAATATACTTGATCTTAGCCACAACAAAGTTTTCTCCTCTCCTTGGCTCCAAAGTGGGTCAAATGATGACTTATGGCATGTATATATACTTGGACACATTCAAACTCTTAATAGTATAGTCAAAAGTTATGATTTAGTCACAGGGGGGGGGGGGGAGGACCGAATAGGGTGGCTAGGGGTGTAAATTGGTGGTCAAGCCACCAATTAGACCTTTGACTTCCATGTTTTGTGCTATGTGTTGGGTTAATTAATGCCATGGTAAGTTTTTGTCCAATAATATCTATATTACAAGGAGGGGGGGGGGGGGCGGCAATGGTTAAGAGTTCGGATGAAATGAGTAGTTTTGATACAAAAATGTATATATTGTAGGTATTGGGTGTTAAAAATATGCATTGGTTATTGTTTCGGTAATAAACGAAAGTTATACGTATTTAAACGTAAGTTGTAAAGAAATTACTTTAGGTGTCAGGAAATATTTTTGGAACTTTGGTAATAATTTTGGAAGTATAAAAATATGTTAGAAACAATCGTTGAAAGAATCGGGTATGTCGGGTGTTGAATATTGAATAATAAATATCGTTTGTTGAATTCCAAAACCGTAAGTAGTTAAAGAATAGAAATTTGTTTTATAGTTTAAAATTGTGAATTGGAGCAGGAGCAAGATACTGGAGCGTTGTGGACTAAATATTACCTATGTCCTAGTGTACTTGGAATTTATTCTAGGCTTTTCACGTTGGTTCAAGTAAGAGTTTATATGCAAGTTGTCTTCAGTTAATTGTCAAGAAAATAAATTTGAGTTCAGTGAATAGTATTGACCTGAAATTTTGTGGGTTGTGATAATCGTGGACAGTTGAACCAGGAGATACCCCCGCGGTAGGACAATGATTTGTTGATGTCACAGGCTATGATGATGCAGAGTAATGATTTAGTGATAGCCTACTCTAGGATTGCCACACTGGAGTCAGTAGTAGTAGATATCCAGGCCCAGTATCAGGAGAACACGCAGATCCTCCTCAACATGATTGAAGATCTTGATAGTCGTCTTAGAGGACCACCTGGTAGGCACTAGATTAGGTCTTTATCTAGCAGCTTTTGTACTATATCTTAGCCACGGGGTGTGTAGCATAAATATGACACTTGTATCTGTTTTGTTATGTAACAAACTAGCAAGTTATTTATGGCTATATATGGTTGCGATTTTGTTATATTTTGCTGTGTTATGATATTGATTGATGTGGGCTAGTGTTGATCATTTTACTTACATGTGTGATAGTTTTTGGACATGGTATAATCTTACGATTCTCATGGATTTGAATTGTGGTGATCTTATACTTTGGCAGTGTGGTTATGATGTTTTACACATTTACCTTGTTTTATTCTAACGTAACATGGACGTTATGCGAATCCTAAACATATGTTTTCTTGTGGTATTAATAGAAATATGCCTCATACAAGAAAATCAGCTACGAATCCAGAACCAGTCATGTCTCAAGCTGCTATCCGAAAACTAGTTGCAAACAATGTTGTTGTAGCGCTCGAAACACAGGCAACAGCAATGGCCCGTTCTGGAAGCACTAGCAGACCTATCGGAGAAAGCGAGTCAGCTACGGCTCACAAGTACACCTATAAAGACTTCATGAACTGTAAAACAACCTTCTTCGAAGGAACAGAAGGAGTGACTGAGTCGGTTCGTTGGTTTGAGCGTACAGAAATAGTTTTCATGAGAAGTGGGTGTATTGATGACTGCAAGGTTACTTTTGCTACAGGGACTCTTTTGGATGATGTCCTGTCTTGGTGGAACTCTTCTGCCCAAACTATGGGATTGGAAGCAGCCTATCAACTCCCCTGGGCCGACTTTAAAAAGAAAATGCTGAAAAAGTACTGCCCTCGTACCGAGATTAAAAAGTTGGAAGATGAATTTTACGAATTGGCTGTGAAAGGAACAAATCTCAAGACCTACAACAGGAAGTTTCAGGAACTGGCGATACTATGCCCAATTGTTGTACTAGATTTTGAGAAAACATTGGAGAAGTATATCGAGGGACTACCTCGAAGTATTGAGGGGGATGTCACCTCATCTAGGCCACAAACACTAAAAGAAGCAATCGCTATTTCTCAGAGGTTAATGCACAGAGAAATCAAGCTTGGATCCACCCAAGGAAGCAATGATCACAAGCGAAAGCTTGATGACAAGAGAACCACCCATCACTACAACAACCATCCCAACAACAACAACAACAACAACAACAACAACAACCGCAATAACCATCACAACTGTCAAAAAAATTGCAACAACCACCACCACCAACAAAATCGCAGGCAGGAAACTGCCAGAGCTTATGCTGCCACACCATCGGAAGGAAGTGGTTGTATCAGAAGGAAACCATTGTGCAACCGATGCAAGTTGCCCCTCCATGGGCTTTGCACTGTTAGGTGCACAAAATGTCAAAGAATAGGACATCAGACCAAAGACTATAGAGTCACAGGTGCAAACTTACAGTCGGTAGCAATAACATGCCACGGATGTGGTGAAAAAAGGCATTACAGGAATCAGTGCCCAAAGCAGAATGTCAACCAGAATAATGGTGCTCGTGGACGAGTGTACGTAATAGGAGATGGAAACGTACAGCAAAACCAGGATGCGGTCGCGGGTATGTTTTCTCTCAACCAACATCTAGCTAAAGTATTATTTGACACATGAGCCGATAAAAGCTTTATATCTATTACTTTTGCTTCACTACTTAAACTCACCCTCACTGCCTTAGCCAAGACATACGGTATGACTTGAAATCTGGCACATGCACATACAAACAACATAATATCTGGTCTAGATGATGTAAGATACATAAATGATCCAATCATTGACCTGTAGAGATGAACATCAACATCATTACCATCTATGTTTATGAGCAAAGGTTTTTCTGGATCCATTGGGGTGCTTGCAGTCTTGACATTTGTGTTCCCAAATTTCTTCAAAATATCAGCAACATATTTATCCTGACTGATAAATATACCATCTTCCTTCCGCTTGACTTGCAACCCTATGAAGAAATTTAGTTCTCTCATAGAACTCATTTGAAACTTGTCATGCATCAGTTTCTCAAACTCAGTACACATCTCCTTCTTTGTAGAGCCAAAAATAATGTCATTAACATAGACCTTGACACGCAAAATATCCCCTTTTTGCCTCTTGATAAACAATGTCTGATATATCTTACCTCCGTGAAACCCATTGTCCAATAAATACTTGGCCAAGGTTTCATACGAGGCTCTTGGAGCTTGATGCACACCATAAAGTGCTTTCACCACCTTGTAGACTTTGTCAAGATAGTCAGGATCTTCAAATCCTGGTGATTGAGTAACATAAACCTCTTCATCAATTGAACCATAAAAGAAAGCACTCTTCTCATCCATCTGATACACCATGAATTCCATGAAAGAATCAAAAGCCAAAAACAAGCTTATTGCCTCAATTCTTGATACAGGAGCAAAAAATTCATCATAGTCTATGCCTTCTTCTTGAGTATAACCCTGTGCAACCAGCCTTGCTTTATTCCTAATTACAATTCCTCTCTTATCTTTCTTGTTCCTGAACACCCATTTTGTACCAATTGCCCACTTACCCTTAGGCAAATCTACTAGAACCCATACCTTTTGTAGCTTACACTGTAAAAGGTCTTCCTGCATTGCTTCTACCCAGGATGGGTCACTAAGAGCTTTGGCAATTCTTTTGGGTTCTTCCTGAGATAGGAAACAAGATAACAAACAAGTATGAAGGTCTTCATGAGTTTTCCCTTCATAAACAGCACTGATAAAACCTTGTTTATTTGTAGCATGTGTCATTCTCCTTGTCATTACACCAGGCTGCACATCACCAATCACATGATCAAGTGAATGATCTTTGTAAATTCTTGTATGTGGAGTTGAAGGAGCTTGATATGTAATAGGAATGTTGTTCATATCTACTCGTATGTCACCATCAGAAAGATCAGTAGAAAATTGTTGGACTAATAGTATCATTATCTGGCCTAGCTGTATCAACAATTGGCCCAGCAGTACTAGCATCATTAGTACTATTCTCAGGATTCTCTTGATCATCAACTCCACTTTCTTTATTTCCATCATCAACACTCTTCTTTTCAGCATCATTACAAGGTTGTGGTTCATCATTGCTAACATCCTTTGGAGAAGAATCAAACTGTGAACCATCTTTCCACAGTGGCATCATAAGGTAGTCTTGGCTAGATCATGTCTCCATGCTAGATTAACCTGCATCAAAACTATCTTTTGAACCTGCAAAAATTATTAGAGTTTGTACCTGCAACAATTGGTACATAATTCATTGATTCTGTTAGCATATGAATATTAAATAACCACTTAGGTCCATCTCCTACAACACTAGACTTATTCTCCAATAACTTAACATGCAAGTTTTCTTCTACCTTCCTAGTTCTAATGTTGTATACCCTAAAAGTCTTACTATTCATAGAGTACCCAACAAAGAATCCCTCATCAGATATTCCATCAAACTTGCCCAAATGATCTAAAGTATTAAGAATGGTAACATGACATCCAAATAGTCTCATGAAGCTTAGAGCTGGTTTTCTACCTCTAAATAGTTCATAAGGAGTCTTGTTATGATGCTTCACTACTAAAACCCTGTTCTGCACATAGCAAGCAGTATTAACTGCTTCAGCCCAAAATGTAGTAGGTAACTTAGAGTCAGCTAACATGGTTCTAGCAGCCTTAATCAGTGTCCTGTTTCTCCTTTCAGCAACACCATTCTGCTCAGGAGTTCTAGCTACACTAAATTCCCTCTTAATACCTTTTTTTATCACAAAACTCATTCATAACTCTATTCTTAAACTCCGTTCCATTGTCACACGTGATTATTTTTACTTTCTTATCAGCTAGATTTTCTATCTAAGTAATAAAGTTCTTAAGGATGCCACTAGTCTCATCCTTGATAGCGAAAAAGAAAACTCAAGTAAACCTGCTATAATCAATAGTGACAACAAGACAATATTTCTTATTCATCAGGCTACTCACAAAAGTTGGACCAAACAAGACCATATGTAACATGAATAAAGGCTGAGTAATAGAGTTTTGAATCTTGGACTTACAAGTGGCTTTGTGTTGCTTTCCCTTAAGACAAGCCACACAAGTTTGGTCATTTTCAAAACGTTTTTGAGGTAAACCTCTTACAAGGTTATCCTTAACAATTTTATTAATGGTTTTAAAATTTACATGACCAAGCCTCCTATGCCATAGCATTGATTCATCCAATGTGGCCTTTGCAACAAGACAAGTTAAACTCTCTTTAGGAACAATATTCTTCATATCAACACTGTACATATTATTCTTTCCAGGAACTTTAAGTAACACCGGACTTTCATCAGCTAACTTAAAGTCAGGAGACAGAACAAAACATTCAGTTTCAGTAAAAAGAACACTGTTCTTTTTGTCACACATCTGTGAGACACTAAACAAGTTAAACTTTAACTCTTGAACAAAGTACACATCTTCAAAATCAAGCTTACCAGTTCTGATAGTACCTTTACCAGTAATCCTTCCTACTCTGGCTCCTCCCTCAAAGGCAACATATCCATAATCAAATTCAATGAAGTATGTGAGATAGGACATGTTCCCAGTCATGTGCCTTGAGCATCCACTGTCAAAATAGCCCGGATCTTCTTTTTCTTGTTGTGGATGATCCTGCACATAAAAATAATGAAATGAGTTTCCTTTGAGGACCCAAGCCATTACTAACTTGGATCTGCCTCGTGCATCAATATAATTATGTTTCTTCAATACAATTGATGCACTATCATGTTTGGTAGGTCTCCGAACCCAACATGCTGAGGCCTTAATAGCATTACTCTGATTGAACCTAACAGCATTTACAACTGCTGAATTTGGCCTACCAGTATTAGCTCTTTTATTAACAGTATTAACCTTTTTCTCAAAACTCCTGTTGGTAAATGATGTTTTCTTATAAAAGGGCCTTTTAACAGTTTGTTGTGCTGATTTAGAAAAACATGATGTTGGTTTAGCACTAAAAATTATTGATTTGGGGTAAGCAGTGTTAATACAAATATCGTCCTAAAAACGTTATTTATATTTTACGATCTTTGCTTAGTTTTGTTAATGACAATTACAAACTTTATCTTTAAGCAAATCATAAATAATATTAAGTCTTTTACATTTATAGTGATATGCATTTTACAAACACATTTCATATCACAAAGTTTTCTAGAAATGACATATACAAGTTTACATGCTTATTTCTTAAAATGGAAACTTTATTAGTTAAATATTAGGATGACATCATGGCATGCATCATCTACACAATCTTGGTAAGATTTTGTAATATTTTGTTTAGATCTTCAAGCCAAAGAGTTGACATTCGAAGATATGGAAAGATATAGCAAGATTTGGAAAGATTTGGAGATATCTTAGCTGGCCTGACACGGCGGTACCAAAGTGGTTGATGCGTGGTTTTGTAACCTTACAACAGGTTTTACCTCTCGAGGGATCTCAAGAGGCTTACAACCCCACCAGGCAGTGTACCTGACCGATGTAGTATAGTGTAGTGGTAAGTACGGGGGATTGATCGTTCTCCACAGGGAATAGTGTTCGTTAGGTGTGAAAGACTACTCTAATTAGGTCTAAGGGTTGAGGAAGATTCTTTTTATGTTTTTATAATTTTTATGAAAGCAAGTAAAATCTCGGGTTTGAAAGAGTGGGCGGAATTAGTTGCTAGCCAACTAACCCAAATTACTACGAATGCAAATAAAATAAATAACAAAAATGAAAATGTGGTGAGAAACTTATGTGTAGAGAAATGTGTTTACTTAGATTTCCTTACTCCCTAACTATTTTTTACCGGTTAATTAGTGTGTATTAGTCGCGTGGATGACGGGTGTATTCCTTAATACCATTCGTGGGGTGGCGTACTTACTTCCCCAACTCTACAAGCTCCTACTTCACTCCTATGTCGAGCCGGCTAGGAAGCTCCTAACATGGGATCACTAGAATTCGCTTGTGCATTAAATACAACCATAAAAACCTTTAGTACGCATTTGGTTAATGTTTCTTAAGACGTTCAAGCAAGTTACCGAATAGGAAGTTAGCCAGTTTTCTTAAGCCTAACATAGATAAACAATCATCCAATACAACTAACAACACACTAATAACCAATAATCAATAGCTAGGTTTCATTAGATCTAAGCAAACACAAGATAAAATTAGCCTAACATGTTAAACAAAAGACAAGAATAAGATAGAATCAAACAACACATAGACATATTGAATGATTAATTGATAACTTATCTTTCAATGTAACATGGAAGATCTCAAGGCAAAAAGCCTTGAAAAAGATGCTAAAATCGTCTTAGGGTTTTCTCCCAAAATTCCACACACTAAGCTCTCCCTAATGACAAAAAATTAGAAAACTATATATAGATTTTTGGATCTGACGGCGTCACCTTATGGAGTGTGACGCCGTCACCTCGCCGCTTCTAGGGTTCCCGGATGACCTTCTTGACGCCGTCCCTCTTTAGCTCTTCAAAAATCCATTCTGGCTTATCAAGGCTTGACGCCGTCGAACCTTGAACGTGACGCCGTCCCCTTTTGATTTAAGCCGTGACGCCCTTGATCAAGTTAAAGCGTGACGCCGTCAGAATTCACATGCTATTTTCACTGGCTCATCATGAGTAAATTTCACGTCCAACTTTTCTTGCCAAGGCATGACGCCGTCTGGGGTTAAATGTGACGCCGTCAAGAGTAACTTTTAGCCGATTCTTGAGACTTTGTCGTTTTCTTCACTTTTATGCTCCAAAAACGTCCAAAATGCCTCCTTTTCCAGATTTCTCCTCAAAAGTACCTAAAATGACAAAAGGAACGATTTAGGGCAATATTTGATCAAATAAATACGATTTAGGGCTTAAATGACCCCTTAAAAGCGGTACACTTTTCGCTTCATCAAATACCCTTACACTTGAGATTTGCTTGTCCTCAAGCAAATGCGCTTTTATTCTAATCAAAATACAAGTTAGGGGTCATTTAATGCAAACATAAAAGTAATTACAACAAATATTCGTTCCACTCTAATCATAATAAGCACGGAGATTACAAACTAGCACCTCACAAGTAGTGTTTAGATACTCACATCTCTCAAGTGTCATCAAAATAAATCTCATAAATGAAAACGGATAATATCTCTCACTACCTGTCATAGCAAATAGATTACCATAGGCTTGGGAAAGGATCGAAAACCTCCTCCACTAGGCGTAAGCACCTAAGATAAACTATCAAAGAGGGCTTTTAAATGGGTTATAACGTTAGGTGTAGGGAAAAGGAAAACACGGTTTTGTTGGATAAGGGATATTTTACTGGTGGCGAGTTAAAGATCTTGATCAATTACATGTACTATACAATGTTGCTAAGCCAAGACTCGACTCAATCTTAAGCTAGAAACAAAATAACCAAATAACAGAAACATAAAAATAAACATAAAATGAAACGGGATGGTAGTCCGTATGTTTTTTCTATTTTTCATTTTCTCATTTTTTTGTGTTTTTTTTTTTTTTTTTTTTTTTTTTTTTTTTTTTTTTTTTTTTTTTTTTTTTTGCATACACTCTTGCCCTACCATCCAAAATAATACATCATAGGGGCATTGCATTCCCCTTACACTTGAACTTTTACATAACTTTACAAATACTAATCTAACGACTCGAATTAAGATAATTGAAAAACTTGGAGTACTTTTAAAATTATTAGCACATATGGGGGTAATAAATGATGTTCTTCCCCATTACTCCATTACACTAGTACTTTACCCATGAGTCCCAATCGTCCCAAAACAATATGTACAAAGATATGACTCGACTTAGCAACCATGTAATCAACTAGATAATTAACTTGGGTTTAAACAAATGTTGTAACAATAATGCACTAAAAATGAGTGCATACAAGGTAGGCTAAGGCGATTTGGGTGTACATTTAAGTGGGGTGTAAACAAATTCTTCCTTTAAGTAAAATGCTTAAAGGTCGAAACGAAAAGATAGGCTCTGAGGGGTGTACTAGGGGTATCGTGTACTAAAAATGAGTACAACGCAAAGGGGTGTGGGAGAATTACTTGACTAATGTAGCCAATGTAATTATAACAAAAACACAGGTGTAAAACAACGGGTTAATCCTAATGCCTCTTATCACGTAGTAAATCTAACTACACGAATGTAGTCTCACTTGTGGCCTTGGAATGGTCCTAACGCAAGTTCTAGAATCTAAGTGCTACCGGTACACACATCATAGCATAAATGCTTTTCCTACCAATTCTAGGGGCGAACCTCACATATTTGGGGGTGGAAAATTTTTTAGTGGTACGGTTTTTGTGCTAGTCATATAACTCCTATCCGTGAGACGCTCATTAAGATCAAAGTTTCACTCCTAAGTGTTGTAAAAAATTTTAAATTTGGCACTAAAATTACCCTAACAGGTATTTATCTCAGTTTTATTACACATCTATTATTAAACAAACAAAAATCAAGCGCAATGGCATTCTCTAAAATCGTACTTTTACCCCCCCTTACACTTAAGATGAACATTGTCCCCAATGTTCAAATAACAAGATGTAAAAGCAAAAAAGTAAAAGAATGAAATCAAATACTCCCCTGATTCGCTCGGTGGATAATGAAATTACACGGTTAGATCTTCCTCCAAAGTAATGTAGAAGCTCCATGACTAATGCATCGCCACAAGCTTGATTCAAAACATTTCCTTGTCCAAAATAACCTGTTAATCCTGAGAAAACAAACACGAAAACCTGCATAACATCGGCGGGAAAAAATCTATATATAAGGATATAATGCTTGTGGAATGATAATTTTGCAGATTCCTGGAGATTATAAGTTGGAGATTTTAATAAAAAACTTTTTATGAAAACAAAACTTTCAAAAATTTCTGAAAATTAAATCTGACGCCGTCAGGTTATAAACCTTGACGCCGTCAGAAATGACCTGACAAAAATTTTCATTTTAAGTTTCCGGAAAATTTCTGGAAAAACCTTTACCTTACTTCCTGGAAATCCTGCAAAACATCATTATGACTCGATACAAGCATTTGACTCAAACAAATACGAATATGTATGCTATTTTATTATTATTACGATTCATGTTCATTTGTGTTCTAATAAACCGATTTAGATTTCCCTTACACTTAACTTTTGCAAAATACCTTTATATGTAGTTAAGACGAAGTTAAAAACAAAATAAAGCATTTTCACAAATTACTTTTGAACATGAATCAATAATGATAAAAATTAAACACACATACGGAAAATAAAATCAAACAAACAAATAAATAAACACACAAAGCAAATAAAGCAAATAAAGCTTGGGTTGCCTCCCAAGAAGCGCTTTTCTTTATTAACGAATCTTGTAGCTAGACTCAAAGTCACGCTACCCTATGTAAGTAAGCTCGTCATCGAGGACGTCTTTAGGGTTAAGCTTGGATTGAAGTTTCCTATTGGTCCGCTTAGTACGATATATCTTTTCAAACTTCTCTCCATCCGGGTCATACAATGTCATCTTAATATGCCATGACCCATCTCCATCTTTGGGTGGTTTATCCCAATTCCACTTATGATCATCTTCCTCACAAATCCACTTATTCATTCCTAGGTTAATTGGCAAAACTCCTAGGAAATCAATCATCTTTCTAAAAACTAGAGAATCTTCAAATGGATCCAATTCGGTGTCCCTAGCGAAGAGTTGCTCTACCGTATGCGTTCGGTTAACAAAGTCCTCTTCTAGGTAAAATGGGCGTTGGGGTCCTATGAAGTCTCTATTAATCCAAGGTCCATATCTAGATGGTCTCCTATTTGATTCTAGCCAATGTGGTGTTGGTTCCTCACTAGTATCATAGGCATGTTTCTTAACATCATAGACTGACCAAGTATCTCCTTCTCCTACCTCTATCTTGGATTCCTTACAATCAATCATAGCACTAGCGGTCGCCAAAAATCCTCTACCTATCAACAAGGGGCATGTAGGGTCGCTAACCATATCAAGGACGTGGAAATCGGCTAAAATGGTTAGTTTTCCAATGTGCACTAACACGTCCTTAACTACTCCAACCGGGTAAGCAACACTCCCATCCGCTAAACCTATTATCACCTCAGTTTCTTCAAGTTTTCCTAGTTTTAGAGAGGTGTAGAGAGGTAACGGAAGTAGGTTAAGGCTTGATCCAAGATCGGCTAATGTGTCATAAGCCTCCGAATTACCGATCTTGCAAGGTAGAACAAATAAGCCCGGATCATCTAACTTCTTAGGTAGTTTGTTTTGAACGAAGGCGGTCCCTTTTTCGCCTAACTTGAGCTTCTTCTCATCCAACACATCAACAACCGGACTTTCAAGGTGGAGCTCCTTGAATTCTTCGTCAAGGTTTTGAGTGGGAGGTGTTTCAACTATGTTGTTGACCAATTTGGATGTCATAACTTCTGGGTCATTTGGAACGACTTGGGTTTGTTTGAAACACGTGCTCATGGAATTGACCGAATAATATTGTGGACAAGAACTAGGGGACGAAACTGATGAAATAGCGTTGACGTTTAGTTTCGGGTTCTTGACCGTGTTACTAGGGAGTGCTCCCATTTCTCGGTCATTGAGGGCTTTCAACAAGGTGTCAATCTTATTGGTCATCTCGCTTTGTTTTTGTTTGAAATCGGCTTCAAACTTTGCTAAACGAGCTTCTTGAGATGCCATAAATTGAGACATCAATCCTTCAAAGTTATCGGTACTACCATTGCCGGAAGGATTGTTGTTGAAAGTACGGTTCGAGTTGGAACCGCTTGATTGGAAACGATTAGGTGGGTTGGAAGAATTGGTTTGTTGCGTGTTTTGGTTTTGTTTCCACCTAAGGTTCGGGTGATTTTTCCATGAGGGGTTGTATGAATCACCGTAATGGTTTGGCTCGGGTTTGAAAGTGTACCACTTGTCTCCCGCTCCGTCGGTACGCGAGGATGCGTAGTCCACAAAAGCTTGTTCGGGGAGTTCCATGCAATCACGAGTGTCGTGGGGACCACTACATAATTCACATGAAGAAGTGATTTTGTTCACTTGGCTTGAAGGTTTAGGAGCCTCGTAGGATTTCATGAGAAACTTGACTTGGTCTTCAAGTTCTATGATCCTACGGTCAGAAGTGCTTGAATTGTTCGAAGGCAAAGATATTGCCTTGACCGTTTTATTCAAATCACGGGGATCACTCCAACTTTCGTTGTCATAAAGAGCAAGATCCTCTAGGAGAGCCCATGATTGTTCCGCACTTAGATCACGTAGCTTGCCACCGGCCGATTGGTCAATGGTTTGCCTCGTGGAGAGATTGATATGGTCATAGAAGATTTGGACTTGGAGCCAAAGTTCTATGCCATGGTGGGGGACTTTTTGGAGTAAGTCCTTGAATCGAGTCCATGCCTCGTAGAGAGTTTCGCCTTGACGTTGTTGGAACATCAAGATATCATTCCTTAGCTTGGTAGTTCTTCCCGGTGGGAAAAACTGAGCAAGGAAATGAGTGGTGAGATCATCCCAAGAGGTGATGGATCCTGCGGGTTGACGTTCTAGCCACTGACTAGCTTGATCCCGCAGAGAGAATTGAAAGAGACGCAATCGGGTCGTCTCTCGAGTGGCAACATCAAGGTCTATAGAATCAACGATTTTGAGAAAGTCCTTGAGATGTTGATTAGGATCTTCAGAACGAAGTCCATGGAATGCGCATCCGCTTTGCACCAACCGGATGGTGTCGGATCGCAAGGGTGTGATATTGGCTCCTTGAGTGAGCTCAATGGTGTTTCGATAGCCATGGTGGCTAGGACGGGAATACTCTCCTAAAGTACGGGCTCTAGGAGGTGGTGGTGGTTGTTGTGGTGGTGGGTTGTGGGGGTTAAGGATATTACCATCTTCCATGATGTCGGATGGTATGGTTACGAACAAAGACACGAAGAAAATAGATAGACTAAAGAAAATCTAGAAAAATAAAATAAAAATCTCACTAGAAAGGAATCTAGTGAGTAGACCTAATAGAAATAAAAATTCAACCTAAACAATAACTATTCCCCGGCAGCGGCGCCAAAAACTTGATGCGTGGTTTTGTAACCTTACAACAGGTTTTACCTCTCGAGGGATCTCAAGAGGCTTACAACCCCACCAGGTAGTGTACCTGACCGATGTAGTATAGTGTAGTGGTAAGTACGGGGGATTGATCGTTCTCCACAGGGAATAGTGTTCGTTAGGTGTGAAAGACTACTCTAATTAGGTCTAAGGGTTGAGGAAGATTCTTTTTATGTTTTTATAATTTTTATGAAAGCAAGTAAAATCTCGGGTTTGAAAGAGTGGGCGGAATTAGTTGCTAGCCAACTAACCCAAATTACTACGAATGCAAATAAAATAAATAACAAAAATGAAAATGTGGTGAGAAACTTATGTGTAGAGAAATGTGTTTACTTAGATTTCCTTACTCCCTAACTATTTTTTACCGGTTAATTAGTGTGTATTAGTCGCGTGGATGACGGGTGTATTCCTTAATACCATTCGTGGGGTGGCGTACTTACTTCCCCAACTCTACAAGCTCCTACTTCACTCCTATGTCGAGCCGGCTAGGAAGCTCCTAACATGGGATCACTAGAATTCGCTTGTGCATTAAATACAACCATAAAAACCTTTAGTACGCATTTGGTTAATGTTTCTTAAGACGTTCAAGCAAGTTACCGAATAGGAAGTTAGCCAGTTTTCTTAAGCCTAACATAGATAAACAATCATCCAATACAACTAACAACACACTAATAACCAATAATCAATAGCTAGGTTTCATTAGATCTAAGCAAACACAAGATAAAATTAGCCTAACATGTTAAACAAAAGACAAGAATAAGATAGAATCAAACAACACATAGACATATTGAATGATTAATTGATAACTTATCTTTCAATGTAACATGGAAGATCTCAAGGCAAAAAGCCTTGAAAAAGATGCTAAAATCGTCTTAGGGTTTTCTCCCAAAATTCCACACACTAAGCTCTCCCTAATGACAAAAAATTAGAAAACTATATATAGATTTTTGGATCTGACGGCGTCACCTTATGGAGTGTGACGCCGTCACCTCGCCGCTTCTAGGGTTCCCGGATGACCTTCTTGACGCCGTCCCTCTTTAGCTCTTCAAAAATCCATTCTGGCTTATCAAGGCTTGACGCCGTCGAACCTTGAACGTGACGCCGTCCCCTTTTGATTTAAGCCGTGACGCCCTTGATCAAGTTAAAGCGTGACGCCGTCAGAATTCACATGCTATTTTCACTGGCTCATCATGAGTAAATTTCACGTCCAAATTTTCTTGCCAAGGCATGACGCCGTCTGGGGTTAAATGTGACGCCGTCAAGAGTAACTTTTAGCCGATTCTTGAGACTTTGTCGTTTTCTTCACTTTTATGCTCCAAAAACGTCCAAAATGCCTCCTTTTCCAGATTTCTCCTCAAAAGTACCTAAAATGACAAAAGGAACGATTTAGGGCAATATTTGATCAAATAAATACGATTTAGGGCTTAAATGACCCCTTAAAAGCGGTACACTTTTCGCTTCATCAGTGGTACACTGACGGATCCCTTTTGAGGGATCCGCCAGATCTGTGGCCTGTTCATCAGCTTGCCTATAAATAGCAAGCTGATTATTTGGCCAAATCATCACTTACATATCTTAAATTAGATATCCTTTCATTTACATATCACTAACCCTTAGCATACTAACATTACATAGATCTTTCCTTTTGTAGCAAAGAAGATCTCAACATAGAAGGATCAACATACTGTTGTCATCCTGTAGTATAGAGTCTGTGTGATCTTGCGTCAGTTCACACATCATAGTTGCATCTTTTATTCAGTAGCAACCGGTTAGTGTTTTAGTCCTCAAAATACATAGAGTGTCGGGAGTGGTTGTACCCTTGTAAAGAACTCGACATCTAGCTTAGTGTCGGTAATCATTTAGGCGACGTCAGGTTGGTTCTTCCATAAACAAGAACTCGGTATTTAGCTTTGTAACGGAAAAAGGTGTAAGCGACGTGTATTAAGGTTTTCTCCGCCGAGAAGGGAGCTTTGTTTCTTAGTGAAGAATAACATTCGAGTTAGAGGCTCGAGGAGTGGAGTAGGGCAAGGATAAGAGTCCTTGTAGCCGAACTACTATAAACATCCGTGTTATGTGGTTTGATCTTTCCTCTCTTTACTTATTATATCTATTATACATTTATGGCGCTACCCGCCCGAAATTTTGTTTCTACCCGCCCAGCAAGAAAATGGGTTACCCGCCCTATTTATCGTCACTCACAAACTCTTCTTTATTTTGAGATCCGATTGTTGCAATCCGCCACCAGATTCAAGTTTTTCCCGATCCAAGTTTTGGCGCAGCTACAGTAGCTACAGGGATTTTGTGAGTGTAGCTACTGCTGATGAGCATTAACAAATAATATATTTTAATTCCCTCCCTCTCTTATATCCGGGTTATTTACATACAACCACACACACAAAAAGGTATCGGTGAGATCTAGAAGCCACAGATTCATTCACACACAACCACGCAGCCATTATCCGCATAATCATCTTCTTCAGTTGTAGGTAAGTTATTCTCTGTAAATGATTGTGAATTTTTGGAGATCCTTTTAAACGGATGTGCTGATTTTTTTTTTTTTGGGTTTTGATAAATCTATGACAAATTCCAGGCACCCATTATCGATTCACCAATATCCACAAATCTGTTCTTCTACAAATACCGTCTGATAATATGAAAGTTTTTTGCCTTTTAATATTTTTTTTTAATTTCGAACTTAGGTTTCATGTTAACTTTGGGGTTTTCATGATTTGGTTGGTTAATATTGTTGATTATCATTATTTATAAAATTTTGAACTAGATTATGGATTTTTATAAATTTTTGTGACTATTTTTATTTTTATTTATTAAAAGGGATAAAATTTGAAGTAGAGTCAGGATTTTTATAAAATAAAATAAAAAATAAAAAATTTGTTGCTGGGTACAGGTACTTAGATTTTGATAGCTTTGATTGTTTTTATTATTTGTAAGAAACAATTATTGGTTGCTAAAAATTCAGAACACATGGACTGCTGTTATGGATTTTGCTTCCAATATATAAGTTTTTTTGTGATATTTAGAGGTTCAGGCTTGACGGGAAAGCTAAAAGATTGAACTGCCTTCAAAGAGTCCTAGTCGGTGAAGTGTGTAAAACCGAGATAGAGATTAACTACAATTGGTTTAATCAGATGGTAATGTTACTCATCCATCTGATTTGTTCAGGTAATGTTACTTTGTGAGTCTTTTAATTTCCCATGTTCATGTAAGCTATATAACATTTCACTACAATCTATTTATGGAAAAATTAACTCATGTGTAGGCTTTGGGATCCATATTGCTATAGAAGACAGCAAGGTTGAGGCCTTAAAACAACAGCTTGAAGCAGGAAGTTAAAGTGCAGTACCATGGTAATCAGGGGGTGTTTAGATTTTTTTCCCTCTTTTTATGCTGCTCAACTCCTTTTGGTCCACATTTAATGTTATGTTGACTTGCTAAATATTATATTGTTCTTGCAGGTTGCTCAAAGGGTCCGTCAAATGAGGGAGTACAAAAGCAGCTCCTACTATTCAAGTATCTAAAATAATTGCAGGGTAAGCATATAACAGGTGCACAAGGTCTTAACAATTTGTTGTTTGCCGCGTGGCATAGAGTACGTAAACCATTTGGGACTTAGGTAAAAATTGTCAAAGGCATTGTTCAGTTTTGCTTCTAGACTCTAGAGTTCACTGTAACACTTTACTATTGGTGGATATAGGTTTGCTAAATCATTTGATAAATTACATTTTATTAGTAATGTTAGTTATTTTTTTGCTACAATAATAAGCATAACAATGAGTCAATGAGGTTGATGATTGAGCATCAGAAAGTTTTGCTTCTAATAATGAAGCAGTGATTATACAATACCAACCAAAGCAGTAAGCCAGCGAAAAAAGAGGCAACTCATGTCGATGTGTGACGACAACTTCCTGCTGATTCTTTATTATCTCACTGTATAGGTGAATAGAGTTTTGCAAATTCTTCCTATGTTTTTTTTTCCCGTGCTAATATTTTCCTAAATATGTTGCTACTGCAGGTTTAGTCGAACCGCCAATCGGACCAACGGAAACTCATGAGTATGTGCAAGGACAACGCTTGGTTGGTTCTTTAGTGTCCCATGATGCGACAGTTGACAATGAGGCTGGAAGGTCGCAACACAAAATATGCATCAGTTTTATCACCAGGCCAGCATGAACGGATAGGGTGAGTGGCACTCAAGCCTAATATAATTACTTATCTATAACAGCTTTTTTTAAAAAGGAACAACAATATAAGTTGTTTTGATAAGCATTTCCTAGCAACGAACTTGGTGAAATTGCATTAAGATTGTATAGTGAGGTCCTAATATGTTATGAAGCATATGTTATAATTGTATAGTTATCCTAACACCTCTAGCATTGGCTAACAGGAGTTGAAGCAGGGAAGAAAGCAGCAACAGAAGTCTTAGCTCTACAGAAGCGAGTTCCACCATTCTCAATGAGGCCAGGTATGCTCAAATGTCTTGAATACGCTTCAATAGTGACAAATGTAGCCTTTTAGCCTTATATATAAGCACATCATTATGGGTCCATATATGGGGGTGCAATATAGAACAAGGATAAGTTCTAGAAATGTTTCACATTGAGCATCAACTTACGGGCATTGTGTTTCTCTGTCGTCGCCGGGGAGCTCTCGGTCAGTTTATAGTTTTCCTGATAAATATTGAACGTTGCTTATGCTGCTGTTTATATAAAATAAGGTACCAACTAAAGAACAAGTGGATGCTTTATTGAAGTAACTACGTAGTTGTGCCACCATTCCAGGTGCTCTGTTTTTCTCTTTTAGATTTCACATAAATTGGTTATGCCTTGATGCCATATTCATGATTAAAAGATATTGCGGCAGTTATGTTAAAAGCGTTGTAGTATTGATAAACTCATATATTTTTGCAGAGTACGTGTCGTTAATCATCGTGAAGGTAGGTTGCAATTAGAACTGACGGTCCTTTGAACTCAATGCTTCTGAATTCAAAGTTCAACGCTAATAAGATTGCATATAGTTTTGCTTTCTTATTCTGAGCACTTTTTTTATTTATATTGCAGGTTCCAAAACATCATCTCAAGATATGAGTGTAATTCAAATAGTTCATATAACCCAATTCCTGGAGCACTGGTATCTGATTGCTTTTTTATTGCTTATTTTATATACATACTCCATGCGGCAGTTATTGTGATGCAGGTTTTATTAGACGATGATAAACGATCTGTATATGACAAATATGGAGAGGCTGGGCTTAAAGGTGCTGCTATGGGCAATGGGGTGACTTCTATGTACAGAAAAACTTATTTTCTGAAAAACTTATTAGTTTCCAGTTATAAATTTTGCTTACCGGCACATTCAAATCAGTTCATGCAGGATTTCAGTAGCCCGTTTCATTCTGGTGCTCTGTAGGTTGTGGAAAGAGATTGATTGTAGCTTTTGATTTGGGGTTCGTTGGTATGCAATTTCTGAAGAAACTGCGCCTGGTAGACAGCCGCATAATTTGAAAAGGGAGTTATATAGAACCAATGATCTTGCTGATATCTTATGCCTATCGTTGTTAGGTATGTGATGATGGAGTTATTTATAGTGAGACTAAAGTGTATAATGTGGTTTTGAATCAGAATTTGGTTTTATCTTATTGTCTTTACGAGTTGTTAGTTAAGCGGTAAAAGAGGAGCTTTTATGTTTGCGAGTTGTTAGTTAGTGGACAATATTTAATTGTGCCGATTGATCCTGATATGTGTCATTCGGTTGTTATAATTTTTTTTTCCAATTTCATATGCAGGGATAATTTATAAAAGAAAACAGTTGAAAGATCTGAGACATGTTTTCCAGGATTTATCAGTTTACAACAGATTTAGCTCCTGTGATTGCCTGTGCTCAAAATGTCAAGCAACCTTCTGGTACGAAGAAAGACTAAGTAACTCCACCCGATATACCGGCCCATTGAGTTGCGCCTGTTGTTACAATGGTGGGTCCGCCAAATTGCCCAAACAGGTATAACCTCATCTAATACCACTGGCCAAAAAGCTTTTCGACCAATCGCTTTCGTTACCCGAAACTACTCTTTTGGTAATAATAATAGATGTTTTAGAATTGGTTATTGACTTGGCCTTTGGATCAAGTCATACATCAGAAATGATTTTGTGTTGGTTTTTGTATATATGCATTACAGTGGGAACATGCTAATAGATTCAGAAAATGGTGTGAATCAAGGGTTTGAATTTAACTGTACTATAAATGTTTCAAACGATAATGGCTAGCCAATTTGTTTATGAGCTGGTCAGTTTTACAATTCCGGTTTCGCTATTACATGTTATTTTTCCTTATCGACCGAGGTTGTATACTACACTTTATCAGTAGATTTTTGTTCTAAATTAATGTAATTGCTTTTAAAGATGAATTCATTATGCTGTTCTCAGGAATTGAAACGAACAAGTGTACTTTGTTCAGGAACTGAAGTTGAACCTTTTTAGAGTCTCACTGATGTGTGACAAAAAGAACAATGTTCTTTTTACTGACACTGAATGTCTTGTTCTTTTTCCCAACTTTAAGTTATCTGATGAGAGTCAGGTACTACTTAAAGTTCCTAGAAAGAACAACATGTACAGTGTTGATATGAAGAACATTTTTCCTAAAGAGAGTTTAACTTGTCTTGTTGCAAAGGTTACGCTTGATGAATCAATGCTTTGGCATAGGAGGCTTGGTCACATAAATTTTAAAAAAATTAACAAAATTGTTAAGGATAACCATGTAAGAGGTTTACTTCAAAAATGTTTTGAAAATGACAAAACTTGTGTTGCATGTATAAAGGGAAAGCAACATAAAACCACTTGTAAGTCCAAGATTCAAAACTCTATTACTCAGCCATTATTCAGGTTACATATGGACCTGTT
This sequence comes from Artemisia tridentata subsp. tridentata, assembly GCA_021014915.2. Classification (NCBI taxonomy): domain Eukaryota; kingdom Viridiplantae; phylum Streptophyta; class Magnoliopsida; order Asterales; family Asteraceae; genus Artemisia; species Artemisia tridentata. Next base: position 329,356,183 of record CP139507.1, on the reverse strand, counting down.
TGGTCCTACTTCTATGAGTAGTTTAATGAATAAGAAGTATTGTCTTGTTTTCACTGATGATTATAGTAGGTTTACTTGGGTTTTCTTCTTAGCTACCAAGGATGAGACTAGTTATAATACCCTAAAGCATGGTTCCTAAAATCCATGGCTAAATTGAACTTGAAACCGAGCACAAGTATATTAACTATAAGCTACAACATGAGAATTACACAATTCAATTAATATAAACTAAGCTATCTAAAATCGACATACATGGTATATGTAGGCAACACATCACACGATCCATACTAGGTCCAAAAAGAATTAAAATTTTGTACACAACTTTGGTATAGAAAAGTCTAGAACTATTTTAAAATTTGAATGGGAGAACTTGGTCATTTTTTATCCCCTAATGCTCGGCTATTCCCCTTATATCTCCCCTCCTCTATCATTTTTCCAACTGAAACTTCACAAGCACAAACACAGAAAACCCTAATATAAAAACTAGGTGGCGGCAAGTAGTGTTGTTCTTCCTTCAATCGAATAGCAAGTGGTTCAAGGAGAGGCGTACAAGGGTGGTGTGATCGTGATTAATTTCTGTTCGAAAGAGGCTTTAGTGTGGTTCGTCTAAGGTGGTTCTTGTGGGTCAAATTCTAGTTCTTTTGTCCTCATTTTGTTCTTGTTTCATTCGACACGAAGGTATTCACCTTTGATCTTGTTTTCTCTCATCATGAACACGTTGAAATACTAATATAGTGTCCTAAAATAAGCTAATGATCAACCTATAATACTAATGAATGAAAGCTTGTAAAGAATACATGAAATATCGGAACCTCACATGTGTCGATCTAGGGTTTTCATTGCCAAGAAATAAATGTTAATTTATATTTATGTGTGACTATTCGAACTGGTAATATGAATGTTAAAATGGATCTATATTGTGCATGAAATAACGAGCCATAATGTTTATATAAGAAGGCTTATAACCTGGTAAATGAAACGTGTAATATGAGAAGGATATGTCGATTTAACAGGATGTACTTTGTGTGTCATGTGTAGCGTGTAACATAGAAATGTTGCATGCGTCCTCACGCTATACATATGGGTCGAATTCATGGAATTAGGGCAGAAATGGATATGATCTTATGTGTCGTTATGGTGAGTGTATGGGTGTGAAAATAGGTTGAGTTATGTGGGCAAAATAGGGCTTGTATGTTGTTATTTTATGTGGTTCAAATAGTGTGTTTGGTGTGTGTCGTGGGACTAAAAACATGAGGGTATTATGCGTGTAAATGGAGTCGAGTCAAGATGGGTTAAACATTGGGTAGAAAGGATGTTTTCATGGTTGAGTTTTGGGTCGATCTGGAAGGAAATAAAAGGGTCCTATGGGTTTACTGATTTAGGGTTCAAAATGGAGTCATATGGGTGTGTTGGTGTCAGGTAAAAATGGACGAAGAGGGTGGATATGGTTGGGTCGATCAATGTTCAAATTGTGTGATTTTATGTCAAGTGTTGTGTCGTTAAAATGGGCAAACAAAAGAGAAAAGGGTGTCGAATATGTTAAGGTTAGGTATGTATAAAAGAATGTGTATATTGTGTTGAGTGTTTGGCTAGATATGGGTTAAAACGGGTCAAGAGGAGTAAGTTTCACACCCCCAAATACCTGATTTGTAGCAGAATGGAATACCTCGGGCGTGACTGCCATAGCATCACAGTTACAATTATATTGAACGAACTAAAGTGTCGTTTTAAAAGACATCGTTTGATTTCATAAAATATTCGGAGTTTACAAAAGATAGGTCCCAAAAGATGATTCAAGTTTGCGGAAATAAGTTTGTTACAATCAAACGATAGTTTAAAGTGCATATAAATACAAGTGAGGCGCGTCGTCACCGCGACTCTATGAAATGTCCCCATGCAGGCCAAGATGCGAATGCCTTAATTACCAGAAAATACATTGCTAAAATGGTCAACAATAATGTTGGTGAGAATCATAGGTTTATGTAAATGATAAGTCTCTACGGTAACCACAAGTATAAAGTGAAATGACAAAAATGTCACATAAAATAGTACATTGGCTCTTTAGCTCATGACCCCGAAGCTAGACTGAAATGAATGCCCCACCAGAGTGTTTTTCCAGACACTCTGAATCTGATATAAAATGAAATGCATCCGTTTGACCTGGTTGGATCAACCAACCCGGATGGAGGAGTCACCCTCAATAGATCTATAAACTCACTCTCGCTTACTACATAATTAACGGTTCATGATAAATAAAAAAGGGGACTTTAACATGGCAATGAGGTAACTTAAGCAATGTAAATGAATTTGATACTTTGGTCCATATGAAAAATGGTGCAATGTATTCTCCCCCGCAAGTTTAGAAATGAAAATATAAATTGAAAACGGGGCTATGAAAACTCACCTAATGCAATAGTTATGATGACAAAAGTGGAAACACTGAAATGAGGTACGATCTCAAACCGCAACCTAATATGAATGATATGATCTAATGTAAGTCATGAAATGATGTTACACATGCAAATACGTATGTTACCGATACCACTTGTGAAATTTGGAAATAATGTTTATCGTCGAAAAATATATTTTTGACGTCTTGTTAAGTTATAAAACACTTTTCGCGTATATATGTTGTAACGACATTCTACGATCGTTTTTTGGTGATTTACCAAAAAATAGAGTTTTTCGTCGCAAATAAAACACTTTGATAAATTTCTGAAAATGACTAAGTAGCCTCGCAAAGCTAGTCGTAAGTTGGTGAATATTGAGTGTTAGGCAACGATCTCCGTGTTTTTAGGAAGCTCGTGACAATATCTTAAATTCGTATCATCGAAATTTAGTCCATACGAGTCCCGATCATAAAGAAAAATAATGGTCAAATTAGATAGTCTGCAAAATTTTTTTGTTTTTGTGTAGTTTACGGGTATATTTGAAAGGTCGTATCTTACTCGTTACAAGTCCGGTTGACAAACGGCTGGTCAATTTAGAAAATAGGCCAGGAGTACTTGATTTTATTTCAGAGTGTTAATGTCTCAAACTGACTCGATCATTGAGAAAAATGGCTCCAAACTTGGTTACATGCAAAAACAGTTTTACACTTAGAAACATTTTTAATAAAAAGCTGATGAAAATGTGTTGTGAACGTCGGGTTTCAAACGCTTGTATCTCGGTCGTTATAAGCTCGTTTTCTACGTTCTTTTTATCCTCGGCTTCGTATTACAGCGAACTAATAGATTTTTGATATGTTGGCTTGTCTAGATCGCGTTCAATGCCTCGTTTTAACCATTAAAAATCGTGTAACAGCCCACTATTTTTCAGAAAACAGTTTTAGTCGTCAAACTTAGAATTAACGTATCTTTCTCGTCGTAAGCTCGTTTTTACTCATTCCAGCGGCCACGGCTTCGTTTTTGAGTGTATTTTCTAAATATGTAAACCAAAATAACCCATGGTCTACTGAGATTTCCAGAAATTGCAAAAATGGACAGAACCTCATCTATATTTTGTTAAAACCATTTTTATTAGTTCAATACTTGTACATATCCCTTCCAATCAACACCAAAGCTATTCTAAACCTACCATACACCTTCTTAGGGTGTCATGGGTTCCTAATCTTCACCAAAAATGATGGAGCTCATAAGATCACTAATAAAGTTCTTTAAATTCATTTTAGAACACTTACTAATTATATTTGTATGTCTGACTACTAGCTTATTAAAATAAATGAAGTAGAAGTATAAATGAGTAGGAAAAATACTTAGAACACTTACTTGAGGTGGATGAGTTTTTGAGGTTAATGACTTAGTTATTTCTAGGTTTTTATTTCAAAACCCAAACAAGAAACACTAATGAAGCTAGGAAAATATTTGATCTTGAAAATGGTATGGTTCCTCCTTGTTCTTGATCTTGGCCGAATACCTCACAAAGAGAGGAAGAAGATGGAGCTTTTCTTTTGTTACTTGAAGTATTATGTGGTGTTTGTAAGTATAATATCTAGTTAAAGAAATTTTGGTCAAGGAAATCAAGTAATTCAAGACTTAGGGGGGGGGCATGGGCCGTAAAAATGGGGAAAGGAGGGATGAGGTGTGTGTGCTAATAAATGATCTTGTCTTTGAGGTGTAAACTAGCTAGATTTAGATGTGTTTAGATTAGTTTTAGCTAGGATTTTTTGTTACCGGGTACCGAGTTAGCTAGAAATAAATTTTGACCGAACAAAATAAAGTATGACAAAGTCATAAAAATTATAAAATCACATTCCTTGCAAGTATCGGGTGTCCAATTACTTATCGTGTTGAAATTTCGTAAACCATCGTAGTTATAAGCTTTTAACGGTATATATAGTAAATAATTTTAAAACACCGGGTAAACTAATAATATAATTTTTATATCACTGTAATGAGTGTGAAAATATATTAGGATTATAGTCGGGAGTGTCGGGTATATTGTTTGTAGTAAGTGATTGAGTGATAGCGTTTATTTAATAAATAAATATATGTGAATAGAATTATGCAAACCTGTGAATGACCTAACATGAAAATGATGTTACTGATGATATGTAGACTACTCTAGTCTATATGATGTGTCCTTAGTGATATTCCATGAATACGCAGCAAAACCCTTACGGTTACGCGAATTTTGATACCCGTAAACCTAGTTTATGAAATGATGAATGTTAACCATGAATAGTGATTTCCCTCTGGGAATGAATAGTATTTCATGAATAGTAAAATTTTTGATAACGTCTCAAAGTCGCAAACTGACTTCAAAAATGATGAATAGTGAAATGATTAATAGTAACCCGTGAATAGTAAAATTTTGAAGTTTGGAAAATGACATGAAATTAGGATTTGTCACAGTCTTCCACCCTAAATGGAATTCAGTTATTGTTGGTCTCTGGAGTGGATTCGGTGAAAAGATGTGGATATTTTAGTCGCATCTGGTCTTCCCGCTCCCAAGTAAACTCGGGTCCTCTTCGAGAATTCCAGCGAATTTTTGACGATAGGAATTCGACTCTGCTTCAATTGTTTGACCTCACGATCCATGATTTCTGCTGGTTCCTCCAAGAAATTTAGCTTATCGTCGAGTTGAATTTCTTCTAATGGAATTACGAGTGATTCATCCGAAAGACACTTCTTGAGGTTTGATACATGGAATGTGTTATGTACGCTACTGACCTCTGACGGAAGCTCAAGTCTGTATGCCACTGGACCAACTCTATCCAGAATCTTAAAGGGTCCAATGAACCTCGGGTTCAATTTCCCGCGCTTTTCGAATCGTATCACGCCCTTCCAAGGCGAGACCTTCAACATAACTCTGTCGCCAACTTGGAATTCTAATGGTTTGCGTCTAATGTCAGCGTAACTTTTCTGTCGGCTTCTGGCTGTTCGGAGTCTTTCTCGGATCTGGATTATCTTTTCTGTTGTTTCGCGAACCATGTTTGGACCAGTGAGTTGTGCTTCGCCAACTTCGGCCCAGCAAACAGGGGACCGGCACTTTCGACCATAGAGTGCCTCGAATGGTGCTGCTTTTATGCTGGTGTGATAACTGTTGTTGTAAGAGAACTCGATCAGTGGCAAATAGTTAGCCCAACCATTTCCAAAGTCAATCACACATGCTCTGAGCATATCTTCCAATGTTTGAATCGTTCTTTCGCTCTGACCATCGGTCTGAGGATGATAGGTAGTGCTCATGTCTAATTTGGTTCCAAATGAATCTTGTAATGACTGCCAAAAGTTTGAAGTAAATCGACTATCTCTGTCGGAAATGATTGAGATTGGTACACGATGCTTTGAGACTATTTCCTTGACGTAAAGTCTGGTAAGCTGATCCATAGAATAAGTCTTTCTGATTGGTATGAGATGGGCTGATTTAGTGAGACGATCAACGATTACCCAAATAGCATCATAACCGCCTGCTGTCTTGGGAAGTTTAGTGATGAAGTCCATTGTAATGCGTTCCCATTTCCACTGGGGAATTTCTGGTTGCTGAAGTAATCCTGATGGTTTTTGGTATTCGGCTTTTACCTTAGAGCAAGTAAGGCATTTGCTAACATACGTAGCTATCTCTGCTTTCATATTTGGCCACCAATAAAGTCTCTTGAGATCCTGATACATCTTATCAGAACCTGGGTGAATGGAATACTTCGACTTGTGCGACTCATGCATAATCAACTCTCGTATCCCGCCATAGAGAGGTATCCAGCTTCTATCCTTGAAGCATAATACTTCGTCTACTCTCTTTATAAAGCCATTTGCATTCTCTGGCATTCCATAGAGTTTCTCATTTGGTCGATTTTCTTCCTTGAGTGCCTCCATTTGAGCCTCGAGGATTCTTGATGGTAAAGGTGAATTGATCGTCATTCCTAATGATCTGACTCTCAAAGGCTTGAGTCGTTCTTTCCGGCTAATGGAATCTGCCACAACATTGGCTTTTCCCGGGTGATATCTAATTTCACAATCGTAATCACTAAGCAATTCCAACCAACGACGCTGTCTCATATTAAGCTCTTTCTGATCAAGTATATACTGTAAGCTCTTGTGGTCTGTAAACACTACACACTTAGTACCGTAGAGGTAGTACCTCCAAATATTGAGTGCAAAAACCACGACACCCAATTCTAAGTCATGAGTGGTGTAATTCTTCTCATGAGTCTTGAGTTGTCGAGATGCATAAGCTATCACCTTCTCGTTCTGCATTAATACGGCTCCAAGTCCTTTATGTGATGCGTCACAGTATACCACGAAATTATCGATCCCTTCGGGTAGTGCCAAAATTGGCGCACTGCAAATCTTTTGCTTCAATAACTGAAAAGCGGACTCTTGTTTCTTTCCCCACTCGTACTTCTGGTTCTTCTGTGTCAACTTGGTCAAAGGTTTAGCTATCCTAGAAAACCCTTCAATGAATCTTCTATAATATCCGGTAAGTCCTAAGAATTGACGAATCTCTGTAGGAGTCTTGGGCTTCGTCCAATCTTTAACAGCCTCGATCTTTGTAGGGTCAACCTGTAATCCTTGACTATCAATAACATGACCAAGAAATTGTACTATTCGGATCCAAAAATCACACTTCGAAAATTTGGCATACAATTTCTCTTTCTTGAGTAGTTCTAAGATCGTTCTGAGGTGTTCGCTCTGCTTCGTTCTTCGAGTAAATCAAGATATCGTCGATGAATACAATCACAAACTTATCCAGATACGGCTTGCATACTCTATTCATAAGATCCATGAATACCGCAGGTGCATTGGTTAATCCGAATGGCATTACTTGAAACTCATAATGACTATAACGAGTTCTAAATGATGTCTTCGGGATATCTCCCTCCCGAACTCTGAGCTGATGGTAACCGGATCTCAGGTCGATCTTTGTGTAAAAACTAGAGCCTTGCAATTGGTCGAACAAGTCGTCGATTCGGGGAAGCGGGTAACCATTCTTTACCGTTAACTTGTTTAGCTCCCGATAGTCTATACACATCCTAAAAGATCCATCTTTCATTTTCACAAACAAGACCGGTGCCCCCCAAGGCGAGTAACTTGGCCTAATGAATCCATTGTCTAAGAGCTCTTGCAACTGGTTAGACAACTCTTGCATTTCTGATGGTGCTAGTTGATAAGGTGCTCGTGCGACTGGTGCAGCTCCTGGCACTAAGTCAATCTGAAATTCTACTTGGCGAGTAGGTGGAAGTCCAGGTAAGTCTTCGGGAAAGACTTCTGGAAAATCTTGGACAATCGGTACATCTTCAAGTCGTTTCTCATCCGACTTCTTTTCTGTTACATGTGCCAAGAAAGCATAACAACCCTTCTTTATGTATTTCTCGGTTTTGACGCATGATATGATACTAAGTCTAGTCCCACTTCGTTCACCACAAATGATCAAGGTTTCTCCGTCATAAGGAAGATGAACAACTTTCTCATCACAAATGATTCTTGCATGATGTCGGGATAACCAATCCATACCGATGATGATGTCGAAACTTCCAAGTTCTACGGGCATGAGGTCTATATTGAATGGGTGATTTAGGAAATTGAGAGTGCAACCACGGACAATGGTTTTGGTGCCAACTAAGCTACCGTTAGCTAGTTCGATGTGGTAAGGAGTGTCTAGTGTGGTTGGTTCGATGTTGAGTAAACGTGCAAATATAGTAGAAACAAAACTTCTATCGGCTCCTGAATCAAATAAAATGGATGCATAATGATTATTGATGAGGAACGTACCCGTAACAACATTCGGGTCCTCCTTGACATCTTCTCCTCCCATAACATAAACTCTTCCTCTAGCTGTTCCACCTTGGTTCCCGTTTCCTTGATTCTTCCTTTTTGGACAATCACTCTTGAAGTGTCCTTTCTCTCCACAGCCAAAACATGTCACTGGGGGTCTCTGATTATCGGCCACAATTGGAATCTTGCAATCCCTGGTCGAATGACCAACCTTCTTACAGTTACCACAAGGATTAGGACAATTCCCAGGGTTATGATGACTTTGACACTTGTTGCACTTGGGTAAGGTACCATTGTAACCTTTCTTTTCTGTTGGGCCTGCAGCATAGGCCTTGGCAACTTCTTGTCTCTTTGGTGGTTGTTGAGTAGCATTGCCACCCTGATTGTTGTCCCACCTTCTCTTGTTGTTGTTGTTGTTATTATAGTTGGTATTGTTTCAGTTGTTGTTATAGTTGTTGTTGTTTCGGTAGTTGTTGGAGTTGTTATTGTTGTTACGGTTACTGTTGTTGAAAGTTGTTCCCTTCTTTATCACCTGAGCCATAAGCTTCTGAGATATTCTGATTGCTTCGTACAGTGTGTGCGGATCAAAAGAAATTACATCCCCACGGATGCTGTGTGGTAGCCCTCCAATGAAGTTTTCCAACAACTTCTCGTTATCCGGAGCCATAGTTGGACATAACGCGGCCAACTCTTGAAATCTCTTGATGTAGGTTTCGATCTCATTACCAGTAGTCACCAACTCATAAAATTCTGTTTCTAACTTCTCCACTTCGGTGCGTGGACAAAACTTCTTAGTCAGTAGCTTCTTGAATTCTTCCCACGTGAGCTTGTAAGCGTTTTCCATACCAATAAGAGGTACATAAGAATTCCACCATGACATAGCGTCATCTATGAGTGTACCAGTAGCGAACTTTACCTTGCAATCATCTGGACAATTGCATCGAAGAAATACAGATTCAGTCTTTTCAAACCAACGGATCATAGCAGTGGCTCCTTCAGTGCCTTTGAATTTTATGGGATCGCCGTTCTTAAAGTCCTTGTATGTACATTTTCGAACATTAGTACCATTAGCAGCCAGCCCAGCAGCTTCTGCTGTTTCTGCCTGAGAAGCGGCTTTAGCAGCCCGAGCAGCTACGGCCTCTCTTTCAGCTACTAGTGCTGCCTCTATACTATCCGAAACAAGTTTTCTAATATCAGCTGGTGTCATCGCTTGAGTAGTTTTCTTTGGCGGCATAATTCTTCATAATCACAAAAGATAACAATAATGAGAACTCACAAACAAAAATGATCATCATACACAATATACAACCACAACATGTATAAATACAATGAAATCACAACGAGAAACAACCACGAAATATCATAAATATAATCACAACACACATGAATATAATACATGAAAATTTCGGCATACATGGACCGATGTCATAGATACCACAACCATTCCTACATAATAGAGTCAACACTTGGTAAAGTTTGCTTGTACAACAACCAAAAGACAACAAGTTCTTTAAACTATGTCACACACCCCGTGACTAGGATAATAATAGTAAAAGCTAACATGATATAAGTCTAATCTAGGCATCTCCTGGTACTCCACCTGATCGACTCTGAAGCTCTCGGATCTCTGTAGCTAGTCTGACCACAATCTCCTCCAGATGCTGAATCCTAAGCTGAGTAGCAGCATCCCTGCTCTCCAAAGTAGCAATACTCGCACGTGCTCAAACTAACTCGCCTGCCTGTAGCTGCTGCTCCTCCTGTGACATCTGGGCTCTGTCAACCAACTCTGGCATCTCCTGCCTCAGCTCAATGATGCGCTCACGATCCTCCTGCTGTCTAGCCTCTAAACCCTGATATGAAACATCAATGGAAACCCTACCTAAAACCAAACCCTCTATCTCCTCCTCCATCGCCTCAAATCAGCTCAATGGAATCTCCTCTAACTGACCTAAGGCCCTGTCAATCTGCTCCTTCTGATGGTCTAATCGTGTCTCAAGTGTAGGAGCAGTAGGCTGTATAGCGGCTGCAGCTCTAGAACTCTCACCGACCTCAAACCTACTAGGTGGTGTAGTCTCTGAAGTCTTAGTAGTAGCTGGTGATGGTGTATCAAGTCGTGTACGCTTCTTGAGTGGCAAGTCAGATATGGGTGTAGGGTCTCTGGGATGTGATGGTGCTGGTGGTGCTCCAGATGGTGGTGAGGATGGGGATAATGATGATAGAGATGATGGTGATGATGGTGGTGATGGTGTACAGAATACTACTCTCTTTCGCGCTGTCAAGCGGCGTCTGAGAGGATAAGATGTAGTAAACACTATGGGACGAACACTAGGGTTAGGGATAAGTGTTGCTGGTGGTAATGGTACATAAGAAGCAGGTGATCTAGGAGTACGAGTAAGAGAACGTACTCTCTTCCTAGCAGTGAGCTTCATAATGGGCTCATTCGGAGATAGTCGGTAAGCCCGACCGAAAGGTATCAGCTGTCCTGGTCGAATGATAGGGACAGCTCTAGCCCTACGGCAAATCAGTGGTGATATGGGTGGTGTAGGTGCGACTTCGCCCTCCTCAAAGGGTTCAGTCTCTGCATCGGATGGTATGGGTGATGAGTCTGGTGTAGGGTCAACTGATGCTAGGACTACAGTAGGTGGTGACGAGACATCCTCCATGTCAGAGTCTGAAGTAATAACGATAGGATGAGTATCTGAAGACATCTCTGTGACAATCGATGCGAAATGAAAGTAAATAACCCGCATAATGTATGTATGAAACTACGTGTATAGTGAATATGCAATTATGATGAAATGATGTGATGCTGTGATGATGTAGTTATACTCAAGGGTATCATGGACAACCTAGTTCGCTATAACCTTAGCTCTGATGCCAATCTTTCACACCCCCAAATACCTTATTTGCAGCGGAATGGAATACCTTGGGCGTGACTGCCATAGCATAACAGTTACAGTTATATTGAACGACCTAAAGTGTCATTTTAAAATACATCGTTTGATTTCATAAAATATTCAGATTTTACAAAAGATAGGTCCCAAAAGATGATTCAAGTTTTCGGAAATAAGTTTGTTACAATCAAACAATAGTTTAAAGTGCATATAAATACAAGTGAGACGCTTCGTCACCGCGACTCTATGAAATGTCCACATTGATGCGTGGTTTTGCGACCTTACAACAGGTTTTACCTCTCGAGGGATCTCAAGAGGCTTGCAATCCCCACCAGGCAGTGTACCTGACCGATGTAGTATAGTGTAGTGGCAAGTACCGGGGGATTGATCGTTCTCTAGGGGAATAGTGTCGTTAGGATTGAAAAACTACTCTAATAGGTCTAAGGGTGAGGGAAGATTCTTTTTGTATTTTTTATAATTTTATGAAAGCAAGTGAAATCTCGGGTTTGAAGGAGTGGGCGGAATTAGTTGGTAGTCAACTAACCCAAATAACTAAAATTGCAAATAAAATAAAATAACTAAAACTAAAAAGGTTGTGGAACTTATATGGGGAGAAATGTGTTTACTTAGATTTCCTTACTCCCTAACTATCTTTTACCGGTTGATTAGTGTGTATTAGTTGCGTGGATGACGGGTGTATTCCTTAATACCAATCGTGGGGTGGCGTACGTACTTCCCCAACTCTACAAGCTCCTACTTCACTCCTATGTCGAGCCGGCTAAGAAGCTCCTAACATGGGATCACTAGAATTCGCTCATGCATTAAATACAACCATAATAACCTTAGTACGCATTGGTTCATGTTTCTTAAGACGTTCAAGCAAGTTACCGTATAGGAGGTTAGACAGTTTTCTTAAGCCTAACATCGATAAACAATCATCCAATACAATTAATAACACACCAACAACCAATAATCAATAGTTAGGTTTCATTAGATCTAAGCAAACACAAGATAAATCTAGCCTAGCATGTTAAATAAAAGACAAGAACAAGATATAATCAAACAACACATAGACATATTGAATGATTAATTGATTACTTATCTTCAATTGAACATGGGAGATCCAAGGGTATAAAACCCTTAAAAATGGCAGAAAAATCGTCTTAGGGTTTCTCCTCACAAAGTTGCATACTAATGACTAAAAATTATGAAAATATATATAGGAAAACAGATCTGACGGCGTCACGTTATAGAGCGTGACGCCGTCACCTCGCCGCGGTTAGGGTTTCTTGATGGCCTTCTTGACGCCGTCCCCTTTTAATCTTTCAAAATCCTCTCTGGCGCGTCAAGGGTTGACGGTGTCACACTGGGGCTTGACGCCGTCACAGGTACTTTTTCAGCAGATTTTGAGACTTTGTCATTTTCTTCACTTTTATGCTCCAAAAACATCCAAAATGCTTCCTTTTCCAGATTTCTTCTCCAAAGTACCTAAAATGACAAAAGGAATGATTTAGGGCAATATTTGATCAAATAAATACGATTTAGGGCTTAAATGACCCCCTAAAAGCGGTACACTTTTCGCTTCATCAAATACCCTTACACTTGAGATTTGCTTGTCCTCAAGCAAATGCGCTTTTATTCTAATCAAAATACAAGTTAGGGGTCATTTAATGCTAATATAAAAGTAATTACAACAAATAGTCGTTCCACTTTAATCATAATAAACACAGAGATTACAGGCTAGCACCTCACAAGTAATGTTTAGATACTCATATCTCTCAGGTGTCATAAAAGTATATCTCATAAATGAAAATGGATAATATCTCTCACTACCTGTCATAGCAAATAGATTACCATAGGCTTGGGAAAGGATCGAAAACCTTCTCCACTAGGCGTAAGCACCTAAGATAAACTATCAAAGAGGGCTTTTAAACGGGTTATAACGTTAGGTGTAGGGATATGATAAACACGGTTTTGTTGGATAAAGGATATTTTACTGGTGGCGAGTTAAAGATCTTGATAAACATGTACAATATGGCGTTGCTAAGCCAAGACTAGACTCGACTTAAGCTAATGAAAGAAAATAACAAAAAGATAAAATACACATAAAATGAAACGGGATGGTAGTCCGTATGTTTTTTCTACTTTTTTTTTTTTTTTTTTTTTTTTTTGCATACACTCTTGCCCTACCATCCAAAATAATACATCATAGGGGCGTTGCATTCCCCTTACACTTGAACTTTTACATAACTTTACAATTAACTATTCTAATGACTCGAATTAAGATAATCGAAACACTTGGAGTACTTTTAAAATATTTAGCACATATGGGGGTAATAATGTTGTTCTTCCCCATTACTCCATTACACTAGTACTTTACCCATGAGTCCCAATCGTCCCAAAACAATATGTACAAGGATATGACTCGACTTAGCAACCATGTAATCAATTAGATAATTAACTTGGGGTTTAAACAAATGTTGTCACAATAATGCACAAAAAATGAGTGCATACAAGGTAGGCTAAGGCGATTTGGGTGTACATTTAAGTGGGGTGTAAACAAATTCTTACTTTAAGTAAATTTGCTTAAAGTTAGAAACGAAAAGATAGGCTCTGAGGGGTGTACTAGGGGTATCGTGTACTAAAAATGAGTACAACGCAAAGGGTGTGGGAGAATTACTTGACCAATGTAGCCAATGTAATTATAACAAAAACACAGGTGTAAAACAATGGGTTAATCTTAATGCCTCTTATCATGTAGTAAATCTAACTACACGAATGTAGTCTCACTTGTGGCCTCGGAATGGTCCTAACGCAAGTTCTAGAATCTAAGTGCTACCGGTACACACATCATAGCATAAATGCTTTTCCTACCAATTCTAGGGGCGAACCTCACATATTTGGGGGTGGAAAATTTTTTTAGTGGTACGGTTTTGTGCTAGTCATATAACTCCTATCCATGAGACGCTCATTAAGACCAAAGTTTCACTCCTATATGTTGTAAAAAAATTTAAATTTGGCACTAAAATTGCCTTAACAGGTATTTTTCTCAGTTTTATTACACATCTACCATTAAACAGACAAAAATCAAGTGCAATTGTATTCTCTAAGGTATCGTACTTTACCCCCCCTTACACTTAAGATGAACATTGTCCCCAATGTTCAAATAACAAGATGTAAAAGTAAATAAGGTAAAAGAATGAAATCAAATACTCCCCTGATTTGCTCGGTGGATAAAGGGGTAACATGGTTAGATCTTCTTCCAAGGTAATGTTGAAGCTTCAAGATTAAAGCAGCGCCAAAAGCTAGATTCCACATACATCTCCTTGTCCAAAATAACCTGTTAAACCTGAGAAAACAAACACGAAAACCTGCATAACATCGGCGGGATAAATCTGTATAAGGATATAATGCTTGTGGAATGATTATTTTGCAGATTCCTGGAGTTTATAAGTTAGAGATTTAATAAAGCATTTTATGATTCCGGAAGAAAAACAAAACTTTCAAAAATTTCAGAAAATTAAAACCTGACGCCGTCAGGTTGTAAGGCCTGACGCCGTCAGAAATGATCTGACAGAATTCTCATGTTAAGTTTCCGGAAAATTTCTGGAAAAACCTATACCTTACTTCCTGGAATTCCTGCAAAATATCATTATGACTCGATACAAGCATTTGACTCAAACAATTACTAATATGTATGTTAAGACGAAGTTAAAAACAAGATAAAGCATTTTCACAATTTAGTTTCGAACATGAATCAATAATAATAAAAATTAAACATACATACGGAAGCAAATAAAATCAAACAAACAAATAAATAAACACACAAAGCAAATAAAGCTTGGGTTGCCTCCCAAGAAGCGCTTTTCTTTATTAACGAGTCTTGTAGCTAGACTCAAAGTCACCGTACATTACGTGACTCCATCATTGGTCACGGTTTCTAGGTTCCCCTTTGATTCTCTATCAGAATCACTTTCATAGTAAAGGTATTTTGGGTCCTCGAGATCAAAAGGATTGTTTTGGTATTTAGAACTAAGCTCCTTAACATGCTTAAAGAATCCACTCGACATGTCAAAAGTGTCCTTACATCCTCTTCTCACATCATCATCACATAACACGAGTTGGGAACTTAACCTATCGAGCCCTCCATAATCAATCTCCTTGAATTCTCTCATCTTGTTAGGCGTTTGGTATGAGATTTCCCTAATCCCATCGGTGAAAGTCATGATCCCATTGAGCTCGTCCACAACCAAGCTTGTGGCCTTGCAAAAAGGTGCCCCAAAAATAACTTGTGATAACCTGGGATCGATGTACTTTTCGATATTATCGACGATTACGAAGCTCATAGTGAATGTCATATTTCCTACAAACACCTGTACATCATCATCTATGCCGATGTCATCCTTCCCTTTATGAATCATCCCCCATCTGCAAATGTTGTTATAATGAAACAAGGACATCACATTTTTGGGTAAACATGTGTCAATGTAAACATTATAAAAATGCTTGTGACCAATCATGCAAGGTATTTTGAGATTATTCGGATCACGTCGCTTAATTCGGCCAGGCCTTCTACCGTGTAACCCCCATGTGTTGCAAATAGCTGATGGTTGATACTCATACACTTCTTTACTGCCATCCCGAAAAATCACTTTCCTGACACCATCGGTAAATAATGCACTACTATCATCCTCATCGAGTATCACTCCCGTTGCTTTTATGAATGGTTTGCCTAGAACAAGGCTAGTTAAGGATGGGCTGATGATCGAGTTCATGTTATTAAATACAGTTAGCTCGATATGAAAGAGGAACTTTTCTATCACAATTGGTACCCTTCCTATTACCCCGATGATATTAAACCCTTCATATTTGACCTGTTTGGTGAAGGCTTCGTTATATAGAGAAAGGGATATTGCATTCATAGAAGAGTTGGGGTTTATGTAGGCATCTTTTATAAACTTTTTCCTAGTGGTGCAAGATATCTTAAAGACCCTGGGAGCGCCATCCTCTATTTTCTCTCCAAATCCCATAGGCAGCTTTGCTGTGCTCCTCTCAAGTTCCTCCATCAGGGGGCGGTCTAGCAGTCCTGGGAGCCCATGAGGCATTTCGGATTTCTCTTCCGAGCCCTCCTCATCACTCACCTCTCTTGTACTAGAGTTCTTTGGTGAGTCTAGATAGTCGCCGGGCGCCTCGGGGTTCTTTTCGGGAACTTCACCCTCCATTTCATTGTCCACATTCTCGGTTGATTGTTGGTCCAGGTTGGGTTTAGGAATAGGTATTGTTGTAATGGTGTTCACGAAGTGGAGTGGTTTTGAAGGGGTATGAGTATCTCTAGTGTTTGGTGAGTCACCGTGACAGATTTGATCTCATTAACTCGTGCCAACTCACAAGTTGACCTGCCAGCAAGGCGATCATTGATAACCTTTAACAGGTTATCAACCTTGTTGTTCATATCAACTTGCTGTTGTCTGAATTGATTCTCAAGTTTGGAGAGCTGTGTTTCTTGAGAGAGAATGAATTTTTGCAGTGATTCCTCGCGATTTTGTTGTTTATGCGTATGCTGATGAGGATAATGTTCAGACCAGGTGAGTGGGGGAGAGTCATTGAATGATACGCTTCGCGTTTGGTTCCAACTAAAATTTGGCTTACTCTTCCATGCCTCATACCTATCTTCGAAATTCTTGGGTCCATAATTAGTGGTGAGCCACTTATCTCCCGCCTTATCGATTCGCGAGGATGCGAATTCTTTGAAAGCCTGTTTGGGGAGTTCCATGCAATCACGAGTGTCGTGGGGACCACTACATAATTTACACGAAGAAGTGATTTTGTTCACTTGGCTTGAAGGTTTAGGAGCCTCGTAGGATTTCATAAGAAACTTGACTTGGTCTTCAAGTTCTATGATCCTACAGTCGGAAGTGCTTGAATTGTTCGAAGGCAAAGATATTGCCTTGACCGTTTTATTCAAATCACGGGGATCATTCCAACTTTCGTTGTCATAAAGAGCAAGATCTTCCAAGAGAGCCCATGATTGTTCCGCACTTAGATCACGTAGCTTACCACCGGCCGATTGGTAAATGGTTTGCCTCGTGGAGAGATTGATGTGGTCATAGAAGATTTGGACTTGGAGCCAAAGTTCTATGCCATGGTGAGGGACTTTTTGGAGTAAGTCCTTGAATCGAGTCCATGCCTCGTAGAGGGTTTCGCCTTGACGTTGTTGGAACATCAAGATATTATTCCTTAGCATGGTAGTTCTTCCTGGTGGGAAAAACTGAGCAAGGAAACGAGTGGTGAGATCATCCCAAGAGGTGATGGATCCTGCGGGTAGACGCTCTAGCCATTGACTAGCTTGGTCCCGCAGAGAGAATTGAAAGAGACGCAGTCGGGTCGTCTCTCGAGTGGCAACATCAAGGTCTATGGAATCAACGATTTTGAGAAAGTCCTTGAGATGTTGATTAGGATCTTCGGAACGAAGTCCATGGAATGCGCATCCGCTTTGCACCAACCGGATGGTGTCGGATCGCAAGGGAGTGACATTGGCTCCTTGAGTGAGCTCAATGGTGTTTCGATAGCCATGGTGGCTAGGACGGGAGTAGTCTCCTAAGGTACGGGCTTTAGGAGGTGGGTTGTTGGGATCGAGGATATTACCACCTTCCATGATGTCGGATGGTAATGGTTACGAACAAAGAAACGAAGAAAAAAGATAGACTAAAGAAAACCTAGAAAAATAAAATAAAAATCTCACTAGAAAGGAATCTAGTGAGTAGACCTAATAAAATAAAAATTCAACCTAAACAATAACTATTCCCCGGCAGCGGCGCCAAAAACTTGATGCGTGGTTTTGCGACCTTACAACAGGTTTTACCTCTCGAGGGATCTCAAGAGGCTTGCAATCCCCACCAGGCAGTGTACCTGACCGATGTAGTATAGTGTAGTGGCAAGTACCGGGGGATTGATCGTTCTCTAGGGGAATAGTGTCGTTAGGATTGAAAAACTACTCTAATAGGTCTAAGGGTGAGGGAAGATTCTTTTTGTATTTTTTATAATTTTATGAAAGCAAGTAAAATCTCGGGTTTGAAGGAGTGGGCGGAATTAGTTGGTAGTCAACTAACCCAAATAACTACAATTGCAAATAAAATAAAATAACTGAAAATAAAAAGGTTGTGGAACTTATATGGGGAGAAATGTGTTTACTTAGATTTCCTTACTCCCTAACTATCTTTTACCGGTTGATTAGTGTGTATTAGTTGCGTGGATGATGGGTGTATTCCTTAATACCAATCGTGGGGTGGCGTACGTACTTCCCCAACTCTACAAGCTCCTACTTCACTCCTATGTCGAGCCGGCTAAGAAGCTCCTAACATGGGATCACTAGAATTCGCTCATGCATTAAATACAACCATAATAACCTTAGTATGCATTGGTTCATGTTTCTTAAGACGTTCAAGCAAGTTACCATATAGGAGGTTAGCCAGTTTTCTTATGCCTAACATCGATAAACAATCATCCAATACAATTAATAACACACCAACAACCAATAATCAATAGTTAGGTTTCATTAGATCTAAGCAAACACAAGATAAATCTAGCCTAGCATGTTAAATAAAAGACAAGAACAAGATATAATCAAACAACACATAGACATATTGAATGATTAATTGATTACTTATCTTCAATTGAACATGGGAGATCCAAGGGTATAAAACCCTTAAAAATGGCAGAAAAATCGTCTTAGGGTTTCTCCTCACAAAGTTGCACACTAATGACTAAAAATTATGAAAATATATATAGGAAAACAGATCTGACGGCGTCACGTTATAGAGCGTGACGCCGTCACCTCGCCGCGGTTAGGGTTTCTTGATGACCTTCTTGACGCCGTCCCCTTTTAATCCTTCAAAATCCTCTCTGGCGCGTCAAGGGTTGACGGCGTCACACTGGGGCTTGACGCCGTCACAGGTACTTTTTCAGCAGATTTTGAGACTTTGTCGTTTTCTTCACTTTTATGCTCCAAAAACGTCCAAAATGCTTCCTTTTCCAGATTTCTTCTCCAAAGTACCTAAAATGACAAAAGGAACGATTTAGGGCAATATTTGATCAAATAAATACGATTTAGGGCTTAAATGACCCCCTAAAAGCGGTACACTTTTCGCTTCATCACACATGCAGGCCAAGATGCGAATGCCTTAATATCCTGAAAATACATTGCTAAAACGGTCAACAATAATGTTGGTGAGAATTATAGGTTTATATAAATGATAAGTCTCTATGGTAAGCACAAGTATAAAGTGAAATGACAAAAATGTCACATAAAATAGTACATTGGCTCTTAAGCTCATGACCCCAAAGCTAGACTGAAATGAATGCCCACCAGAGTATTTTGCCAGACACTCTGAATCTGATATCAATTGAAATGCTTCCGTTTGACCTGGTTGGATCCACCAACCCGGATGGAGGAGTCACCCTCAATAGATCTATTCACTCACTCTCACTTACTACGTAATTAACGGTTCATGATAAAACAAAAGGGGACATTAACATGGCAATGAGGTAACTTAAGCAATGTAAATGAATTTGATACTTTGGTCCATATGAAAAATGGTGCAATGTATTCTCCCCCGCAAGTTTAGAAATGAAAATATAAATTGAACACGGGGCTATGAAAACTCACCTGATGCAATAGTTATGATGACAAAAGTGGATACACAGAAATGAGGTACGATCTCAAACCGCAACCTAATATGAATGATATGATCTAATGTAAGTCTTGAAATGATGTTGATATGTTCTAATGTAAGTTTTGAAATGATGTTACACATGAAAATACGTGTGTTACTGATACCACTCGTGAAATTTGGAAATAATGTTTATCGTCGAAAAATATATTTTTGACGTCTTGTTAAATTATAAAACACTTTTCGCGTATATATGTTGTAACGACATTCTACGATCGTTGTTTGGTGATTTATCGAAAAATAAAGTTTTTCGTCGCAAATAAAACACTTTGATAAATTTCTGAAAATGACTAAGTAGCCTCGCAAAGCTAGTCGTAAGTTGGTGAATATTGAGTGTTAGGAAACGATCTCCGTGTTTTTAGAAAGCTCGTGACAGTATCTTAAATTCGTATCATTGAAATTTAGTCCATACGAGTCCCAATCATAAAGAAAAATAATGGTCAAGTTAGATAGTCGGATAAATTTGCTATTTTTTTGTAGTTTTCGAGTATATTTGAAAGGACGTATCTTACTCGTTACAAGTCCGGTTGACGAACGGCTGGTCAATTTAGAAAATAGGCCGGGAGTACTTGATTTTACTTCAAAGTGTGAATGTCTCAAACTGACTCGATCATTGAGAAAAATGGCTCCAAACTTGGTTACTTGCAAAAACACTTTTACACTTAGAAACATTTTTAATAAAAAGCTGATGAAAATGTGTTGTGAACGTCGGGTTTCAAACGCTTGTATCTCGGTCGTTATAAGCTCGTTTTCTACGTTCTTTATATCCTCGGCTTCGTATTACAGTGAACTAATAGATTTTGGATATGTCGGCTTGTCTAATTCACATTCAATGCCTCGTTTTAACCATTGAAAATCATGTAACAGCCCACTATTTTTCAGAAAATAGTTTTTAGTCGTCAAACTTAGAATTAACGTATCTTTCTCGTCGTAAGCTCGTTTTTACTCATTCCAGTGGCCACGGCTTCGTTTTGAGTGTATTTTCTAAATATGTAAACCAAAATAACCCATGGTCTACGGAGATTTCCAGAAATTGCAAAAATGGACAGAACCTCATCTCTATTTTATTAAAACCATTTTTTTTAGTTCAATACTTGTACATATCCCTTCCAATCAACAACAAAGCTATTCTAAACCTACCATACACCTTCTTAGGGTGTCATGGGTTCCTAATCTTCACCAAAAATGATGGAGCTCATAAGATTACTAATAAAGTTCTTTAAATTCATTTTAGTGACAAAAATAAGTGGTAAGTGGTATATAACATAATTATATTTGTATGTCTGACTACTAGCTTATAAAAATAAATGAAGTAGAAGTATAAATGAATAGGAAAAATACTTAGAACACTTACTTGAAGTGGATGAGTTTTTGAGGTTAATGACTTAGTTATTTCTAGGTTTTTATTTCAAAACCCAAACAAGAAACACTAATGAAGCTAGGAAAATATTTGATCTTGAAAATGGTATGGTTCCTCCTTGTTCTTGATCTTGGCCGAATACCTCACAAAGAGAGGAAGAAGATGGAGCTTTTCTTTTGTTACTTGAAGTATTATGTGGTGTTTGTAAGTATAATATCTAGTTAAAGAAATTTTGGTCAAGGTAATCAAGTAATTCATGACTTAGGGGGGGCATGGGGCGTAAAAATGGGGAAAGGAGGGATGAGGTGTGTGTGCTAATAAATGATCTTGTCTTTGAGGTGTAAACTAGCTAGATTTAGATGTGTTTAGGTTAGTTTTTAGCTAGGATTTTGTGTTACCAGGTACCGAGTTTGCTAAAAATAAATTTTGACGTTACAAAATAAAGTATGACAAAGTCATAAAAATTATAAAATCACATTCCTTGCAAGTATCGGGTGTCCAATTAGTTATCGTGTTGAAATTTCGTAAACCGTCGTAGTTATAAGCTTTTAATGGTATATGTAGTAAATAATTTCAAAACACCGGGTAAACTAATAATATAATTTTTATATCACTGTAATGAGTGTGAAAATATATTAGGATCATAGTCGGGAGTGTCGGGTATATTGTTCGTAGTAAGTGATTGAGTGATAGTGTTTATTTAATAAATAAATATACGTGAATCGAATTATGCAAACCCGTGAATGACCTAACATGAAAATGATGTTACTGATGATATGTAGACTACTCTAGTCTATATGATGTGTCCTTAGTGATATTTCATGAATACGCATCAAAACCCTTACGGTTACACGAATTTTGATACCCGTAAACCTAGTTTACGAAATGATGAATAATAACCATGAATAGTGTTTTATGAATAGTATATTTTTTGATAACGTCTCAAAGTCGCAAACTGACTTCAAAAATGATGAATAGTGAAATTATGAATAGTAATCCATGAATAGTAAAATTTCGAAGTTTGGAAAATGACCTGAAATTACGATTTGTCACAGTAAGGTACAAAAAGGATGATTGGAATGTGTTATATGTCGAATTAGGGTTTTAATACATGAACTAGGGTTTAATTGAATGGAATATTTAATGAGATGATTAAATTATTCAAAATATAAGAAATTTCATATAAATATGTAATTTACACTTTAGCCCCTAGACTTTGCTAAAATGACAGTTTAAACCCTAAACTATCAAAAGTTGTCATAATAAACCCTAAATTATAATGTTGGTCATATTAAGTCTGTAAGTTTATTTAATTGTCATTTATGACCCTAAAACTTACTAATTATGGAAACTTACTAAGTATGGAAACTTACTAAATATGGCTAGTTACTAAAAATAGAAAGTTGCTAAAAATGGAAAGTTTTCAAAAATAGAAAGAAACCTTAAATGGGAAACCTTGATAACTATAAGTGGTAAACTTGTAAAATGAGCTTATAAGTAATACGTGATCGTTAACTTGTATAGGTTCGGTGAAGAAGGAGTGATTCCCTATTTTTGGTGCTTTCTTATTTGCTTGGTTGCTTGCATAAGGTACATATATTCTACCCTTTCTCAGTAAGGGTTCTGATCTCATGACTTCTCGATCCTTGACTTGGTTCATTTGCTTGATATGATACGTTGATATGATCCGTTTGATATCTATATCTATATATTCTAATACACAGCAGTTGAAAAAGACCATGAATACCCTTCTCAAAAAGGAATACTCAAATTCTAGAGTGTCTACATTTGTCATTTTGCTTTAACAATTGAAATTACACATTATTTTTGGTAATGTTTTAAAAAGACAAAGCTTTCGGTGGAAGAAACCAAAATTTCAGACCAGCTAAAGAAAAAAAAATCCCATATCCTAAACATTTTCACCCTCCTTATTCTAACCCAACCCGCCCCCCATCAGTTTTCACGAACCAAAATCCCTAAATCAAACGCAACCACAATAATCAAATATTCATCCCTCCTAAAACATATTCGACCCTATTTTTTCAAAAATCAAATCAAAGGCATTACACTCCTTTATAAATTTGATTGGTGGCAAACCTATTTTGGGTTTCGATTGTAAGTTCTTTTAATTGTGTTGATAATCATATATTTGCGGCTAATGATTTTTTATGTATAGATCGTGAAATGTTCAATTTGGTTGTTTTTATAGATTATATGTGATGATTGGTAATGATCTTGATATCAGTGAAATTCTGTTTTGGGTTTTGATCTTAATCACATTCATTGCATAAATTGTAAGTTCTTTTGTTATTTGGTTTCTTTTATGTTCTCCTTTGATTATGTTTAACTTAGTTGTCTTTTAGTTTATGCGTACCAAGTGTTTGTGAAAATGTCTGTGTGAATTATAAGGTTAAAATAGTGTTAATGATTTATTTTTCTTTGGTTTTTTAGTAAAAGATTTTGGTGATTTTGTGTTTGTTCGTATCAAGTGGATCAATATACCGTTGCTTTTAAGAAAAATTGTGGGAAAATTTGATAATGTTCTTGAACCGGGTTGTTGTTATGTGTCATGGGTTTTCTGTATATGGAGACTCGTTTTTGTTGCAAAATGTGCCAAGGAAAGTACAAAACGGTAATGAGCAGGTGAAACAGATGATCTTATACTTTTGGTTTATGAATAAGCATGACTCCAATACCAATGCTGCATTTCAGATATGTTACAACCACTTTTGATAGTGTAATTTTTTTTCTACTACAGGTCCTGATTTCTATTACTCTCCAAATCCACACAGTTAAGTGTCGTATCTGAATTAACTCATTAAATTATCTTCTGACTGTATTTTTGAGTTTGAATCTTAATAAATTCTTTATGCCCCAAATGAAAAGCTTTAGGTTGGAGTGAGAGTCCTTCTGCCGATATGATCAATACCGAACCAGAGTACAGGTCGAAGAGTGTAGTTGTTTATCTATGGGTGCTTTTGGATTATTGCTTAGATGTCCTACCTTTAACTAGCGTTTCATTCATATCACTTTTAGGGAAGCTTCATAGTGACTTTCCTGTTATATAATTTTCAATTATATATAGTGACTTTTTGAATTATGCATAAATTTATTGTTATCGATTTACTTATCATGAAATCACGTCTTCTCAACAAAAGGACATGTTAGAACTTAGTTACTTAGGTATATTGTGGAGTGTAGGCTAACCATAGAATAATTCGGAGTAACATATTTTTACATACTGATCATCACTTGCATGTCTTACACAATGACCACACGGTCCTTATACATGAACCTACATTTTTATGTGCTTCTTTAGCACTTCGTTTTCATGACCAAGTATTAGCCGTGAAAGAGATAATATAAAAGTGTTGGGCTTATTAATTTTTTCTAGGGGAAAATTAAGGTATAACGGAATCTATCTAGGTTAACAGTTGTATATTTGATTCATACTGATATTGCATGTATTGAGTATTGACTGCTGCCATTTTCTTCTTACAAGTTCAGGCCTCTCCAGCTTTGAGCATGGTTTTACAACCATTGCAGCTGCTGATGAAGCTGAGCATGGTTTGGAATGTCCAAGCTACCCTTGGCCTTACCAAGGCATTCTCAGTTCCTACGACCATGCTTAGTGAGTTTCTTTTCGATCTTTTCATTCAGCATTTTTTTTTTAAAGTTTCTGTTCTAACCTATACCTGAACGACATTGTTCTAGCCGTATGGTCAGCTTGAAAGCTCATTCAAGTGTAACCGTGTTAAGAATTAAAAGCACATATTTTATTGTATTGATTTAACGGGAGGTGATTATATAGACTCACTTATTGATGGGTTGCTCCGCGGGATTGGGTATTTTTGTGTTGTGGCTTATTGATAGGCTGATTAATATGGTGAAGTATCTCTAATAGGTCATACCTCATACAGGTGAATATTATATATTCTTTTACAACGGATCATTAATATGGTGAAAAACTATGTTAGACAAATTTATTGGTTAATTTCATTCTTTCACTTACTAAACTCTCTAAAGTTTTGTTTAATGCGACAAGTAATTGTTTGGAACTTTCGTCACGTTCAAATAGCTACAGTTCTATAACAAAGGCTATATTGGAAAGGGAATGGTCGGAAGTCACGTGCAAACTTATTAACTTATTAATCTGATAGTTAACGGTCGTTGGATTGCTGCTCAGCACGAGTCATCTCAAGGAAGAAAAGGTGAAACATCAGATGAAGGAGATAGAGAAGGTGTACATGTTTTTTTTACTTCATTTAATGATGCAGTGAAACCAGTGTTTAGTAATTAACATAATAAGCGGATTTTCAAGAGTTGAGCTGAGTGTTGCCCATAGATATGTGCGTGCTGGTTCGGTCATGACATTGTAAGTAACCATATAATGGATATGTAATTATTTCTCGGTGATTACTTTTTATCCTCTTGCATAGTGGTTCAATCAAATAAACTTTTTCATTGATTTATTTTCAGGAATGCTGCAACGAAAATGTTTATGAACCGCCTCAAAATTCAGCCTCTTGCACAAATTTGCTTCACACTATCTTGCAATTCAATTCCAATGGATAAATACTACATAATCTGTTCAAGGTGACTGAACAATTCTTAAACTCTTAGCTGCATAATAAAATTAAGGGATCTCGCTTAAGGTAGTGAAATGTGTCACTTTTAGTACTGGTCAAAACAGGCATGCCCATATTGGGTTGACCTCTCTTTTTTCTGGAACAAAAATCTGTATAAATACTTAGAATGCTGGGGATGATTATATAAATCTGAATTTCGTCAATAATATATTTAGTCAAACTACCCATTATATCTTTACAGGTGCTTGTGATAAACCAAATCATCTTCCATTTGTCCAGGTGCTAAAAGTTTGAGGCAATTACACAACCGCAGAGTGTTATAAAACCCGTGATTTCAAATGTGGACTGAGTTAACGAGAGAAAATATTCAAGTGTTGTTGAATAAAGAGAGCAGAAGCAATAACAATTGTAGTCTCAAGCATTTTGAGTAGAAACGACATGGTGTCGGGCGTTCGGCAAGAAGACAGCAAAGTGCAACTAGATTTTTAAAAGATACAATTGAAATGTTTTTATTGGGTCTGTTGAAGATCTAAAAAAGGAACGATTAGATGCGGTCAGTAGGCTGATAGACCTTTTGGATGCATCTTAATTGGGTGGATAGTATGGAAATTTAAGTGTACATGTTATGGTTGGTAATTGGGCTCATAGCTTTTTCATCTTAAATGTACAATATTATGACATTATTTTGGAGAGAGATAGTAAGGTGACATTTGAATTGAACTCCATCGATATGTAAAGTCGATCCAAATTTATATTGAGGATAGTTTATGATGTTTGGTTTGGTGGTTATTCGAAGGGTTTGAAAATAAACGTGCATATGCGAAACGTCTCTTTCCTTTTAGTTTATGTTAACACAAACAATGCGTGAGATGTAACTCTAAGTGGAAAGTTTTATTACATTTGATCTTAAAATACTAAACAAGTCACCGTTGTTTGTTATGTTGTAGTTTGTATTAATGAAAGTAGATTAATATATTTTTTAGTTTCAAATTTCTAACTATTTAATGGAGACGAACTATTGAGATCTTGATGTTAACAAGTTTTTAAATCTTTAAGAGCAATTGGTATCCTCAAGCCATGGCAAAAAAGTGCATGCCACGTCTGCAAAAATCTCTATGGCACCAGAAATCCCACGGCACCACATTCTAGCCGTTACACATGACACAGGACTTTGAATAGTAAGAATTATAACTTTAAAATATAAATTTATACTTGAATTATTGATTGGGTCTGTGCAGCTAAAAAAAGATTGGAAGATATGCTTTAGCCACTAGCAATAGCTATGATTAAAAATTAAAGACCTTACTAAAGTCTTCATTTTGTTAAGTTGATATGCATCATACATGAGATGTTTATCAGATAAGGTGGTCTTATCTTTTAAATAGTAGCATTGTTGCAGTAACCTTGCACCTTGATACGGACAAACATTATTATGTTTAGATGAACCAATTTTCAGGCTTTCTTGATTAAAAACTAAAGACTCAAAATTAGCATTATATTGAATGGTCACTCTTATCGCTCATGTGGTTTTCCATTTAATCCCGTGAATTCACGGGTCAATAAACTGAGAAGAATTTGAATTAAGTTGTTCCCTATAAGTGACTTACCGTGAAACCTGATGAAATGGAAATCCATTCTCGGTCTTTGAAACTGAAAAAGTTATCGGTCTTTCAAACTGTTAGTTTGTTGTAGATCTACGAGATTGTTGGTACTACAATCGAGACTTGATGAATTTGAATTAAGTTGTTGCTATAAGTGACTTACTGCATGATTTTGATGTTTAGAAAGATTGCTAAAATAGAATGATTTTAGTCACTCGACAAGGTATAAGAGAAATATATATTTGAAGGTTGTGATGGATAAATTTTTTTTGGATACTCTGAGAGTATATGCTACATTTTATATCATTTAACTGTAAGCACTTATACAATACACAATGTTCGACCATGTAGCAAACATGTCAAGAGTCTGCTACAATTTTTTATAAAATGCCATGAAATGTTATTTGTGTTTATTGTTACATATTTTATTTATTTTGTTGTTACCTTATTTTTTCTCTTTCTCTACGAGAAATGTTTTCCAACTTAATTAGCAGAAAACATTAGATGACCTTTATATCGTTTATAGATTTATTTTTATTTTTATGTAGCATAAATATTTTCTATTCATACGTCTAACTAACGTATCATCTATTCACATAATGTCAAAAATCGTTCTCTTCTATAAATGTATTTCTTTCCATAACATATTAAAAACTACTATTCTACGGTTCTCCATTTAATCCCGTGAATTTCACGGGTTAATAACCTAGTTATCATTTTATATGATTCAGTTGCTATCCATTCTGTTATGATGATCTGTTTATTATCTCCTTGATTGAGATTCTGCTAAGTTGATATGCCTTTGTTGATTATGTTATGATTTCTTATTATGGATAGTTTTGTTCTGTTATGTTCTGTTGCCCGAGCTAACTAGCCATGGAGGTACCATGGCCATGTCATTGAGGCACCAATGGCATGACACTTTATGTGGAGCTGTGATTGATCCACGGCGTTCCCTTCTGTTATGATTATATGATTATGGCTCACGTGGCCATTTTGTTATATGTATGTATAGTCTCGTACTTGCATATGTATTCCATTTTGCAGGGAGCGTATGGATGCATCCTAGGTATATGATTTGATATAGATATGATTTGATACGACTTAGTGACTGGTTGTACGTGCCATGTAGCCCATTTCACTTCTGGTACATTGGAGCTAGCTACTCCTTGTACAACTTATGATTTGACAAATATGTATATGTGATTATGTCGTCAATTCGAGTTGCTCGTTTAGACAGGCTCGTGGCTATCTGTTAGGTATCTTTGGTCCGTTCGAGTGGCTCGTTTGGACGCGTTCGTTGCCGTTATTATATGACTCTTTGATTCTTAGAGCTATTATGACTCATGATATTTATGCATTTGATCCATTTGATTTATATTCGTTTATTTATGCTTATTACCTTTTATGCTTTGTATATATATCTGTTCACTAGGCTTTTTAAGGTCAGCCGCGTTTTCTTTTCCATGCGGCAGGTAATAAGCGGGATGCGGGGCAAGAGAGATGTGAGTAGGAGTAGAAGACCTACCTTAGTTAGATTTCCCATTGTCCTAGATATGTTTTGGACTTATGTTGGATATTTTATTTCATTTCATTTCATTTGAATATTGTTTAGGCTTTTGGGAGCTTGTAATTTGTAAGTCATGATGTTCTTGACTTTGCTTTTATTATGAAGTCTTTCGCTTACGTTTATTTTGTATTTTCTGATAGACACCATAATGTGGCATCTTAACCAAGGGTGGGTTGGGGTGTTACACTAGTGGCATCCTTAAGAGTTTTATTGCTGAGATAGAAAACCTAGCTGATAAGAAAGTTAAAATAACCAGATTTGATAATGGAACAGAATTTAAGAATAGAGTGATGAATGAATTTTGTGATCAAAAATGTATTAAGAGGGAATTTAGTGTAGCTAGAACTACTCAGTAGAATGGTATTGCTGAAAGGAGGAATAGGACACTGATTGAGGCAGCTAGAACCATGTTAGCAGACTCTAAGTTACTTACCACATTTTGAGCTGAAGCAGTTAATACTGCTCGCTATGTGCAGAATAGGGTATTAGTAGTCAAACCTCAATCCTTTAGTACTTGGTTGCAAGTATTGGAATGTTAAATCCATAAAGTTTTAATCTCTTTGTGTCTTTCTAAAGTTTTGTACAGGATTAGTGTTAGTACTGTTAGTTGTTTTAGCTTGTACTGCTAGTACAAATTAGTACTGTTATGTTAAAACTGTTAGTCAAAATTGATATTGTTATATAGAAAATGCTCTGCATTGTGTTTTCTTAGTTTTGGACTAACATTTTTAGGTTAAGCAAGCAGTATGATTGGTATTGATGCTGTGTGAGAAGCTAAAGTGGTGGAATGTTTGTAATACTGTTGTTCCAAGATGGAGAATTTGATTCATGATTGAGGGGAATTGGGAATCACTTGACAAGGGTTTTACACTTGAGTTGTGAGGTTCTTTAAAATCTTTTTCTTGAAATCAACTTATGCCTATCAGGTGGTATTATTGAACATGATTTTATGGTCATAGTTAGTCAGGTAGAAACTGAGCTAACTCAATCTTTACCATTCTATCATTTGATAGTGTGTTAGTCTAAGGAAATATGTTATTGAGAACAGTGAGCAAATGTGAATCTAATACATTTATATTAGAGGTAACACCTGCCACGAGCTGGAAACCCTGTCAAGAAAGCTCTTTTAATGAGTCTATCTGATCACAAGCAGTGTTTATACTGAAAATTATTGGTTCTCACACAACCAGAGGTTAAGTATAACCGAAATTGATTGAGTGTCTTCCTTTACACTTAATCTCTTCAAAAAGTTTGGGTGCAGTATTGTTTTGATGAAAAATTGGGTAAATACTGTAGGGCAATATTTGTACTGGTAAAACATAGTACTGCTAGGCCAAAACTTAGTACTGCTAGGAAAATATTAGTACTACTGGGTTGTCGTTTGTACTGTTTGGTCATAACTGTTTTTCAAATATAGCCATTGAGATATTTTTGGCACTTACTTCGCTTATAGGTTTCTTAAAAGTGGATATTACTTATCTTTTCTTTAATTAAAAGATTTCTTCACGATAAGGAAAAGATTTATTTAGTCGGTCAAATCAAAACCCTAAGCATTATCTATTAAATCTCAATTGGCTTTACCAAACACACTTTCACTCATTAACGACCATAACCCAGAACCCTAATCAAACTTTCATTGATCATTATGGCTAATTTGAAATTTTGCGACAAGCACAACATGGTTGCATTCTTGGAGAAAACAGAGGGAAGTGATGGCTTTCATCAGATAGTAGATTTCCTAAATTCTAGCCACATCAGGTATGCTCTTACTATGAATTATACTATCTCTGTCTCTCAAATCAAACCATTTTGGCAGACTGCTACTGCCAATACACTTGATAATGGAGACAAAGAGTTAATTGCAACAGTGGATGGCAAAGCCATAACTATTACTGAGTCATCTGTTAGGAGACATCTCAAACTAACAGATGATGTTGGTATTAGTTCCTTGCCAAACACTAAAATTTTTGAAACTCTATCCAGGATGGGGGTATGTGTCCAATTCTGATAAACTAACTTTTTAAAAAGGACACTTTGCCCCTCAATGGAGATTTTTCATACATACCATCTTACACTGTTTGAGTTCTAAGAAAACCTCTTGGGAGCAATTCAGTAGCAATATTGCAACTGCTCTCATTTGTTTAGCCACAAACAGGACTTTTAATTTTTCAAAACTGATTTTTGATGGTATGGTAAAAAATGTGGATAGCAAATACAATTTTTTAATCTATCCAAGGTTTATTCAAATGTTTTTGAACAAGAACAAAAATATACTTCTGTCCCACAAAACTGATTACAAAACTCCTACCCTTACATAAAAGCTTTTCAGTAACATAAGAATGATTTCCAAGGGTTATAATGGGATAGAGGTACCACTTTTTGAAACAATGCTTGTTCAGGATCAACAGGTTCAGGGTAAAGGATCAACAATCCCAGTTGACTCCCATCACACACCCATAAGTGCTTCATCATCATCACAACCACATATCATACAAACCTATAGGAGGAGAATCAGAGAGGTTTCTATGGTCCCTCAGCCCAGCACTCCTACTAACCCCAATGTAGCAGATGAGGTTATCTCTGACAGAATAGTGAGGGCTACCACTACTGTCTCTGGCTTAGAAGCTGGGAAGGCCAATGGTAACATCAGTAAGACCTAACCCATGGTAACATCTAATGAGTCAAGTTCTCATGAGCTTGATTCAGGTGATGGAAACCCCAGCCAACAGGATACTATGGGGATGCCCCATGCTTCACCTCTCCCAAGAGTTATCACACTTGGAAGTGCTAAGGGCAGTCATAAACTAAAGGAATTAATGGAAGTGTGTACCACATTATCTAACAGAGTTACTAGCTTGGAACTAGAGTTGAAGCAAACAAAGCAGATCTATGGAGGTTCTTATACAAAGCGTATTCAGAAAGTAAGGAAGTTGGAGAAAAGGGTCAAGTCTAGTAAAGCTAAAAAAGGGCAAACATTATGGAGTCTACTGATGAAGATTCAGATAGTTCAGCTGATGATTTGGAGGATCCTTCCAAATAGGGGAGGAAAATTGCTGATATAGATCAAGATCCTATTATTACTTTGGTACATGATGATGCTGAACTTCAGGGGAGATTTGACCAAGATATGGGTGGTAACTTTGATGCTGGTATGGATGAAAATGTTCAACAAGATACAGAACTGACAAGTGGCAGAGTTGAAATTAGTACTGCTGATGTAACAGTTAGTACAGCCAGTGCTGCAAACAAAGGTAAAAGAATTATGCAAGAGTCTGAGCCACCAAAGAAGATCAAGAAGAGAGTTCAAGTGCAGTTAAGTCTTGATGAGGAAGTGGCAAAGAAAGCACAGGATGAAGAGCAATCTAAGTTTGATGAAGAACAAAAGATTGCAAGGTTTATGGTGGAACAAAAACTTGCAAGTGAAGGAGATGAGAGGTTAGCACAAGAACAAGCAGATACACTACAAAAAAACAGGCTTTCAGAGACTGAAAAATCAGTCTCCGATACACCATGATCATTTATGAATGGTCTATCAAAGACTGATTTTGATAGTCACTAATCAGTTACAACAGCTTAGTTACGGAAAGTGACGTTATCAACTGAAATTCAGTCCTTGTTGTATCGAACCAACGAGGACCAGAGACCAGTCTCCAAAATAAAAAAGTCAGTCCTTATTTCTGTGGGCTGGTATCATGTTATTTCAGTCCCCAATGCATATTATCAGAGACTGAAAAGTCAGTCGCCAATACTATGTTAGATCAGTTACTAACACATGGATTTAGGGACTGAAAATTAGTCCATAAACATTGTTTATAGTCCCTAATACGTTTCGTTGTTTTGTAGATTACCGTACCAAATCAGTCTCTAATAATAGGATTTAAAAACTGATTAGTCTCCGATGAAAGGCTTTAAAGACTGATTGTTAGTCACAAAAAACAGATGAATTAGTCCTTAATTTGTTTTTCTAGTGACTGAAAATTAGTTTCAAAATATATGTTAATCGATACAAAATAACCTTCAAATCAGTCTCCAATATGATGGCCCCTTACAATAGTATATAAAACTCAAAACCATAAACAATAATAATAACAATATTTCTTTAAAGCATAATAATCACCAATCCAAATAACAAGAGTTTACAATTCAATATGTTTAAAAATAAAACCAAATTCAATAGAAATAAATTTGAACGTCCTATATATCACTATCGGTGAATGGATCATCGTTACCATCACCGTTACCATCACCTTCAGTAGTATTTGGTGAGTCTATTGTGCTCTCGAAGTCTCAAAATTTTTGCCTCAAGAATTTTGCCAATTTATCATAATTACGTTTATACGGTTCAAGTTCACCAACCTTTGCTCTCAATTCATTAATCTCAATCGAGTTTTGTTTAGGTGTTGAGTCAGCTTGTTGAGATGATTTAACTACTTCTTTCATCCAATAATCTTTTTTCCTCATCACTAGCCCAACACCCTTGCGGGTTTTACTTACTGTGCAGATATTCCGGTCTATAGATTCTAGATCATTGAAAGGATTCCCCAAAACTGTCGATGTTGCTGAGGCACAACTTAATATCTAAAGCTTCTTTTCATAATAACCTTGAATCGATATTCAGCAGTACTTTCTGATGATAAATATGCTTTGTTGATACTTCTGTTTCCTGCAGAATCTTATTACTGCAAAAAATATGGTTATATAGAAAAGCATTCAAACAACATATATCCAAGCTATCAGATCAGCTCATGTAATAACCCGAATATTTCGAGTTATTAACTTTCTGTAAACCCGAAGCAATTGATTATGAATTTTAATCAAGTTATTTTATTCACCTTTGCATTCGAAATATTGCTATATATGTATTTTTTTTTTCTTCTGAGAAATAACTATTGAGATTACAAAACGAACCCTGTGACAAAACTCACGTTCCATTTTCACTGGAACCGTACGCGTACCGACACCGTGATAGTATGGCATAAGTTTAATAGATTCAAACGAAGAATGTACAAAACAGATCATAAAAATAAATACGAACTCGGAGATAAAAACAAATAATTTATGACAACTCTAAAACTCTCGAACTGGAGATATTTAAACAGAGTCAGATCCGACACAGCCCAGCGAGACCCGGGTATTTAAAAGTACAATATACAATACTACTACAACCATATATATATTCCTTTTCTTCTAAATTTGTCGATACCCACACTTCTTTGACTTTATCACTTTCCCAAAACCAATTTTTGTTTGTATACACTCACCTGCTACTTCCTTTCTTTCTTGATTATTTCGAACCACCATTTCCATCTATGACACCATCCTCTTTCAAATCCCACCTTCCCATCTCATCCTATTTTCGGCAAAACCACCATCTCCAAAAGCACCACCTTCTTGTGTTGTCGCTATGGCTATTTCCCTCGAAAACCCAAAACCGAACCATCTCCATCAACAATTAATGTCGATTTACCATAGAAACCTGTGTCCCCACGAGACTACATAAGAATAGGAGCACATATAGAGATATCACACCGATTAGGAAGGTTGGTTTTCCCACAACCCGAAAGCTCGTATGGAGCTATTCTCCTCAATCCATTATAAATCCGAGCCTTCCAGGGAGAGATCGAATCACAACATTCATCACCAAACACCACAAAAACTGAGAAGTTCTCAAGTGAGGATAAAAGTGAAGGTTGTGATTCGGTTTGGAAGCTAGGATTAATCGGGTTGGAGCTTTGGATTCGGGTTGATTTATGTTCGAACCATTCCTCAATTTCAGGTTATTATTAACTTTGATTGATATTGTTTTTATTTCTTTTTATTGTATATAAGTTTGAGGATTTAGTCGAATATAAGCAAAAATTGGAATTTTTATAGTTAGGTTTGATTATGGATGAAAATGTAATCGACCATGGTGAAAGATTTAGAATAAGTTGCGAGTATGATTTTGATTAAGTTAGTCGAATGTGGGTTTGTTGTCAAACGGGTCGAATGGGATTTGACTTCTAAAAAGTCATGGGATTGTTTGGTTGCTAACTTGTAAATGATCTTGAAATGGGTAGGGATTATGTTTGTAAGACTTGTGAAATTGTCGAAAGCCACTAGGATAGAAATAGGGTTGTCGAATAGATTATGGGAGTTAGTATGAATGTTAGGCCGAGGATTTCAGTTAACCTTTTGTAATTTCAGCTGTCAAGGTGCTCTAACGGGGACAACATGTTTTTAAATCGAGTCTTGATTTTGGTATAAAAGTCGAGTCGTATAGATAGGTTAAAAGATTGACTTTGTGGTATGTTTTGAATGAGTCTTTTGGCTGCTATGTCGAACCCACCATTGGCCATCACACGAGTCTAACGAAAGTCACATTTGAGTTATATTGCGGAGTCGAAATGTCAGGGTTTGTCCATTCGAACCCCAGCCTTTTTGCACTGCAATTTACTCCTCTTCCCACAAAAATGAAAAACTGCACTTTTGTTTGTAACATAAGTGAAATGGACATGAATACACTACTGGGCCGAAGCCCAGTAAACACTAAAAGAGTAACAGCTTGTTTATTACTTGTACCGGGCCAAAGCCCACAAGGGAATTGGGTTACATTTGAGCTTGGGCCGCAGCCCACATGGGTTTAAATATGAACTGTAGGGTGCGTTTGATTCTAAAAATTTGAAAGAAATGTCTCACTTTTTTAAACATGTCGACGAAAACCCGAATAGACAATTTTGCTGGTGCTTCGTACACAACTCTACATATTGTATGTTAATTATTGAAACTATGACAAAAACGACTAAAAACTGCTATACATCAATAATAATTACGCCGTAAAATAAATAGTTAAAACGTGCAACAATGACGTGATCGTTTTAAAAATATATATATACTATTTTACGTTCATCAAATCATAAATGCGAGCTAAATCATGCCATACTAATCTAGGTCACGCGTTGAAGTTACTACACACCATTTGATTCCATTGCATCACAGATTTATACTACTACCAAGGTGAGTTCATAGTCCCACATTTTACTATGTTTTCAAATCCCGTGGGGAGATACATGCTATAAATCTGAACACAAATATTTTTGTATGCTATCCTGATTGATATTGCTAAGTTAATATTGCCTAAGTTACCACCCTGCCAAAAAGTCCCTTATATCATGAACCATTAATCACTTGCGAGTGAACGCGAATTCAGTGAATAGATCTATTGGAAGTGGACGACCCACTTGAAGTTAGCCTGAAATGGTAACCAACTGCACTTTATTCGAATTATCAAGAGTTTGGCAAACTCCTACGACGAGGGCATTATCACCTACATCATCGCTATGATGTGGGCTATTTATATCATTATTATTACACCCGATGTTAAGGTTTGCGTGTCATGAGGCTTAGGGCAATATATATATCACACTACAATATCATTGTTTTTACTACTATCTGA
The DNA here is from genome assembly GCA_021014915.2 of Artemisia tridentata subsp. tridentata. Taxonomy (NCBI): domain Eukaryota; kingdom Viridiplantae; phylum Streptophyta; class Magnoliopsida; order Asterales; family Asteraceae; genus Artemisia; species Artemisia tridentata. The sequence goes on along the minus strand of CP139507.1, from coordinate 329,319,795 downwards.
CTTGTGTTCAAACTATTACCAATTTAAACTCTATGGATTCACTCAACCTTTGTGTTGACCGTTTTAAGCATGTTTATCTCAGGTATCTAAAGAAGCTAATGGCACGGAGTGGAACAGGGCCCCCCTTTGGACGACGTCCAAAAACAAATGTTTTCATTCATCTTAAACATTTTCATTTTGTACCTTTAAATATTTTGATTCTGTTGTTGACAACTCTGATTTTAATTTGATGAATGATAACTAATTTTCACAAAACGTCTCTTTCGAGTCGTTTTCTATAATTATGACTACGATCTAAGATGTAATACCCCAAATTAGACTTCCGCTGCTTCATTACGATTTTTGGGGTGTTACAGATCAGCATTTCATCTACATTGAAAATCAATATTTCATTGGTTCATCATATGCGTGGTCATACGAAAATGCCGGTAACAAATAACACCATTTCTTGACACTAACCTATGCGATCAAATACATTTTATGTGAAATTGATAATATGTGGCCAAATTTTAGGAGCTGATCACCTAATTCCAATGGAATTGGCTCAAAAAATAGCAAGCAAGATTAGAAACAAGGAAAGGTTTGCAGTTTATGTTGTCATACCAATGTGGCCAGAGGGCATCCCAACTTCTGCTACCGTGCAAGAAATTCTCTATTGGCAGGTACTTTATGATCTTTATATCATATACATAAAAGTACTTGTGTTGTTGATGGTTCAAGTCCCGTCATAGACAAAGGTATGGCATAGGTGGGAATGTGCATGTGTGTGAGTTTTCCATAGTCCAAAATGGTTCAACCTGATATCAGCAAAGTTGAAGATACCTGTATTACAATGAGAAATGTTTATACATGGCTTCCAAATGTTGTAATTTACAGAGTCAGACAATGCAAATGATGTACACTGTTGTTGCACGAGCAATCAAGTCCATGCAACTAGATGCACACCCTCAAGATTATCTAAATTTCTACTGCCTTGGGAAACAGGAAGATGTGCCTTTCAAAATGGCTCCGTCATCTACAAATGATAAGGTATTTCAACTTTTCTAACGCATATTTATTTGAAATTGTATTGCTGAATTTATGCACTCGTATGACAAACGTACGCAAAAGTTCATTAAAATTTAATACTGGATCGATTTTGTAGGAATCAGATTCACAAAAGTTCAAAAGGTGTATGATTTATGTTCATGCTAAAGGAATGATCGTGGATGATGAGTATGTGATTGTGGGATCTGCTAACATTAATCAAAGATCAATGGCTGGTTCAAAGGACACAGAAATAGCCATGGGTTCATATCAACCTCATCACACGTGGGCTGCAAAGAAGCGACACCCATATGGACAGGTTTGACAATTTCAAACACCATAAATAAGCACATCTAAAACACTATCACATGATCACTTTCAATAATGAAACTCCAAACACCCCTTAAACTGATTCCAGAAAGTCAACATTGCTATCCCATTAAAATAGGAACATGGATACACTCATATACTTGTTATTGTTCATACATTATACTTTTCACAAACACACTTAACAAAGAAGGAAATCACAAACGAGAACTTCTGTGCATGCTTTCAGGTCTATGGTTATAGAATGTCGCTGTGGGCAGAGCAGCTTGGAGCGCTAGACTATGCCTATGAGGAGCCCGAAACTCTAAAATGTGTACATAAAGTCAATAAAGTAGCTGAAGACAACTGGAAAAGATACACAGATGAGCAACACACAACATTGCAAGGTCATCTTCTAAGGTATCCATTACACGTAAATGCTGATGGAAATGTGAATTCATTGCCTGGATTTGAAAATTTTCCAGATGTTGGAGGTAAAGTAATGGGAGCTCATTCACCATCGCTGCCCAATATTTTAACTACATAATCTCCTACGCCTTTGTTATGTTCATGAGTGTGTGTGTCATTGTAATGAGAATAAAACGTGGTTGGTTTATTATCGTCGAATGATTTATATGGGATGGACTCGCTTTCTAGACCATTACATAACCAAGAAAATTTGAAAAATTAGATCGATCACTAGTTTGTTGTAAGTTTGTGAGAATTTAATATATATGTCAAAGTACATACCTGGGTGTTTCAGGAATTTGTGGATTAACGCATTCCTAGCTCAAATTTGTATCGATAAACTTATGTGGCTTCACAAACAAAACATTACACAATTAAGTAAAAAAATATATATCACCGTATCGTTATAAATTTATTTTAGCAGCATGTTGATTAGTCTACAAGAAAACTATGCTACAAATAACTGCCCTATCATATGTCTTTCCAAAGCTGAAATAAAGGTATGATGGTCTAAACAAGGAACACTTAACCATTTACTCTCCATTGCAAGTTAATATTTAAATTTGAAATAAAGTATAGTGGTAAGTTTTGTATTTTACAACTGCAATATCAGAAGAGATATACTTACAAAGGAGATGCGTAGTTGTCTCTACCATAGATGCATGGAAAGAGGATCACATAAATAAAGAACAAACGAAGAGGCTCATTTGAATCAATGTGGTATGATGCGAAGACCCTACAGAGAAACGGGTCAAATAAGCAAAATGGATCAGATGAGTCAGAGTCATTGATATCGTATTCAAATGCTTATAAAATCCTAATTTTGCCAACGAGAAAATTTGTCAATTGTAGAATCAGAAGAATAAATCAGTGAGACATCTCATAAACTAAGAAGAAGAATAACAGCTAAAGATGGTTATCTTGTGACGGAAAGATCACCTGTGAAGAGACACAAGCTGTAAGTCGAACAGAACCTTTATCATCTTTAACTGGTATCCCAACAGTTTCCACAAATCGGTTATCGTCCTGTGAAGAGACACAAGCTGTTTACCATAGATCCAAAAGCAAATAATCAAAATACACATAACAACTAATTAAAAAATATAAAGATAAAACCCTAGATTTGAAAGCCAATACGATTTCAAAAACTAAAATCCAAACCTTAAATCCAAAATGGTGCGCATGAGATGATGGATGATGAAAGATGGCAGCAGGGTATGGCGGCGTGCATCCGAGATGGGGCAGGATCAGATGGTGGGAAATAGCCGAGCCGATAGTTGGTATTGGTGTTGAATGGAAAATGGAAAAGAAAAGTGATAGGATAAGGAGAGATGGGCGGGTAGCTAGCCAAAAAATGAGAAATAAGAGGGAAACTTTAGGGTTTTGATTTTGAGGAAAAATTGTAAGAGGGAAGAATGAGAGGGAGAAGGAAGAGCCAAATGTTTTTGGTATAAAAATATCTAAATTTTATTTTAGCCTCACATTTTTTATATAATTTTGTTTATAAGAAATAGTTAAAATTAATATTTATATAGATATAGATTATGTCAAATAAATTTGTACCAAAGTGTATTCCTAAATAAATACATTTAGTGTAGTTACATATAACCCCTAAAAATATCCATAATCATTATATTCGAGATCGACTCGTAAACTACTCGATTTAAACGAGTCAAGCTCGAGTTTAAGCTACTCGACTCTATTTTCGAGCCGAGTCGGCTCAGTTGGTTTGTGTCAATTACCCTAGAGGATAATAGACTTGAATGTGGAGTTCCCAAGGCAGGATATGTTGCTTGGGATTGGCTTGGACTATTTCGAGAAAATGGTCTAGTATTTATAAGGAGACCTTTAGGGTTGTGAGAACCCGTAAAGGCAATCTGATGGTCTACGTGGTGTGTAAAGTAGAGTGCGTTGATTGGCTATATGCCTATATGCAACTTTCTTGTTATTATATTGAATGGAAGTGGTGTGTATAGTATAGTGGATTGACGATTGCTATAGGCACCACGACTTATTATATATGGTAAGAATGTAATAGTCGTTTCTTTAAAAGGGATGTCGCGCTCGATGAAGCAACTGATTGATGTCATTATCCCAATTACACGTCTTAAACTGTCAACACTCAAAATGAAAGCCATCGGTGAATACTAAAGATGTTATGAACGTCTGAAACTTGAATTCTGCTCGAGTTCCCACGTCACGGGGGTATAAACCGAGGTTTCGTGCGTGAGCCCCTAAGTGTTACATATAAATTGCAATCCGTAAATAGGTTTATATACAAACTTACAATTACTAACAACGATACAAATATATGTAGGTCTTAAAAACAAGTGTAGTACATTACAATATATAGAACCGTATATTCTGTCGGAAACCCATTTTCGTCTGTTTTTGTCAGTTTTTATCTGTTTTTGTCCGTTTTTATACGTTTTCGTCCGTTTTTTACGTTTTCATCCGTTTTTATACATTTTCGTCCTTTTTTTACGTTTTTATATGTTTTTATCCGTTTTTTACGTTTTTGTCCTTTTTTACGTTTTCATCCATTTTAGTCCCCTTTTTTTTACGTTTTTATATGTTTTCATCCGTTTTCGTCCGTTTGTATACGATTTCATCCGTATTTTTATGTTTTCATCAGTTTTTGTCTGTTATATTTTAAAGTTTTTATACATTTTCATCCGTTTTAGTCCGTTTTTTACGTTTACGTCCATTTTTATACATTTGCGTCTGTTTTTTACGTTTTCGTCCGTTTTGATACGTTTTCGTCTGATTTTAAACGTTTTCGTCCATTTTTATAAATTTTCGTCCGTTTTTAAACGTTTTAGTCCGTTTTAATCTATTTTTATACATTTTAGTCTTAGCTATGATGTCCATATATTAGGGACTGAGTTGTGATTCAAATTCAGTTACTAACAAATTTCCCTCCAAACTTTTTTTATTGCGCAAACATATTTGTAACTGAATTTTAGTCTTAGGTATGATGTCCATGTAATAGGGACGCAGCTGTGACTGAAATTCAGTCACTAAAAAATTTCCCTCCAAACATTTTTATTGTGTAGACATATTTGTAACTGAAACTTAGTCTTAGCTATGATCTCCTTGTATTAGGGACCGAAATGTGACTATAATTCAGTCACTAACAAATTTTCCGCCAAAATTTTTTATTGCGCAAATATATTTGTAACTGAAATTTAGTCTTAGATATGATGTACATGTACTGGGGACTGAATTGTCACCCTTATTCAATCACTAACTAATTTGCCTCCAAATTTTTTTCCCGTACAGGCATATTAGTAACTGAAATTTAGTCTCAGATATGGGGTCACTGAATCGAGGACTGATTTTTAGTTGCCGCAATCAGTCTATAAAAGGTCAGTCCTTAAAAGTATCAGTAACTGATGTTTCAGTTACCGATGCTATGTATCAGCGACTGATATATCAGTCCCTAGAAATTCAGTCTCTGAAAGCCTTTTTTTTGTAGTGATAGAAAACTAGCTCTGAAGATGCAAGAAGAAGAAAGAGCAACTCTTAATGAAGTAGAAAGGGAAAATGCCCTTAATGAGATGCTTGAAGTTATTAGAAAATCACAGAGTGCTAAAAAGGTTGCTGCAAGAAAACCTCCAACTCAAGCACAGATGATGAAATACATGAAGGAGTACTTGAAGAACCAAGATCATTGGACTGCCAGTAAACTAATAGGCAGACCATTTGATGAAATTAAAGGATTGTACTTCAAGGCTTACAAGAAGGTACAAGATTTCATCCCAACGGATACTGAAGAAAAAACCATAAGTACAAAGAGGGCTAGAATTTCATTGGAGTTAGAGTCTTCTAAAAGACAAAAGATCAGTGAAGAAAAAGAAGAAGCTGATTTGACTAAGGAACAGCTAAATCAGATGATGATTATAGTTCAAGATAAAGTAATGAATATGGAAGCTCTACAGGCCAAATATCCCATTATTGATTGGGAAGTTCAAGATGATGGAAGGATAAAAAGTTGGAAGATCATCAGGGTTGGTAATCACACTGAAGTGTATCAACACTTTGATGACATGATCAAGGCCTTTGATAGGGAGGATTTACTCAAGCTATGGAGTTTAGTTAAAGAAAAGTTCAAGTCATCAAAACCAGCAGATAACAAAGAAAGAATGTTATGGGTAGAGTTGAAGAGATTGTTTGAGCCAGATGCTGATGATACTTTATGGAAATTTTAATCTGGAACTCATAAATTGACATGGAGATTGTATGACTCATGTGTTGTTCATCATTGTATGACTCATGTGTTGTTCATCATGTGTATACAAATGCTGGAAAAGATATTTACATACTGGTAGAAAAAGAATATCCTTTATCAAGAGGTACACTTATTTTGATGTTGAGTACAAAGCTTACAGTGGAAGAGGAGATAGAAATGGCAAAAGAACTGCTAAGGAAAATCTTCTTGCAGTCTGAAAGAAGATAAGTGTTTGGAAGCATCCTCTCATGGTAAAGATTTAATTCAAAAACTTGATGATTTGGAAGTAAATCACAAGTTTAGGGGAGGATTGTTTGGAATTAAATGATCAAACACTTTGTCCTGCCAAGCTAAACAGTTAGAACTGCTGAAGATTATAACTAACAGTACTAACTGAGTTAGTACTGCTAGTTATAATATTGGTACTGCCAATATCAGACTTATTACTGCTGAAGTCTGTTGATGAAGATGGTACTGCCAGAGATGAAGACGCGTAATGTGATATGTATAGAAGATATTTAGTGTATATCTTATATGTTTAGAATGATACGAATATTGTATATTGATAGTTATCTTGTAAAGGACTCCTTGTGCCTATAAAAGGAGGTCCAAGGTTAAGGTGTTAGATACATCTCTAGAATACGTTTTTGTTAAGCTATAAGGTTGTAAACCCTAGTACTACATAAGAGTACTCGTATTATTGAACTAATAATATTGAAGTGTTATCCAGAAATTCGCTGATAGCATAGAAACTAAAATAAGCAAAACTTGTAAAATCAGCACTTATAAATATACAAATAAGACTAATGAACCCATATCAATCTTTAAAAGACATGCCACAAATTAAAAAAACAAAAACATATACCCAAAAATCCACTAATGGCATATAAACTAAACTAAGCACAACTTGTAGCAAATTATACAAAATCAGCACTTATAATTACACATTAGTCTTATGACAAACTTAAACAAATGGCATAGAGTTAACATAGTACTTATGGCCACATATCAAACTTCTAAAAACATCAATTTATGAAAAACCTCAAACAAACACAAACACATATCACCAAATCAAAACTAAAAAAGAAACCGAAGTCCCATACATTTCAAATGAATATTGTGTTAAGTTTTGTGTTTAAATATTAATATACGTATGTCCGGTTTCGAACCCGAGGCTCGGGATTGCACACATTAGCGTGAGAGTTTCAATGATGAATAATTAAATATTTATATATTTCATGTATTTATTTATTTATTCATTTCACCAATAAAAACACTTAACGACGGTTAGTACTTAACGGGGTTTTAACTAACGACCGTTAAAGGACTAAACGTGAAAAATAGGAAAGAAGGATCTAGAATCCCTTGTGGGATGCTATGTTCGGCCGACCCTTCCCTTAGGGATAGGGGAGTCGATCGCATGGCTTGGGCAACAAGCAAAGAAAAACTATAAATACAATTCACTTGTGTTTTAGTTTTCTCTAGTCTTGAATCCCTAACTTAGCCAAACTTCTTCTCCTCTCTTCCCTCTAGCTCCAACGATCGACCCTCTTTCTAAATCCACTTGGATTTGGTCGAGTCTAATAAAGCTATAAAGTGTTTGGTTATTGGTGATCAAGAAACTAGCTTTTCTCATTGAAACGCTATAATTACGTGTGTACAGGAACGAGTGACAAGCTTCCTTTAGCTTGTGATCTTGGTTTAGTCGATCCAATATATTCCCAATTAGGGTTTATATTATTTGTTCTTGTTTAAGAGATTCCTTGTTCTTGCTAGGAATCATTAAGGTACGTGTCTATTTATGTTTAATTAATTACATGTTCTTGTAGATCTTTTCCGCTGCGTGTGCTTGATGTTTTTGTGTGTTTATGATTTATTTATAGTTCACATATTCCAACAGTGGCATCATGAGCCTCGTTTAGAACTTGTAATTAATTACTTAAACCTAAAAATTGGATCTTGTAGAGATTACATGCATTAATTAAAAATTAGGGTTTGTATTTTTTTTTAAACCCTAATATGGTTCGATCCATATTAATTAAAAATTAGGGTGTTAGTTGTTTTATTAAAACTTGAGAAACCCTAGGATTGCATGAAAATTTTTAGGAATTAATTAGTAAATACCGTATGTGATGTTACTAATTAATTAGATACGTACAATTAATATTGACATAATAATATGTGATGCATGATTATGTGATCAATATGGTATCCTTGACAAATCTTGCATATTTGTCATGGTGTGATTTGTATGTTTGTTATGAATTGTTTGCTACATGTTTTAAATAAATCTAAAATTGGGGAAGACCTCAATATATTAATTAAAAGGTTATGTGCAATGTGGTATCTAACTAACCAAAACTTACGCGGCCAAATTATTTGGTGTCTGTGGACCATTGGGCACAATGAGCTCGAAAACCAATGGGAGTTTTGTTAGTTACATACATTTATAAATTTCACATAGAATTAATATTAGGATTTATTGAAAAAGGTTTGCATGTGGCTATATGATATCGTGGATGATCATATATTTGTTATTATGTGTTTATTTATTTTTGTGTAATTATTTGATCTTTTGTGTTTAATATTATGATGGATTGTAAACTACAAAAGAGGGTAATTTTTCATAATAAAAATAAATAAGACTAATAACTATGAAACCTTTGTAGTAATTTTATTTATTGCCAAGTATTATGTGCCGACAGTGGTTCGCTTCGCACGGTAATTTGCTCCCAGGCGAGACTAGCAATAATAAATTTACTACATTAATTGTTTTAGCAAGAAAATTATATTCTTTTAGTTGATTGATTGCGACTGTACTAAGTGGTCGAAGCGGCGGACCTAAAATTGACAAACTAAAAAGTGGGTTCTAGTTGGTACACATTAAATTGTGACCTTAGAGGGGCACGGTTTTAACCAGCTTCGGCGGATGTCGTCCCTACGCCCGCCTGTGCGTCAATTTTAGACTTACCAAGTACACCACGATAAATACGAAGCATCTTAAGGCAATGTTGTAATTTATTCAACGCCTCAATTAAAAGATTTGATGATTTGAGCTACGAATGAGTAAATGGTTTTGTTTTGAAAATATATATATGATACAAAGATGAATGCATGACATCTTTGTACATATTTTTTGATTTAACACATCAAAATTTTATTACCCTAAAAATTTAAGTTATATGCCGACCAATTAACAAGGAAACACCTAAGATGACATTCTATCATTACTAGCAGCCTCAGCTGATGTGATGATTCAAAGAATGAAGTCAATAGGGGTAAATTGAGCACTTCCATTACTAGCAGCCTCAGCTGATGTGATGGAACGGCGTCAATTTACACGTTTCTAAATTGGTTAACTTAATTGAGCACTTTTATTACTAGCAGCCTCAGCTGATGTAATAAAACGGCGTCAAGGCATAAAAGAATTGGGGACGAAACATGCTTACAATTTGCAACTGATGTTGGCAACATATATATTGTAAGTCCCAAGATTTCTAGGAATTGCAATTTGAAATTGGCAATTGGGTGATCCCGTACCTTGTTGAGTACTTTCATTGCTAGCAGCCTCAGCTGATGTAATGAAACGACGTCAATTAGGATCCTAGATTTCAGTGAAAATTAAATGGTTTTTAACCAATGGGTGTTTAATTTTCATGAAATGTTTAAATTATCGAAAGTACTAACTTTTGAACTTTTTTCTGTAGAAATGGCCCAACCCGGAAACTCGTCAAATTTAACCTCCTGTTTCAAGATGATGCTTGAAAAGGAAAAATTGACCGGGACTAAGAATTTTAACGCTTGGTATCGAAATCTAAGGCTTGTTCTTAGAATTGCCAAACGTTCTGAATGTCTTACTGAGGCTCTTCCAGAAGCTCCTCCTGCAAACTCGTCTAATGAAATACTTAGGCAGTACAATGAAACCTATGACAAGCACAATGATGCGGCTTGTCTCATGCTATCGGGGATGGATGATCAACTGGTTAAACAGTTTGAGAAATATAGCCCGAAAAACATGATTGATGAACTGATACGTATGTTTCAGAAATCACCTATGGCTGAATTGTATGATGTACTTGACAACTTGGGCAAGTGCAAGCAGGATGTGACAACACCCGTAAGTGATCATGCACTTAAAGTGAAAGGTTATCTTGACCAACTAGATGCACTTAATTGCGGGTTTGTGGAAGACGTTAAAGTTGGCCTCATCAAAAAATCCCTCAATGAGGAATTATATGGTGATTTTGTACGCAACTTTAACATGCATTGCAAGGGGAAGACATTTTCTGAATTGCATGCAATGCTTATTGAGCATGAGAAGGCCCTCACAAAGAAAGCTCCTACACCTGCTGTTATGGAAATAAGAGGTGGTAGAGTAGCTAAGCCCATTAAGCCGAAACATGTGAACAAGAAAGGAAAGGGCAACGCTAACAAGGGCAAGCAGATTGTGACCCATCAGCAAAAGCCAAAGAAGCAGAATCCTCCTCCCAAGAAGGATTATCCCAAAAAGGATGCGGCTGCTTGTCACCACTGCCATACTCCTGGACACTGGAAGCGTGACTGTCCATTGTTGCTTGAGGAGTGTCGCAAAAATAAGAATGCCAAGGCTAGGCAGGGCGCCAGCACTTCAGGTATTTTTATGGTTGAATTATTTTCTTTTCCTCGTAAGCAAAATGCCTGGATATATGATACAGGATGTGGTACTCACATTTGTAATACATCGCAGGGGCTTAGAGGAGCAAAGAAGCTGAACTATGGGGAATGCTACTTATACGTGGGAAATGGAATACGTGCAGCAGTAGAAGCCATAGGGACTTTTGAGCTAGTTTTACCTTCTGGTTTAATTTTAGTTTTAGACAATTGTCACTACGCACCTTCTATTGTTAGAGGTGTCGTATCAGTTTCTTTGTTATTGGATTTGGGTTTTAAGCATACTTTTAATGATAATGGAATTTCTGTTTCTTTAAATTTTGTTTTTTACTTTAATGCTATTCCATTAAATGGTGTGTTTGAAATTGACATGGAAAACCATGTATCCAATAAAAATAATTCTATGTATAGCATCGGGAATAAGAGAGTCAAGTCTAACTTGGACTCGTCTTATTTATGGCATTGTCGCCTTGCCCACATAGGCAAGAAACGCATGGAAAAGCTGCTAAGTGATGGGCTTTTACCTAATATCAATGATGATTCAGTTGATAAATGCGAATCTTGCATATCTGGGAAGATGACGAAGAAACCTTTCCATAGCAATATGGAGAAGGCTTCGGATCTACTTGGATTGATACACACGGATGTGTGTGGTCCACCTAGACATGTGTCAAAACGCGGTGCTACCTACTTCCTAACCTTTACGGATGACTATAGTCGTTATGGTTGTGTTTATTTACTTAAACACAAACATGAAGTCTTTGAGACATTCAAGGTTTTCAAAAATGAAGTAGAATTACAACTCGGAAAGAAGATTAAGGCCCTTCGATCCGATCGTGGTGGTGAGTATTTGAGTCAAGAGTTCAAAGATTATCTAGCTGAGTGTGGCATTGTACAACAACTCACTTCTCCTTATACTCCACAACAAAATGGTGTATCTGAAAGGAGAAATCGTACTTTGCTTGATATGGTACGATCTATGTTTAATCTTACAACTCTTCCTTTATCCTTTTGGGACTATGCTCTTGAAAGCGTTGTTCGCATATTAAATATGGTTCCAACTAAGAAGGTTGATAAGACTCCATATGAATTATGGACTGGAAAAGCTCCCAACTTGTCTTACTTAAAGATCTGGGGTTGTGAGGCGTTTGTTAAACGTGACTCACCTGATAAGCTCCAACAAAGATCTGTTAAGTGCATCTTCGTAGGATACCCTAAGGAAACAAGGGGTTACTATTTTTACTTCCCACCAGAAAATAAAGTCATTGTGGCTAGATATGGTGAATTTCTTGAGGAGAGTTTCTTGACTCAAGAATTCAGTGGGAGAGTATATGATCTTGAAAATGATCAAGAAGATGTGTCACCTTCTGAGAACACTAACACACTTCCTGTGGAACCTGAAAGTTTAGGTCCTCCACCTGAAGTTGAAGTGGTACCCGTCCGTAGATCTTCAAGATCTACAAAGGCTCCTGAACGCCTATGTTTAAGCATAGACGATGAGGAAACTTTTCTATTGGATCACATTGATGAGCCAACTAGTTATAAGGGTGCCATTAATAATCCTGAAAAGGACAAATGGCAAGCAGCCATGGATGGGGAAATGCAATCCATGAAAGACAATAAAGTCTGGATTGAAGTAGATCTTCCACCCAATGCTAAGGTAGTTGGGTGTAAGTGGCTCTTCAAGAAAAAAACTGATATGGATGGCAAAGTACACACCTACAAAGCTCGTTTGGTGGCCAAGGGCTTCACCCAAACATATGGTGTTGACTATGAGGAGACTTTTTCTCCTGTAGCCGATATTAGAGCTATTAGGATTCTTATAGCCATAGCTGCCTACTATGACTATGAGATTTGGCAAATGGATGTCAAAACCGCGTTTCTGAATGGTCGCCTAGATGAAGACATCTATATGGCGCAACCTGAAGGTTTTGTAAATCCAGAATTTCTTGAGCGTGTATGCAAACTTCAAAGATCCATTTATGGATTGAAGCAAGCATCCAGGCAATGGAATAAAAAATTTGATGAGGAAATCAAGAAGTTTGGATTTACTCAAAATTTCAATGAGCCATGTGTATACCACAAAGTTAGTGGGAGTAACACTACTTTTCTTGTCCTATATGTCGATGACATATTAATCATGGGAAGTCATATACCAAGTCTTAATGAAGTTAAGGAATATCTTGGTAATTGCTTTGCCATGAAGGATTTAGGAGAAGCAGCGTATATCCTTGGAATCAAGATCTATCGAGACAGATCTAAACGGTTAATCGGATTAAGCCAAAGTGCTTACATGGATAAAATATTGAAGAGATTCAATATGCAAAATTCCAAGAAGGGATATTTGCCCATGCAAGTAGATCATGGCTTAAGTAGCGAAATGTGTGCTTCTACACCTGAAGAGGTGGCATACATGCAAAAAGTTCCATATGCTTCGGCTGTAGGATCTATCATGTATGTTGTTAGATGCACAAGGCCTGATGTGGCATTCGCTCAAAATTTGACGAGTCGATATCAGCAAAATCCAGGGAAAGATCACTGGCATGCTGTTAAAAACATTCTTAAGTATTTAAGGAATACCAAAGATATGTTTTTAGTTTTCGGGGGAAATCCAGACGCAGAACTGAATGTTACAGGTTTCTGCGATGCGTCCTGGCAAACTGATAAAGATGATACGAAGTCGCAAACGGGTTATGTCTTTGTCATAAATGGAGGAGCAGTAGACTGGAAGAGTAAAGAGCAGAGCACAACGGCCATGTCTGCTACAGAAGCTGAGTACAATGCTGCATCGGATGCTGCACAAGAAGCTGTTTGGATAAGGAATTTCATTACGGATCTTGGAGTGATGCCGTCTATTGAACTACCTATAAATGTGTATTGCGACAACTCTGCTGCAATCACATTCGCCAATGAACCTGGAGTTATGAAAGGCGCCAGACACTTTAAAAGAAAGATGCACTATGTTCGTGAACAAGTCGAACTAGGTGAAATCAAAGTACTCAAAGTTCACACAGATGACAATCTGGCTGATCCTTTCACGAAGGCATTACCTAAAGATACGTTTACTCGACATGCTCAGGGTATTGGTCTTCGTTTAGCAGATAGTTTCATGTAAATCTGTTGGATTAGTATTTCGATAGGGACGTGTAAACAATTATTACAATTAATGAAATAAAGTGCGGATAACGTTTATTCTCATTATTAATATTTGTGTCCTATATTTGCATGTTTAAATCCGTGAATAATTTATTTATTCTAAATAGTCCGTTGTCAATTAATAATATGGGAATATTATTGAACTAAGACAAATGTGAGGATTGGTAGAATGAACTGTAAGGTTGAGACACCAATGTCACATGATATTCAATATTGGATAAATTGAATATAGGACTTATCCCAAATACATGATTATACTTTATGGATCATAGTCATTAAGTATATCATGAATATTTATCCTCAGACTTGAGATGACAGATAATTGCCGAGGATGTAGCTTATTTTCTGTAAGGTGGTCTAACGCTAACCGTAAAAGGTAGTTATAAGGGCTATTTTCAGAAATGATGCGAAGTTCAAGGGTTATGCTCGCAGTCAATAAGGGATTTGTTCCTTCAACTTTGTGTTGAAGTTTAATACTGCTTGGCCACTCGTAGGATTGACAAGATGTTTGCGTGCGCACGCCCAAAGTCTATCTGGAAGACGTTTAGATGTTTTGGTAATCTTGTTCAATTATGTATAAACGAGAAACTAAGTTAGTTACGGAATGACAAAGATCCATATCCAAATTAACGCGGTATTAGTAACAAAAGGATAAGTATGATGATTAATTTCATCACACGTGGTTTTTACCAGGAGAACCACAACTCGGATCGAGCTGGGGGCATTGGGAAGGTTAAGCTAGGCTGACCCATGTCATTACTATATTAATGTTTATCCAAGTGGGAGCTGTTAAGTTTTGTGTTTAAATATTAATATACGTATGTCCGGTTTCGAACCCGAGGCTCGGGATTGCACACATTAGCGTGAGAGTTTCAATGATGAATAATTAAATATTTATATATTTCATGTATTTATTTATTTATTCATTTCACCAATAAAAACACTTAACGACGGTTAGTACTTAACGGGGTTTTAACTAACGACCGTTAAAGGACTAAACGTGAAAAATAAGAAAGAAGGATCTAGAATCCCTTGTGGGATGCTATGTTCGGCCGACCCTTCCCTTAGGGATAGGGGAGTCGATCGCATGGCTTGGGCAACAAGCAAAGAAAAACTATAAATACAATTCACTTGTGTTTTAGTTTTCTCTAGTCTTGAATGCCTAACTTAGCCAAACTTCTTCTCCTCTCTTCCCTCTAGCTCCAACGATCGACCCTCTTTCTAAATCCACTTGGATTTGGTCGAGTCTAATAAAGCTATAAAGTGTTTGGTTATTGGTGATCAAGAAACTAGCTTTTCTCAATGAAACGCTATAATTACGTGTGTACAGGAATGAGTGACAAGCTTCCTTTAGCTTGTGATCTTGGTTTAGTCGATCCAATATATTCCCAATTAGGGTTTATATTATTTGTTCTTGTTCAATAGATTCCTTGTTCTTGCTAGGAATCATTAAGGTACGTGTCTATTTATGTTTAATTAATTACATGTTCTTGTAGATCTTTTCCGCTGCGTGTGCTTGATGTTTTTGTGTGTTTATGATTTATTTATAGTTCACATATTCCAACATATTGCATATGTACCAATACCATGTAGATCTAAAAACAGATACTCCACACCACTGCGGTGTAAAAAAACACGAAACCTTTGTGTGTTTCGTGGTAGATGGTGAGGTGAGAGAGACTGTGTGCGAGACACTGATTTGAGAGAAAGTGTGATTGTAAAATTATGTGTGTGAAATTTTGTGCTTGGTGGTAGATATGAGCATTATCTAGAACGCAAAAGAGAAACCAAATTGACATCGTTTTCATCCAAATTTAATTGAACACTTGAAACGGCGTCGTTCAGAGCCAACGAAAGAGTAAAAAAAAATGTGTCATTTTGGAGCTGCCTCAAACCGCGTCGGTTCTCACGGTAAATGTATAATATAGTAATTTAAAAACTATATAAATAAATAAGTTCAAGTAAAAAATAAAAAGTGTTCATATGAAAATTTTGCTGACTTTGTTACACTTGATCACAAAATGTGTAAACTTGTTTTTAGACAACGCTCATAGTTCTATTCGCGAACTTGCCATCATGGTCACAAATGACAAACTTGAACCCTCTTTTACTCTTGATGATAGACACAACTTCATAAAGTTAGCCCTCTCTAAAAATAGGACGTGACAAATACAAACCTACATGTCCAAATTGTCCTTGACTTATGTCGATTGTAATGACAAAAGATACGAAAACTGGAACTACTTTCTTATTATCTTTAATGGTAATTGTTTACCCGGTGGCTTCCTTTTGATCCTAACGATCAAAACTCCTACCCAAAATGACTATCATTAATAATATTTCTCATTAATTGGGTAATACAAAGTCTGGTTCCATTGCACAAACCATTCGATCGATCAAAATTCTACAAAAGCACAATCAAAACATTTAATTTCAGTGTAATTTTTTGATTTGATACATTAGAAAATTTCAAACTGTTGATAAACTAATTAGATATTGTGATTAAATCTTTACATTTAACTAATGTATGTGTTTATATGATTGCATTGGCACTATATTGGATTTTATTTCGTTGTCTAAAAGATACAATTATGCAAACCTTAGAGGCTGTTGTACGTCATGTAGTAGACTACTAATGCAATAGTTGTTCTTATCTCAGCTCTTGATTGGCTTGAGCCAACTTGCTATTTTTAATTTGGAAGGTCATATAGTGAACTTTGACATTTTTATGTTCTAATAATTCAGACCTACAGTCAACCAACTCCTTCGGGATGGAGGTAAACTTGCTCAACAAGTTCTTCCTCTAATCTTCCACATAGTGTGGATCAACCAGGGTATAGTCAAGATGATATTTTCTATCAACATTATAATCCATTTATAAAATTCGTGTACCTTTTTCATGGTGATTTCAACCCATTGGCCTGATCTAGCATCATTCTTTCCAACAGAAGGCTCAACCTCAGCTAGACCCATGAATGCCTTCATAATGGATAAGTTCATCATCATCAGATGACATTTCCTCTTCATCCCAGTCACATGACTCAGTAACTAACCCATTTTCCTTGTTTTTTACCGCCTGATGAAGACGGTTTCTGAGTGAGAAGAGCTAGTTCAGTTTTCTTGCTTATGTATAGAGCTTTGTAGTCCTTTTGAGGAGTCTCAAAGGCTCTGCCTTGAGAATTTAGAGAAAATGATGTGTTGGTTTGATGATTTGGTTTGTGTTGGTATTTGGGTGTTGATAGATAGGAGGGAGATGAGGTTTTGTTGTTAGGACTCTTTTTTTTAAAGTGACACTTTCTTCCACAACTGAAGCAAGTCTCCTTAGATATTTCAATGGGTACCCTAGCTAAACCAACCCTCCCTGACTTTCATAGAACCTCTTCTGATTAGCTAGTAAAGCCCTATAATTGAATTCAGTAGTAAGATCAGAGAGATACTCCCAGTTTCTCCTTGTATTTTCCTCTACATTAGATTCACTATCTTGAACCTGCAAATTTGAGTTAGAAACAAAACAGTTGACAGGGAGGCCTGAACATGAATCTTTTTTATTT
The DNA here is from genome assembly GCA_021014915.2 of Artemisia tridentata subsp. tridentata. Lineage (NCBI taxonomy): Eukaryota > Viridiplantae > Streptophyta > Magnoliopsida > Asterales > Asteraceae > Artemisia > Artemisia tridentata. Next base: position 329,302,407 of record CP139507.1, on the reverse strand, counting down.
TTAGAATAGATTTGGTAAATCAGGTCCTTTTCATAGTCATATTTTCCAAAGAGAGTGGCCAGACTATCATTTTTTATAGCATTGTTGGCTCTCTAAGTCTGATTCAAGCTTAGCCATTTTCATGGCAAGCTATTAACATACATTGCATATATACTTCAACTTGAGGAATTTAAACGCCCTTATTTTTAAGGTCGTTCAACAATATTTTGAGCATGGTGTAAGGTTGTGCAACTTTTTAGCCATCAAGAGTCTTATAAGCATTGAATTTTAGTCTCAGGGCTACAATATTGGTGTCTCTTATTTCAGAGGGTCCCTTATGGCCTAAGATAAGGTCACTCCAGTTTTTCACCTGATGGAAGATTTCATAATGTCATTGGGAAGACTTGAGATAATAATACTTTTGAGTCTCTTATCTTGGTTGGCAAGTCTCCTGTCATGAGGTGTCCATTGGTTTTGTAGCTTAGCCAAAAAGTTTTCATGAGTGGATACAGGTGATTTTGGAATATATGGACCATTTTCTAGGATTTCAAGAAGAAAAGGTTCAAGTCCATCAAGATTGACAAGAAACCTATCTTTCCAGTTTGGAAAATTGTCCATTGCTAATAAAGTGACAGAATTAACATGAGCTCCTCCCCTTGAATCTAGGAATTGTGGAAGGACATTGTTTGATATGTTTGCATTGTTGTTGAAATTAAGATTTGGACCAACATTATTTCCATCAACATCATCTATATTTTTATTGTTTCCGGTGACAAGTTTTATAGTATTGAGCACTTGTTTAAAATGTTTTAAGACCAAACTTTCCCTCATACCAATTGTTGTTCCCGAATCCTTGACAGTTTTGTTAAACAAAGAGTAAAAAGTTTAAAGCATGCAAACATAAAGTATAACTTTTCAGCGTATAATTCTTATTTGAATGAATCAAAGAATTACAAAGTGTTATACAGAAAGAACACTTAGTTGAATGATAATGTATACACTGTCTGACCAAGCAAACTTTAACACAGAAAGTTTGCATGCAAGTGAACTTATGAGTTCACTAATGGAGATCAGGGACCTATTGTAAGTTCAAAGAGAGTAAATGCACTTCAATAAATACAAACTATAATAACGGAAGTGATAGCACTTACTCTCAACCAACATTCTCTTATATAGTGAGTACGAGGATGTCACTTAGTGGAGATAGATGAAACGTGCCAAGCATCTGGTGTAAAAGTAAAATGCTTCCATTCTTGGAAACCCAACAAACGTACTTTAGTGAATGGTTTTGCTAACTTTTCACTTCTTTTTCACCAAACTTGTGCTTACATTGAATTTTATCTAAAATGCACTTTATCCTGCTCTTTTGCACTTTTGAAAAGTCTCGCTAATATCAGATAAGAGATTTCGAGCTATGCTTTGTTGGAAAGTCAAAGAGCTGATATTATAGACCTGCAATTTCAGAATTTTAAATGGATATTACAATTTAAAGAAAAGGACACGCCTATGCATATTACTATTGAACTCTTTACTTAACACAGTATACATGCATACATGATACTTCACCGAGCCTAAAAAGAATATTTAAATGCCAAGAGATTAGAACATTATGATATATTAAATGTCACATGTTAAATGTTAAGAAATGTTTCATATGATGGTCATCAAATATAACTTGTATAACATGATCGTGAATTAACTACATACATCAACCATTGTCTTTTTAACATTCATGCCAAGCAAAAGGGCACCACAATTTGTTTTCATTTGGTATCCGGTAAACCTTGTGCATGTAAATTAAGCCTGTAAGCTTTAGAACATGTAGAATGTTCGACTTACCTGGAAATATAAACCAAAATAATATTAAATGAGAATATATAATAGTCAAATAACGTAAAAGGAGCATAAGAATGAAACAATTATGTCCATTATGTTAGGTAAAGGGGAAAACAGCATCGTAAACGGCCTGACATTTTATGTCACTATAAGTTTCGAGGTGGAAAACAACGGCTCGCCCCTACCAACTGACCATTTTAATTTTGTGAGTAAATTAAAAAGACGATACTAAATTCAATTCAACAAACTAATAAAACGGAGAAAGTATAATAAGGCCAACCCCCAACCATTTTCAAATTTCAAGTTAACATGTTCTTAAGTTTACGGAAATATATTCAAATGCTATATGTTATGCTATTAGCCCGAACTTATACTAACCTCAGAAACACAAGTGACAGGTGTTAAACAACGAAATGTTAGTGACAGCCCTTGCACGCAAGTTGTTTAATATTTATCCCGTTTAAGCACATCGGGCCATCGACTGGACCATTTTTCACGATATATGTAAAAGGACACATCCACCCATGATCCTGCATTTATCACATCTAACAAATTCGGCACCAAAAACCAACTCAAATCAATAAGGTACAGACGAAATTTACTTACCAAAACAAATTTGTATAGAATGGTCTTTTCTCTGATCATCTTTGGCAACCATGTCATTAAATCAATGACTTGTATGCCTTCACACTATTGAATCTCTTTTTAACATCATTTCTAAAGACACCCATTAAAAAAAGTTCAAATTTTCAAATTAATAAGAATGCTATGTTAACGTGTTCTACAACATATTGACTTTGACTAATACAAACACAAAAATCCATTCCAATTGTCAACATTGGGACCGGTAAACATACCTGCTAATGATAGAATAAAATATCAAGGCTAATTTCATTTTTCTCATTGTCTACGATCAAATAATCATTAAAATCAAAACCAAGCGTATGTAGACTTACATGCAACTTGAGAGGATTCTAGACAATAATAAAATTTTGAAATTGAAAGTAAAATTTGAATAAGAGAGACGATTCTAAAATCTAAAAAATATGTGGAATTAATTAGTAAGATTTGAAAAAGGAATAGTTAATATGGTATGTGTAACGAAAATAATTAATTGAGTCAAACAATTACTCCGTATAGTTCAATTTAGAGGCTGTAAGGTAATTTTACAATGCCATGTGGCTTTAGTGACATGGATTTAATGACATGGCATGAGTGACACATGGATTAAATGACATGGCAAATTTCAAAAAAACCTTCTTGTATTATATATACTAGCTTATAAACCCGTGATAAATCACGGGTAGCTTTTAAAAGGTTAAGAAAAAAAAAACAAATCAGATGTTTGAAGTAACAAGTGTAAATGATCAAACATGAAGCGAAATCTGCATAACAACTAACAGAAAAAAAGAGGTTTACATATAAAAATTACGGAACATGAGATTAAAGTTTTCATTATATGGCAACCCACGCTACATTATTTTCAATTATATGCTCGAGCGGTAGATGATGCTCATATGTGAAACTTACATGTAATAGATGTTAAGCATGAAAAAAGAACTTCACATTCCAAACTATCTTATGTTCAAAATAAGTATATTAAAAAAGCCAATCAACACAAAATGGACGCAGGTTGACTAAAAGCTTCTTAAGTGAGTTACTTTTCTCAAACGGATATCAATTTGCACTAGTGCAAGAAGTTCGTCACATGTTGTAAATTTGGTCAACTGAACCTTTCCCCAAAAAGGAATTAGCAATGGATTTCAAAGGATGATGAGAGTATCACTGTATCATCGCAACATGAAAAAACTTTAACAAAATTCGTTCAAATTTTTTTTTGAATTCGACGGCAAGAAAGCACAAAATCATCTTTACATAATCTGTCTAAACTCCCGAATACATATAATATAATGGGAAAGTAAATTAAAAAATAAAAAATAAAAAAAAAGTTAACGAGAAACACATAATGGGTCAAATAACTAACATGTTAATTGTTAAAAGTGTATGTAGATTAGCTAATCCCAACCCAAGCCATTTGAGAATTGATGTGCGTTACGGTAGTATATATTATATCCCAATTTCACTCAAATTTTAAATTTTTAAAAATACCTCTTTACCGTTTATCTAAGAAACACATACGAGCAAGTATACTCGTTCGATTGTAGTATTGTTGATGGTAAATAAGGATCGTCCCAAGAGACTACTAGTTTTGGTTTAGGCAATTTAAGTAAGAGCAATAAGAAATAGTACTTAAGACTGTCACGATCTAAAGCACTTAAGAGTAATTAAACGAATAATTGTTTCAAATCAAATCAAGCAAACAACCAAATACTTGTTTAGGAACCATGACTAATCGTGATAGAATGTTGAACATGTTTGGGTGAAACTTAGACGGCACATGTCAATTTTCACAAGGACCTCTAGTCAATGGGTAATATCAAGAAAATCCATGTTTCTACTAGTTTCACGGGTGAGTCCTTTCGGCCAATTCTCATCCCACTACGCTAGCTCTTTTTGTGATCAAATGTATGAAAAAGATGATTAGTTAAATTAGTTCTTACGAGTCTTTTCAACCCAATCTCGTGATTTAAATATTTCCGAATTCATTTAAAAACTTGCATACTTGATATTCGTCACTTATCAAATACCAATCCATTTGTCACTAACTCTTGGAATTAAACAATATTAGAAATCTTTTCAACCTTTAAATCCAATAATATTTAACCAACAAGTTTTAGAACACGAATATATTTAAACAAACTCATGAAAATAATCACTTTTTCTAACCAACTAAACATCCAACATTCATTCGAAAGTCACATCATTCCCAAACAAGCATCACTAATTATTCCATAACAAGCATCATCATAAAACATAACATTGCATTCAACATCAAACGGTCTAACATGATTAATTAAAGTAAAGAAAATTACCCAAAAGTAAGATTACATTGAGTAATAAAATAGTTATAGCACTCCTTATAGCCTCCAATTGAACAAGGGAATCTTCCACCTCTTCTAATAAGTATCTCCAACTCTTCTACTTGGGACCTTCCTGAAAATGGCAGAGATTATTTAATTCTTTTGGGTTTAGTAAGAAATGTGATCAAGTCCTTATGGTGTAAGGCTTGATTGTAAGTGTTGTATCCAAAATGGATGATTAGGGGTCTTATTTAAGCTTGTAAAACACCCCAAAAACTGTCATATTACTTCAATTATCATAAATGAGAAGGTAATGATCGGTCTCAAGCCATTATTGTAACACCCCAACCCGACAAGGGTAAAGATATCACAAATATATGGTTTCATATCAGAACACATAGTATCCATAAATCATAATAGCGGAAGTCAAATACATAAACCAAAATAAGTCAACATGACTTATATCCAACATGAAAGGAAAAATAAAAGAAGTACATGAGTTCAATGCCTAAACAATGGCAACATAAAGTCTGAAGAAAATCAAATGGTAAATAAGCTATAAGGAACAAGCTCCACTCAAGTGCACTCAACCCAAAGCCATGCCCAACTCCTAGCTTAATTACCTGCCGCGGGAAAAGAAAACGCGGCTGAGCTACTAGAGCTCAGTGAACAGATATAACGTAACAAGCAGTAGCATAAAGAATAATACATGAATAAATGAGAAAGGAAACATGAGTACATGGTAAGAATACATGGAGTCATAAGGGAAAGGTTAAAGGTGCATGATAAAGAAAGGTCAGTAATCCACTACGAGCCCATAACATGAAATCATAATCATAATCGTAACCATAAACATGTAGAGGGGAGACCTCTTAGTATCCTGTAAATATGAGGGGTGTCCTCAATCATGGGTTGGAGTGATCAACTCCCAGAGTGTGAAAGACGTGTATCGCACACACCATCAGTCACCATGAATAACATAACATAACATAGCATAACATGTACATGAACAAATCTAGGATGCATCCATACGCCCCAGGTGGCCATAATCTGCCTCTACGTAAAACATAACATGCAGGGACGGGACAGGTCATCACTCTCCTGCCCTAGAGTCATGCCATCGGTGCATCGACTGACATGGACATGAAACCCTCATGCCTAGTGAGTGGCTCGTAGTATCAAACTGAGGGTAAAGGTCAAGTATCATGGTTCATGTTTTAAATTTACTTGCATAGGTCAAAATCATGTTTCAATAGTTCAACATCATGGTTTCATAATCATGGTTCATAAGCAAGGGTTCATAATCAAAGGTTCATGGTCAAGGTTCATAAACAAAGGTTCATGAATGAAAGGTTCATAATCATAAAAGGTTCAATATCATGGTGGTTCAATAATCGAGGTCATAATAAGAGAGTGAAGGCCTCTTATCAAAGAGGCAGAATATCTGTACCTTATTGCTTGACAATGAAAATCACAAAGATAAGATGAAGATGATCACAGGTCACTCCCTCTTCACACCTAGAGGAGTAAAGACATAATTACTAAAGATCCCACTTTCCATATTAAGTAACTTTCTATTTTTAGCAGGTTTCCATTTTTTAGAAAGTTTCCTTATTTAGTAAGTTTCTATATTTTGTAATTTTCCATAATTATAAATTAGGTTTAGTTAATATTAGTTTTATTCATAATTACACTTTACACCCTTGGGTTTTCATGATTTTATATATTTGATCCCTTAATTTAAATAAGTTACATTTAAATCCTTAAATATCCATATTAACATGTCAAGCCCCTTAATTTATCAAAATTTCACCATGGTCACTTATTTTATCATATTATAAGAATGTATCCTCAATTTTATAGAATTTACACAATAGGTCCCTCTAGTTTACAAAGTTACATATTTAGTCCTGTTAATTTATGATTTCAATCTTATATTCATAATAATTACATATTAACCCATTAAATCACCAAATTAACACATAACCCCCTGAATGCATTATTTTACTCAAAACAGCCCCAACTTTCCAAAATTACAAGTTTAGTCCCTCTACTTAATTTTATTACAAATCGAATTTATAAATATATATATAATTCAAAATAAACCTTTAGACAATTATTTTACACAAAAGGCCCCTCCAATTATTTTTACACGACATGCCACAATATTTATAAAGTTCCAAAAATGATCCACAAGTTTTATAAAAGTACAATTCGACCCCTAAGGTTTTAAAACAAATCGTATAGTCTTTAGTTTAATTCGAACAAGCCCTAGCCAAAACCTAATAATTTGTCATGATTACATATCCATTAATACACCAAAACAAACCCTAATCCATTGACCAAAACCCTAGATCGATTACTTTATATTTTTCCCAATTCATTTCTAAAATCCGGTTTTAAAGTAAATTCGAAATCAAATCTTATAGGCCATGATAATTCGAATACATATTTTTATTATGTTAAACTGATCATATAGAGTCCATGAAAATTATTTTCAGCCATGGTTCGATCTTGTTTATTTATTTTAGAATTAGGGTTCGATTTATAGATCAATTTCACCAACGGTATAAAGACCATGCATGGATCGAAAAGGATAATTTATATGACGTTTATAGGAAGTAAGAAACATGAGAGAATTGACAAACCAATTTATGGACGTGTAGATATGGCCGAATGAAAATAGTGCACTCGATATGGATCAAAACTCCCACGCCTTCACGAGCTCTTGCACAACCTTGTAACCAATTTTCGTGGGTCATGTACAACATGAGAATCATGAGAAAAATGTTGGACGAATTAATTAGAGGCCGTATGAATAGATTCGAATTATACCTTGTCGAAGAGAAATAATTCTCTCAAAAATAGAAAACGAGTGAGAACAGCTCCAATCCAATTTTTCCTAGGTTGGACATGTTATAAGGAGTGTGAGAAAAATGAGAATCGAATTTTATGATGGCCGAATGATTTAAACACGAATTATACCTTTTTGTTGTGTAGCGATGGAAAGAAATTCACCAAGGATGGATCGAGCAATGAACACCTTCGAATTTAATTTTCCAGCACTCCTTAGAAGTGGATTGATCAAAGAAAAATGCTTGGAGGAATTGTGGAAGTCGATTGGAGGCTCAAAGGAATTAGTGGTGTGTTTATCTTTAATCGGCAAATAGGTTTAGGAATAAAAGGGATATGATTGAGTTTGTTAAGGGAAGACCGAGTAGGGGGGGGGAGTATTTGACCAGAAATTTGGGAGTTATAGTTGGCAAATTGATTGGCTTTAATTTGATTTTAATTTGCTCTTAATTACATTTTATTTCTTAATTAAATCATAGAATTGAATTTAAATAATGTTAGGCGCCCAAGGGCAATTTAGTAATTTTCTTAGCTTGTGAAAATGTTGAAATGAGTGTTAAAAATATTTAGGATCATTACTTGTTCATGGTTAGGAGCTTGGAATTTATTTGATAACTTGTAAGCTTTTTAATTAACTATTTAACTTGTAGGGGCAAAATGGTAATTTTACATGCTTTCTGATTTTCAGGTATTACAACTTCTTCCCCTCTAACAGAAAAATTTCGTCCTCGAAATTTGCAATGACATGAGAAAGAAAACATGACAGAAACGAAACGGAACATACCAGATCAAAACATGAAATGAGGATAACTCGATCGTATCGATTCTTCGGTCTCCCAGGTTGCTTCACGTGCTGGGTGATTCCGCCAAAGAATCTTTACAAAAGGAATGACTTTATTTCTCATGACGCGTTCTTGACGCTCTAAAACCGCTTCCGGTTCTTCGGATAAGGTCATATCGGGACGGATCTGATCAAACGGATAAGAAGCCACATGTAGAGGGTGATAATTGTATCCCCTCAAAAGAGATACATGAAATACATTATGAACATGAGCCAACTGAGGTGGCAAAGCTAGACGATACGAGACTTCTCCGATACGCTCCAGAATTTCAAAGGGTCCAATAAACCGAGGGCTGAGCTTGCCCTTAATACCAAAACGTTTGACGCCTCGGAACGGAGATACTTTAAGAAATACCCGGTCGCCGACATTAAACTCTAGATCCCGACGGTGTTTATCCGCATAACTCTTTTGACGTGCCCGTGCCTCTTTCAATTTCTCCTTAGCCGTGGCAACCTTTTCATTTGTGACCTCAATCATCTCAGGTCCTTCAAGGATACGTTCTCCTACTTCATTCCAACATACCGGTGCTCTGCACTTTCGCCCATATAACATCTCAAAAGGTGCCATATCAATGCTTGCGTGCCAACTGTTATTATAAGCGAACTCTACCAAACACAGGTAGTCGTCCCAACTGCCAGTCCATTCCAATGCACACGATCGTAACATATCCTCTAATGTCTGGATGGTTCTCTCCGACTGACCATCAGTTTGGGGATGAAAAGCGGTACTGAACTTAAGACGAACACCCCAAACTTTATGTAATCCCTTCCAGAAGCGCGAGGTAAAACGAGGATCACGATCAGAAACGATAGAAGAAGGAGTGCCATGTAACCTAACAATCTCCTGCGTGAAAATCTCGGACAACTTACTAACACTGTAGCTCATACGGATGGGTAAGAAATGAGCGGATTTAGTTAGCCGATCAACGACCACCCAAATCGCATCATGTTTCCTACGAGTCAACGGTAAACCACAAACAAAATCCATAGAAATTTCATCCCACTTCCAAACTGGAATCTCCAAAGGCTGTAATAACCCACTAGCTCTCTGGTGTTCAATCTTGACCTGCTGACAGGTCATACATCTAGCTACAAACGTTGCCACATCCTGCTTCATGCCGCTCCACCAGAATTGTTGCTTTAGATCCCGATACATCTTGGTTGAACCAGGATGTATAGAAAAAGGAGAACTATGAGCCTCAGTCAACAAGGCTTCACGTAGATCGGAATCATCAGGAACACATAATCGATCTCCACACCATACAATACCACTATCATCTACCCGAAACTCAGACTGCTTACCTTCCTCGACATTCTGTACAATAGCCCAGAGTTCACCATCGTCCTTCTGAGCTTCCTTAATCCGCAGCATTAAGTTCGATTCCACCTTCAAACTTGCCCAATAACCACTAACGCCCTTTACACATATCTCAACCTCTAACCGCTCTAAATCCTGAAGAATACGAGGCTCAACATTCAAACTAGCAATCATACCCGATTTCCTGCTGAGTGCATCGGCAACAACATTCGCCTTGCCGGGATGATACTGGATATTAGTGTCGTAGTCTTTCAGAAGCTCCAACCATCTCCTCTGCCTCATGTTGAGCTCCTTCTGGGTAAATATGTATTTGAGACTCTTATGATCCGTGAAGATATCACATGATTCACCGTATAAGTAATGTCTCCATATTTTCAATGCAAATACCACAGCTGCCAACTCTAGATCATGGGTCGGATAATTTTCCTCATAGGGTTTTAACTGCCTTGAAGCATAGGCAATTACTTTCCCGTTCTGCATGAGAACACAACCTAAACCCTTCTTGGAAGCGTCACTATAAATCTGAAATCCTCCCGAACCCGACGGTAAGGTCAAAATAGGTGCAGAAACTAGCCGTCGTTTCAACTCCTCAAAACTCTGCTCACGCTCATCCGTCCACACAAACTTTTCACCCTTTCTCATTAACTGAGTCAACGGTAAAGCCAACTTCGAAAACCCCTCGACAAAACGTCGATAGTAGCCAGCTAAACCCAGAAAACTCCTAACTTCGGTTACCGTGGTAGGTCTTGGCCATTTTGTGATAGCCTCGACCTTAGCTGGATCCATGGTAATCCCATCTGCAGACACGACGTGACCAAGGAAAGCAACTCGGTCCAACCAGAATTCACACTTGGAAAATTTAGCGTATAATTTCTGCTGCCTCAGAATACCCAAAACAGTACGCAAATGCTGCTCGTGCTCTTCCGCCGACTTAGAATATACCAGAATATCATCGATGAAAACGATAACGAATTTATCAAGGAATTCATGGAAGATCCGGTTCATTAAGTCCATAAATACTGCAGGAGCATTTGTTAACCCAAAAGGCATAACCAAGAACTCATAATGTCCATACCGAGTACGGAAAGCAGTCTTAGAAATGTCCTGCTCTTTAACCCGCAACTGGTGATAACCAGATCGCAAGTCAATCTTGGAGAATACTTTAGCACCCTGCAACTGATCAAATAAATCATCGATGCGTGGTAGCGGATAACGGTTCCGAATAGTGATGCGGTTTAACTCCCGGTAATCGATACACAACCGCATAGATCCATCTTTCTTCTTTACAAAAAGTACAGGAGCACCCCATGGTGACACACTTGGACGAATAAAACCACAGTCCAATAACTCTTCAAGCTGTTCCTTTAACTCCTTGAGTTCCACCGGTGCCATCCGGTACGGAGCCTTAGAGATAGGCTCAGCGCCGGGAATCAGATCGATAGTAAATTCAACCTCTCTGGCCGGAGCAAGACCAGGAAGTTTTTCAGGGAAGACATCAGAAAATTCCCGAACAACATGAACAGTATTAATATCAGGACCTTCCGCAGAAGAATCTTTAACAGAGGCCAAATAACCTTGGCAACCATGAGATATTAGAGTCCTTGCTTTCAAAGCAGAAATAATTTTCACAGATTTTAGAGAGCGTGTTTCATGAAAGACAAATTCAGGCTGAGTTAGATCACCAAAAATTACTTTGCGAGCATGACAGTCAATAGTGGCTCTATGAAAAGATAACCAATCCATACCAAGAATAACATCGAAATCAACCATGTCCAAAGGGAGCAGATTTGCCGAACGAATCCGGTCATCGAATCGTATAGGACAATTTACGTATTCATGATCAATAAGAGTACTGAGTTTCATGGGAGTAGAGAGGGATACTTGATTACTTAGTGGTGTTGGTAGTATTTTAAGTTTCTTAATCAGATTCATAGATATAATCGAGTGTGTAGCTCCAGTATCAAAAAGTGTGAAAATAGCGTGATCACCAATATATAAAACACCCGTAATCGTACCTGAAGACTGAGCCGCCTGGTCCCGAGTCATAGAGTACACACGGCCAGTGTTGGGTGGAGGGGGAGGTAGATAGTTTCCGGTTTTCTCCGGGTTTTGCTTGGGACAATCTTTCACACGATGCTCTGTCGAACCACATCCAAAACAAGTCCCAGAAGCCCGACGACATGGTCCATTGTGGCGCTTGCCACACGTGGTACAAATTGGATAAGTATATGAACCCCCAGATGCTCCTCCCTGTGAACTAGAACCCGGAGCCCTGTTCTGCTGATTACCCCTAGCAGTCTGGTCTCTCCCCTGTTTCTGACTGGTGTTGCGTCCCGAGCGATCATCTCCCTGCCTAGGAGTGAACCTGGAATCCTGCCCTCTAGTATCCGACCTCTTCTGATCATAGTTCCTGCCAGCCTGACCCTGATGGTCGTATCGTCGATCCCCCTGTCCACGAGAATCATAGCTCCTGTCATTTCGGCCCTTAAAATCCTTGTTCTGTCCCTGAGTCTGAATCCTATCCCCATCTCTGTTTCTCTTATACCCAGATCCCTGATGAAATATCTCAATATTGCGAGCAGCGTCGCAACATTCTGCCGGGTCCTTAAACTCATCATTAAGTATGCGGTCTAGTACCCACCTAATACAATAGCAAAAGAAAAATGTATTAATGTCTGTTGGTACCAACCATCAACTTAAATAGGTTACTAACCTCTTGAGTCCCCATTTGTATTGCCTAGCCTGTTGCTTAGAATCTCCAGCAAGAGGACCCACAAAACTCACTAATCGCTGAAACCGCTCCAAATACTGCCCAGCATGCTCAGACTCAAGCTGAGAGATAGTATTGTACTCCCTAATGAACCTCTGCTGCTCGGAAGCAGGAAAGTACCGATTGTAGAACGTGGTACGGAAATCAGCCCATGAACAACCGAGAACATATGCATCACCACCTTTAGCTTCTTTATGCGCTTTCCACCAGTTGAGCGCGTCACCTTCTAGCTTGAACACCAGCCAGACGAGTCTTGAACCCGTCCTCCCAACCTAACACTTCGAACAGTTTCTCCATGTGGGTGACCCAATCTTCTGCTGCCTGAGGAGTAGCAGCAGAAGAGAAGGACAACGGCTTGAGCTTATTAAAACTCTCCAACCACCCATTAATAGTAGTGGGTCGGCCCCCACCACCGGAAGAACTGCCAGCACCCCCAGATGGGCCAGCTCCACCACTGATAAGCCGGTTGACCACCGCCTCAGTGTTAAGGCCCGGTAGCAGACGAGCCACAGCATTAGCTATCATTTCCTCCAGATTGGGAGTTTCAGCATCTCCTCCACTGTTATACTCCTGATGACGAGTGTTAACCATCTATAGAATTATGAAAACGATTAGCAAGGTGAAGCAAATTATGACAGAGCAGAATACGGAAAAGAGTACGCGAAAGGAAAACCTAATGTCTACCCAATCCTCACAGGTCAAAGGCCTAAGCCAACGGGTTTCGGAAACCTGTCTCTGATACCATAAATTGTAACACCCCAACCCGACAAGGGTAAAGATATCACAAATATATGGTTTCATATCAGAACACATAGTATCCATAAATCATAATAGCGGAAGTCAAATACATAAACCAAAATAAGTCAACATGACTTATATCCAACATGAAAGGAAAAATAAAAGAAGTACATGAGTTCAATGCCTAAACAATGGCAACATAAAGTCTGAAGAAAATCAAATGGTAAATAAGCTATAAGGAACAAGCTCCACTCAAGTGCACTCAACCCAAAGCCATGCCCAACTCCTAGCTTAATTACCTGCCGCGGGAAAAGAAAACGCGGCTGAGCTACTAGAGCTCAGTGAACAGATATAACGTAACAAGCAGTAGCATAAAGAATAATACATGAATAAATGAGAAAGGAAACATGAGTACATGGTAAGAATACATGGAGTCATAAGGGAAAGGTTAAAGGTGCATGATAAAGAAAGGTCAGTAATCCACTACGAGCCCATAACATGAAATCATAATCATAATCGTAACCATAAACATGTAGAGGGGAGACCTCTTAGTATCCTGTAAATATGAGGGGTGTCCTCAATCATGGGTTGGAGTGATCAACTCCCAGAGTGTGAAAGACGTGTATCGCACACACCATCAGTCACCATGAATAACATAACATAACATAGCATAACATGTACATGAACCAAATCTAGGATGCATCCATACGCCCCAGGATGGCCATAATCTGCCTCTACGTAATCAATAACATGCAGGGACGGGACAGGTCATATTCTCTGCCTCAGATCATAGCCATGGTCATACTGATGGACATGATCATGCCTATGGTCTCGTAGTAATCAAACTGAGGGTAATCAAGTCATCAGGTTCATGTAAATTACTGCATAGGTCAAATATGTTAATGTCAAATCATGGTTTCATAATCATGTTCAAAAGGTTCAATATCAATGGTTCAATGAATCAAGGTTCATAAACAAAGGTTCATGAATGAAAGGTTATTTACATAAAATCCAAAGTAATGATTGTAATATACGAGGTCATAATATATAACCTTAAAGATGAGAATATTGACATAATTGCTTGACATGAAAATCACAAAGATAAGATGAATATCAAGGTCACTCACTCTTCACACCTAAGAGTAAAGACTAATTACTAAGATCATTTCCATATTAGTAATTTTATTTAGCAGGTTTCCATTTTTTAGAAAGTTTCTTATTATATTTTATATTTGAATTTTCCATAATTATAAATTAGGTTTAGTTAATATTAGTTTTATTCATAATTACACTTTACACCCTTGGGTTTTCATGATTTTATATATTTGATCCCTTAATTTAAATAAGTTACATTTAAATCCTTAAATATCCATATTAACATGTCAAGCCCCTTAATTTATCAAAATTTCACCATGGTCACTTATTTTATCATATTATAAGAATGTATCCTCAATTTTATAGAATTTACACAATAGGTCCCTCTAGTTTACAAAGTTACATATTTAGTCCTTTTAATTTATGATTTCAATCTTATATTCATAATAATTACATATTAACCCATTAAATCACCAAATTAACACATAACCCCCTGAATGCATTATTTTACTCAAAACAGCCCCAACTTTCCAAAATTACAAGTTTAGTCCCTCTACTTAATTTTATTACAAATCGAATTTATAAATATATATATAATTCAAAATAAACCTTTAGACAATTATTTTACACAAAAGGCCCCTCCAATTATTTTTACACGACATGCCACAATATTTATAAAGTTCCAAAAATGATCCACAAGTTTTATAAAAGTACAATTCGACCCCTAAGGTTTTAAAACAAATCGTATAGTCTTTAGTTTAATTCGAACAAGCCCTAGCCAAAACCTAATAATTTGTCATGATTACATATCCATTAATACACCAAAACAAACCCTAATCCATTGACCAAAACCCTAGATCGATTACTTTATATTTTTCCCAATTCATTTCTAAAATCCGGTTTTAAAGTAAATTCGAAATCAAATCTTATAGGCCATGATAATTCGAATACATATTTTTATTATGTTAAACTGATCATATAGAGTCCATGAAAATTATTTTCAGCCATGGTTCGATCTTGTTTATTTATTTTAGAATTAGGGTTCGATTTATAGATCAATTTCACCAACGGTATAAAGACCATGCATGGATCGAAAAGGATAATTTATATGACGTTTATAGGAAGTAAGAAACATGAGAGAATTGACAAACCAATTTATGGACGTGTAGATATGGCCGAATGAAAATAGTGCACTCGATATGGATCAAAACTCCCACGCCTTCACGAGCTCTTGCACAACCTTGTAACCAATTTTCGTGGGTCATGTACAACATGAGAATCATGAGAAAAATGTTGGACGAATTAATTAGAGGCCGTATGAATAGATTCGAATTATACCTTGTCGAAGAGAAATAATTCTCTCAAAAATAGAAAACGAGTGAGAACAGCTCCAATCCAATTTTTCCTAGGTTGGACATGTTATAAGGAGTGTGAGAAAAATGAGAATCGAATTTTATGATGGCCGAATGATTTAAACACGAATTATACCTTTTTGTTGTGTAGCGATGGAAAGAAATTCACCAAGGATGGATCGAGCAATGAACACCTTCGAATTTAATTTTCCAGCACTCCTTAGAAGTGGATTGATCAAAGAAAAATGCTTGGAGGAATTGTGGAAGTCGATTGGAGGCTCAAAGGAATTAGTGGTGTGTTTATCTTTAATCGGCAAATAGGTTTAGGAATAAAAGGGATATGATTGAGTTTGTTAAGGGAAGACCGAGTAGGGGGGGGGAGTATTTGACCAGAAATTTGGGAGTTATAGTTGGCAAATTGATTGGCTTTAATTTGATTTTAATTTGCTCTTAATTACATTTTATTTCTTAATTAAATCATAGAATTGAATTTAAATAATGTTAGGCGCCCAAGGGCAATTTAGTAATTTTCTTAGCTTGTGAAAATGTTGAAATGAGTGTTAAAAATATTTAGGATCATTACTTGTTCATGGTTAGGAGCTTGGAATTTATTTGATAACTTGTAAGCTTTTTAATTAACTATTTAACTTGTAGGGGCAAAATGGTAATTTTACATGCTTTCTGATTTTCAGGTATTACAATTATGGTAGTTAAAGTTAAGAGTTAATGCAACTCTTCATCTCAAAATTCTCTCGACCTTCGGTCTGAAGCATGGACCTTGGGTCTGGACGTCGGCTGAACCTGAGGTCAAATTCCTGAACCTTGGGTCTGGAATCCCAGCTTCGACCTTGGGTCTGGAATGTAAACCTTGGGTCGAGACCAACTTTTGCACATGAATTTCCACTCTAAGCTAGCATGTAACTCCCACTTTTAATACACTTTTTAGCACTTAATCTTGACTTCATCTTTTCATCCTTCTCATGTACAATGGAAATAATCATATCATGAATCAATATCTTTGTTGACGATCTATTCTTCAATATTTGCTTGATTTTGTAACTTTTCTTCGTCTTTCATGATATTTCCTTGTACCTAGACTTGAACACATCTTTAACAACTTTTAAGCATAAAACAATCATAAACATAACTAAATAACATATAAAAACACACAAATAACGCGATAAAAACATGTACTAAATAAGCGTTATCAAATCTCCCACACTTAAGTTTTGCTTGCCCTCAAGCAAAGTAATCTTTAGAAAAATTATTTTTCCAATAGCCACCAATCATGATTTTCTAAAAAATTTCACTAATCTTCCTTGTTACCAAGGCAAAAAGGTCAAAAAGTGATTTTTACTTTTAATATGTGACATTTAAACAACATACTCGGTCAAGCTAGATAATACAACTAAGCTTCTCACGAAAAGAAAAGAATAATATAATTCACTCACACTCATTTCTTTTGTAGGGGATATATTTCACTCAATTGCTCAGTCGTGATTTCATGTCATACCATAGGCTTGTACAAGTATCAAAACTAATCCAAATCATGTAAGAAATAAATCAATTTATCAAAGAGGACTTTTATTCGGGCTGAAATGTTAGGCTAAGGGTTAATATTAACTTATGCTCCAATAATTACTGCACAAAGATAATAGATCGCTAACAATGAATTTTTGATTAGTTGAATAATGGATGGTCACTAGTTTGTACCTTGGTTCGATAACAACGTTACTTACATAACGGATGGTCACCAAAACACGCTCTAGTTCGCTAGCGACGTTTTCCAACCTTTCAAAAACCGGATGGTCGCTATAATATTCATACAATCAATATCTTCACAAAGCAAAAAGGGTTAGGATAAGACATGGGATTATTTTAGTGGATATAATATACAATAATCAAGTCAAATACCTGAATCACTTGTTGCAAAAAAAAAAAAAAAAAAAAAAAAAAAAACCAATCGAACCATGTATCCCCAAATGATTATAGCCTTCATAACAATTCTTCCTTCCTCCTTTATTTTATTCATCGATTACCATTCGTATCAAGTCTTAGCTCATTGGCTAATCTTCATAATTGTAGCTCATTGGCTCTTTTCCTTCTTTTTTTTTTTTTTTTTTTTTTCCCCACACTTTGGATGAGCATATACCTCAAAAAATACAAATTAGAAGTAGCTACCTTCGTCTCCGTCAAAAAGGTATATCCGAAATACAAAGTGTAAGCTCATAATCATCAAAAACTTCTTCAACCCAACAACAAGTAATTCATCGATTCAACTTGACTAAAAAGGGTTAGGCTAAAGGTTAAAGGGCGCAAATACTATTTTTATTTATTTTTCTGGATGCAACAAAAATGAAAAGATAGGCTCAAAGGGTGTTCTAGGGGTATCTAGCACTAAAATTGAGTGCTAACAAATGGGTCCATAGAGTAGGTGGTTAACTAACCGATTCGGCTAGCTAATATATCAATATATGTAAATGGAAGGCCATTTAGTTAAATCCTAAGTTGCCTCTTATTATTTAAATTCATTTATATCACACGAATGTGACCCTACTTTGGAATTCGTAATGCATGATAAGAACAAGTTCTAGAATCAATTCAATCACCGGCACACTCTTAGCAAGAAAATAGAATTTAAGCATAAAAATATATGCTTCGACTGATAGGCTCAAATCCTCACATATTTGGTAGAATAGGCTAAAAATGCACAAATAATGTTATCAATCCTAAGAACAGATCATTTCACTTAACCGAGATTCGTTAAAAATTTCAAATTGCCATTTTATGCTATTGGAAAATTTTAAGTTGTTTCAATTATATAATCTTTTACGTGTAAAAACAACTACTTCCTAAAGGGCAATAAAACAAATTCCAAAATAGACACAAAATTTTTTTTAAATTGAATCATTTTCACTATTTACTTCCCTCCCCAACACTTAAGTTTTACATTGTCCTTAATGTGAAAAATTAACTTCATAGTAAAGGAAAGAGCGAAAATAGAATAGTAAATGATATCACCGAGAAATCATGCGAGATCCATATTTGGTGTTAAAGGCATGAGTTGGAAACTCCAAGCTCCAAAATATACCAACCATATGAACGAGCAATGATCTCATGGAATCTTAACCTGAAAAAAAAAATAAACACAAAAACAAAGATACTAATAACCAAAATACCTTAAAATCCTAAATAAAGATAATCATAGTTCTAAAACATAAGAATAGTTATAATCCTACATAACATAATAATAATAAAGTACGAATAAAATAAAAATTTTGTTCATCACATCACATAATCTTGAATGATAATCATAATCATTCATCCTCCATATCGTCACCTTGATAGTCAACCAACGCTCCAAATCCAAATTCACCCGATAACGTTCCCGCTTCATAGCCTTGCGTTCCTACATTAGAATAATACCCCGCAAAAGCTTCCTGGTTAACATTGTACCCCTCATTTCCTTGATTTGAGCTAGACGTCGGGTAAGGTACATGTCCTGATGGATAAGGCGTATATGGGTAAGGGTAAGGTGGAACACTAATTGGTGCATACGTCATTGGGAATGAATAAGTTGGTTCACTCTGCTGTCCAAGGTGGGTAAGAATTGGTGCACAATAATCCATTTGGTGTCCAATCCTCATCATCGTCATGTCTCTCCAAACATCTCTTCTCTCCTCTTGTGGCAAATTCGCATGCCAATCACCCCAACTCGAATTCAACCCCGAAGATTCTCCGATATTTTGTTGAGGTTGTTGTGGTGGTGGTGGTGGGTTGCGAATCACATTGGCAATTTGATCAACCAAACAATATCTATCATCATCAAGCAACTCTTTCAAATTCTTCTTGTCAAGTTTTTCACATTCCTTTATCACCGTTATCTTCTTCATCTCATCGGGTGTATCATATCCCAAACTTTTCCCTATTTTCGTCACATAATGTCCTCCATTTATAAAACCGTGCTCAGTAATTAAAGTCGCTCTTTTTGACAAATAAACTGCCAAAGTCCATAAGACATTCATCTTCTTATTTGGATCCATAATCATTTCAATTATCCACAAATCCGGTCCATGAACTTTGTCTTGACTATGTCCTCTATGCACAAATGAGTTCACAATCACTTTATGTAAAAGTCGAGCCATCGGTGAATATATCTCTTTTTCTTTGAATCTCCCACT
Organism: Artemisia tridentata subsp. tridentata; assembly: GCA_021014915.2. Classification (NCBI taxonomy): domain Eukaryota; kingdom Viridiplantae; phylum Streptophyta; class Magnoliopsida; order Asterales; family Asteraceae; genus Artemisia; species Artemisia tridentata. The sequence continues at coordinate 329,282,523 of CP139507.1, read as the reverse complement.
GTTGGGATCTCCTATCTCATTCCATACCTCCCTACCAACATACTTTGGTGGTTCTTTCTCTAACTTTGAAAGGTGGTCTTCAAACTCTTCATGTTCAAGATCATCATCATCGTATAATCCTAATAACTGCCCAAATTTCGGTAAAGTATGTGCATGATCGTTCCCACACGACCTAAACCAAATACATTTCTCCTCCATAATGTCGCTCACTTCTTGGTTGAAATGGATTGTGGCAAAGAACTCTAGACACCATTCTCTATAGATTTGCTTTTCCTCGATCCTAATTGCGTATTCCAAACTAAAATCTTCAAAAATTCTGTTTTCAGATTCCGTATTAACCTCCCATAACTTCACAAGAGTCTTATTAAGGTTATATTCTTTCATCAAACTCCAACTTACTAGCTTTGGTACCGCAATTTCTTTTCTTTGCAATTTCGCTAACCGGCTATTGTAACAAGCTTTTGCTTCTTTACTTAATTTGCTCCACCTCAAATGTTCACTTGTTACCGGCATAAGATTAACATCTCCTGCTTGACCATGTCGCTTGTACAAAGCAACTATTGGGTTTTCTTCATTTTGACGAATACATTTCTACAAAACAAGCACACGAGAAATATTGAAACTTAAGGTTAGAATGTAAGATAAATTAGCAAAACACAACACAAAAAAAAAAAAAAAAAAAAAAAAAAAAAAAAAAAAAAAAATTAAACAGCATGGCTGGACTGCCGCGGTCGAGAGTCAGACCGGCGGTTTGGCTTTTGAAAGTTTTTACCGAGGCATCAAACCGGACGGTCGAATGTCCGGACCGTCGGTTTGGCCTATTTCTGGGTATTCCACTGGCGGTTGGAACTTCCGACCGTCGGTTTGCAGTAGCATAACTTTTTATTTTTATTTTTATATAGCTTATCCACATTCTACTCCTTCTACAATTTGCTTTTTAGTGCTTATTAGTGCTTATTCCTATATCTCCTTCATGTCTTATTTTCAAGAATCTAAGAATCAAAATCAATTCAAACAAAGTAGTGGTCCATATAATCAATCATATAGCACACAAATATTTATTCTTAATCATATACCACAATAAACCCAATCAATCTTGATTAAAAATCCTCAAATTTTTGACATACATAAACCCTAAATCTTAGAACATCAAATTCTCTTTCAATTCTTAACCATTTCATCTAATCCCACTTCCAATCAATCCCTATATCAATCCTCTAGTAAACCCATCAAGTAATTTCACTTAATTCGAACTACAGCAAATTCGCCCAATTAAGAACCCTGGAAATCAAATTCGAACTAAGAATAATGCAAAGTAATTAGATGGATGTTACTTACTCTTTTTGATGCCATAGGATTGCTAGAACCTTAATTTGATACTTAACTTCAATCTTGGAATGATGAGACTTGTTGGGGATTGTGGTGTTTTTCTCCTCCTTTTTTCTTTCTTTGGTTTCTTTGCAAAAATATGAAGGCTCAACCGTAGGTTGGGTACTTCAACTGTAGGTTTGCAAAACAAAACCGTTTCAAACAGCTTTTATTTCTTAATCATTTCCAAATCATCACCATAACTCAAAACACTTCTAACATTCCATTTAACTTAAGATTAAACAAGCTACATAAATTAAAAACAACTAAACTTAAACTTAAACATTTCTTATTAATCATTGCTTATAAAGCTTAGGAGCTAAAACACACTCAACTTAACAAAGAAATGCAAAACATTATAAGATAATAAACAATACGCAAACAAGATAAAACTCATAAGAATAAAATGAGCAAAAGCTTAACAACAAGCTTCTTTATTCTTCCACATTCCAAGCTTCCTTTAATCAAAATAACTCACAAACCTTAGAATATCCTCCAAATGAAATGTCCCCGAAAGAACTCTATCGGTTTCCTTTGTTTTGAACTCACGAGTGAATCAGCGTACACCCGGACTAGTAATCTCTATCTTAGTGTGCCAATCATTGTCTCCTTCAATCTTTTGATATTTGCTATAACCATCGGATGTCCATTTAATATTTTTAAGCTTAATTGGCATTGAACCAAGGAAATCAACCATTTTCTTGTAAACAATAATATTCTTGAAAGGATTGAAGTAATTCTCCATAGCCAATGCTCTCTCCATATCATCTTCAATATGATCAAACGATGGGGTTGTCTTCCCATATTTTGGATTTCCTTCATTGTCATGGCTAATATCAAATACATCCAACCAATCTTCTTCATCTGATTCTTCATCTGCTAGAACTTTGTTTCTTTTCTTAGTGTGGTAAATCCTTCTAGCCACTCCATCATCAATTTCCATAGTTCCTTTTCCATTATCAATTATTGCTCCTATCGTACTCAAGAATGGGCGTCCCACCAACATCGGTGTCTCTTTATCAATAGGTACATGCATAATCAAAAAGTCACACAAATATGTTTGGAATCCAATTTGTAATCTCACATTCTTCACTTTACCATAAGCTTTTGCCATGGTATTATCGGCCATCAACAACACATCATTGGAAGGATAAGCTATCCCCAATTCCATAATCTTGTAAAGCTTATAAGGCATTATACTAACACTCGCCCCCGTATCGGCCAAAGCATTGATTGCAATAGTTCCATTCACTTTTAGTGGAATAAGGTAGTTACCCGGATCTTCTTTCTTTTCAGGTAAGCCTTTCTCCATCACTTTCTCCTTTTCTTCTTCTTCAATTTCCTTCTTCTTATCAAGTTTCATTTTCTCCACTGAAGTTTCATCCAACAACTTCCTATAGTGAGCATAGTGTTCCAACACATGAAGTATTGGTTTTTCATTTAGCAATTCTTTGAACTTTGTAGTAATCTCCTCAACACATTTTGCTTCATCAATGGGTACTTTGGTTGGTTTTTCTTTTGGTGAGGATGTTTGGTTAGAAGAACTTTCTCCTTTGATTAGTGTGGTAGGGTGTGGTAATGATGACGGTGAAGGTATAAGACCTTTAAAAGGTGGGTATTTTTGTTTCAAACAAGTGGCCTTTCCCATTTTAACCATTTCCATGCTCCCACTAATACCATCTTCATTTTCCCAAACTTCCTCCATTTGTTCAAGTAACCAATTAACATCTTTATCATCTTGTAACTCTCCAACCTTAACTTGCATTTCACCTAAATCAAAATCAATAACACATTTCGTTGCCAACAAGAAATTTCGTCCAAACACCACGGAAGGATCCGTCGTGTCCTCATACTCATCAATAATCAAATCCATAGCAAAGGTATAGCCATGAATATCAATTTTCACATCCCGTGCAATCCTCCTATTATATTTGTCCACGTCATATTTCCCATTTCCAAATTTTTCATAGAAAGCAAATGTCACATAACTATCATTTTGTCCAAGGTTGCATTCCGCATCCCAAGCTCCTAATCCTTCTATTCCACAAGGTGTGGAATACCTCATACTTGGCTCGTCATATTCTCTAAGCTTAGCACGGGTAAAAGTAACCACCCGAGGCTTTTCATTCTCATATTCCATACGTTCAACTTCCTTCCCTTTCGCTTGCAACTTCACCTTTTCAAAATCAACTATTTTTTCCATCCAAGACACAACATCACCATCATCCATCAATTCCATTTCCAATTTTTCCATGTAAGCCAAAACTTTGCTAGGTTAATGCATAACTAAAAATAAGCTAAACATTCATAGACAACACATCCAAAACAAACGTTAGGGGTTAGTAAAAAAAACTAAGTAACTTGAAAAAGAAATCATACAAAAATCTAGAACAAATAAACTAAATAACAATTAAAATAAATAAATAGAAAAGAGAACAAAGAAAAACAAAAGAAAAAAAAATTATATTATATTTTTTCGGACCGGCGGTTCACACCCCAAACTGGCGGTTTGGCCTATGAAAAGTTTTACCGAGGGCTCAAACCGGACGGTCGAAGGTCTGGACCGTCGGTTTGAAATTGAAAAAGTTTTACCGAGGCGTAGGACCGGACGGTCGAGAGTCAGGACCATCGGTCAGGTGAAAATCAAATTTTTTTTAAGTGTCGAATGGCTTCAAACCGGCGGTCGAGATCTCGGACCGGAGGTTTGCAGCAAAAATTTCCAAAATTTTTTCTTTTTCTTCTTTTTTTATTATAGTTTTTATATTTTTATGTTTAACTTAACTAATAATAATAAAATCGAGAGAGACTCATTGAAACTAGGACAAAGTAAACACTTAACAATCATCAAACAAACAAGGCAAACAATCACATAAACAAACATGAAACAAACTCTAAAATTACGCAAATAACAAGAACAAACTTACGCTACTATGTACAATTAAACTAACCTAAACTAAACTAAAAAGGAATAATAGTCCCCGGCAGCGGCGCCAAAAACTTGATGTGCGTTACGGTAGTATATATTATATCCCAATTTCACTCAAATTTTAAATTTTTAAAAATACCTCTTTACCGTTTATCTAAGAAACACATACGAGCAAGTATACTCGTTCGATTGTAGTATTGTTGATGGTAAATAAGGATCGTCCCAAGAGACTACTAGTTTTGGTTTAGGCAATTTAAGTAAGAGCAATAAGAAATAGTACTTAAGACTGTCACGATCTAAAGCACTTATGAGTAATTAAACGAACAATTGTTTCAAATCAAATCAAGCAAACAACCAAATACTTGTTTAGGAACCATGACTAATCGTGATAGAATGTTGAACATGTTTGGGTGAAACTTAGAAGGCACATGTCAATTTTCACAAGGACCTCTAGTCAATGGGTAATATCAAGAAAATCCATGTTTCTACTAGTTTCACGGGTGAGGCCTTTCGGCCAATTCTCATCCCACTACGCTAGCTCTTTTTGTGATCAAATGTATGAAAAAGATGATTAGTTAAATTAGTTCTTACGAGTCTTTTCAACCCAATCTCGTGATTTAAATATTTCCGAGTTCATTTAAAAACTTGCATACTTGATATTCGTCACTTATCAAATACCAATCCGTTTGTCACTAACTCTTGTAATTAAACAATATTAGAAATCTTTTCAACCTTTAAATCCAATAATATTTAACCAACAAGTTTTAGAACACGAATTATATTTAAACAAACTCATGAAAATAATCACTTTTTCTAACCAACTAAACATCCAACATTCATTCGAAAGTCACATCATTCCCAAACAAGCATCACTAATTATTCCATAACAAGCATCATCATAAAACATAACATTGCATTCAACATCAAACGGTCTAACATGATTAATTAAAGTAAAGAAAATTACCCAAAAGTAAGACTACAATGAGTAATAAAAGAGTTATAGCACTCCTTAGAGCCTCCAATTGAACAAGGGAATCTTCTACCTCTTCTAATAAGTATCTCCAACTCTTCTACTTGGGACCTTCTTGAGAATTGCAGAGATTATTTAAATCTTTTGGGTTTAGTAAGAAATGTGATCAAGTCCTTATGGTGTAAGGCTTGATTGTAAGTGTTGTATCCAAAATGGATGATTAAGGGTCTTATTTAAGCTTGTAAAACACCCCAAAAACTGTCATATTACTTCAATTATCATAAATGAGAAGGTAATGATCGGACTCAAGCCATTACGGTAGTTAAAGTTAAGAGTTAATGCAACTCTTCATCTCAGAATTCTCTCGACCTTCGGTCTGAAGCATGGACCTTGGGTCTGTACGTCGGCTGAACCTGAGGTCGAATTCCTGAACCTTGGGTCTGGAATCCCAGCTTCGACCTTGGGTCTGGAATGTAAACCTTGGGTCGAGACCAACTTTTGCACATGAATTTCCACTCTAAGCTAGCATGTAACTCCAACTTTTAATACACTTTTTAGCACTTAATCTTGACTTCATCTTTTCATCCTTCTCTTGTACAATGGAAATAATCATATCATGAATCAATATCTTTGTTGACGATCTTTTCTTCAATATTTGCTTGATTTTGTAACTTTTCTTTGTCTTTCTTGATATTTCCTTGTACCTAGACTTGAACACATCTTTAACAACTTTTAAGCATAAAACAATAACAAACATAACTAAATAACATATAAAAACACACAAATAACGCAATAAAAACATGTACAAAATAAGCGATATCAAGAATACTTAAAAATTTTAATTAAAATTTCTCACTTGTTTATCTACTTCAATTGCTTTCAAAAACCGTTTATACATCCATATTTTGTCCTTATCATCTTGTCCTCTGATTATTAATGGGTTGCCATTACTTGTTAACAAATTGGTATTTAAGGCTCATACATTTAGAGACTAATAGTTAATTAAATTGATATCACATAAATAACAACATACTTTTAGTGTACCCCACGGAATCATACAAAGATTGCAGCAATGTAACTTCTATGGTATCTCATATCAAATACTTATACATGAAAAGATATATATTGTAAATCTCCATAGTTGCAAATTTAAGGCTCTACACTAATAGAAACTGAAACATTGAAAGTTACTGTCAAGTTAAGAAATTTACTTTGTAATAGCCTTCAACCTATAATGGAGCAAACATGAACACTTTTGATGAAACTAAGATCATAAAACTAAGAATTGAATAAAAAAAAAACGTACAATATATGGGTCAAATGGATCGGGTACAAGTTGACCAATTCTTTTTTCCATTTGCTTGTAATCCAAATTCTCTAAATAGCATCCTATACAGACCTTTGTATACCGTAACAATGTATTTTGGCATTTATCAACATGCTCAAACTATTTAAAAGAATTTTTTTATGTTCTTTTGACCAATTAGACCATTTAATAGTAAGTGGCTCAAAAAATTGTCTTACTTCTTTTGGCATGACTTTCAAATTAAATTCATAACTCCACTCCATCCTCGATCCCATAATTGCAGCCTTCATAAGAGGATCAACATCCTGCAAGAAACAATGTGATTAGAAAAATATAGTTTGGCACATAATCTGATGTCGGATGCATAGAACTTACCTCAATAAGAATATTATTTACTGGAATTGCATCATGGTTTAATGCAATAACTTGCAGTGTAGCTTCACAAATTCCATCATCATAGGCCTAGCTAGCTTGTTTGTAGCACTAAATTGCATACAATATTAATCATCAAAACTTGGTAGTAACCCGGTCTAAGTCAGAACGTCAAAATAGTGTACATATACATAGAATCAAAAGTATTTAAACGGTAAATGGAGCATTTCCAACATTTTCCAATATTCTTGTAATCAGGCATTCTATCAAACAGTTCGGTTGCATCAATGCTCATGATAAATCTACACAAATTTCGCAAAACTTAGTTTCCCAAATGCCACAAGCAAGATTAAATTGTGGTTTTTAAATACTATATGAAGATAATCCACAAATACCAAAAACCTCAAATATGTGTCAACTAACACAAAATAATATGAAATAAAATATAAAAACTTATAGTGAACCTCAAACTTATAGTTGATCTTAGATAAACTTATAGTTGATCTCAAATAAACTTATAGTGAACCTGTTGCTAAAGAAACAACACATTAAACATCACTTGAAACATAAATTCGTAAATAGACACAAAAAAGGTGATACTTTAAAACCAAGTCAATTCCTTTAATATTCCGATTTCAAAAGTTAGAACCACAAATCCATAAAACGATAGAACTAAAACACAAAGACAAAGTCTAGAACGAAAAATTTAACAAATATGAACCTGTATTTGAGGACTCAAGAGCAATGATCGTAAGTCAACCATAGATAGATGTCATAACTACAAATTGAATGTGTAGCTACATGTTAAACCTCTATTCATTACTAAATCAATTTTTAAATTTGAAAGTGGAATTGAATTAATTATGTTTTAATCGAATTTCGGAGTTGCCATTTAAAACTTCAAAGTCAAAGCTTCATCTGAGGTGAAATTACACGTGGCATTAGTGACGTGGAACCATTTCAAAAAAATATTTGTTTATTATATATATAGATAGATTGGATTTTTAATAGAAACGGATAAGGGACAAAAAATAGTTTATGGGTTAAAATGACCCATTTTGACCAATTACAATATTGCATCACCTATGTTTCATCTAAACATTCTGACCCATTAGTCGACCTATTTATAATGCCCTATTTAAATTTTTGTGGTTGTAAGCTTCGGTTTTTATATTTTTATCATGAATCACAACGGATTTTTTCTGTTTTCGTTATTTGATATCACATAATAACCTGAATACTACAAATGATGCAAGGAATAAACTTCCCCAGTTGTACCTCACGGATATGGACGATTTAGGTGTTTAGAAACATTGTATTGTGGTTTATTAAAACTCCTAAATTGTATCTCATGCAAGCGTTGTAGCCAAGCATTTGTTGGTTTGTGAGGAACAAAGACTTGGTTTGCGTAACTTGCTCTTCTACATATGCAAGTCGTACACAGGAATATAGTTTATACAACAAAATGCGTTAAACATTGCTTTAGTAAATTCCATTTAAAATTCAGAAGGTGATATACAACATATTATATATATTATTGTTCTTTGTCTAATTATATAACAATTTTTTGGTATATTTGTTTCCGACTCGACATTGCGAGCCGACTAACCTCAAAACGATTACCCTTTTGGATATTAAAATAGATATACAAAAGTGACATATGGTAACACAACCACTAATATTTCAGCATAAGATTAAAAAATAAATTGATATAAATTATCGATACTCAAACACAACATGCAGTAATTAAAGTTTGCATATAAATATGAACCATGTCTATGAAAGTACTATATATAAACTTTTATCACATACATCAAACATAATTCTAAATCAAAATTTAGAATCATAAATTAAACAGAAAACAAAAATTAAGCTAATTGTTTTTTAATAAATAAAAAATATGTATTTTATTAAAAATTTTAGAAAAAATCCCACGCGTGCGCGGAAATTATAACTAGTTGGAATAAGGTCTGTAAACGAACCGGACGAACACGAACGGAGCCTTGTTCATGTTCGTTCATTTAATTTTAACTGGACAAATAAACGAACACAAACGCTTAAACGGACGAATTTTCTTGTTCGTGTTCTTTTATTAAGAAAATGAGTTGTTAATGTTCGTTCATTTAGACAGTAAACAAACGCTAAACGAACATAAACGATCGAAGATAAATGAAAATAGATAACAAACCAATTTTAAAATTATAAAATTAAAATATATAATAAAAGAACATAAATAAATGAATGAACATAAACGAACGTTAACGAACGGATGATCGGACGTTCACGAACATAAATGAACGAACGCGGCTTTTGTTCATTTTCGTTCATTTAACTAAACGAACGTAAAATATTGTTCATGGTCGTTCATTTAATAAATAAACGAACATAAACGAACTTTTTACCGAACGGTTCATTAAATGTTCACTGAACGTTTAGTTCGTTTACAGCTCTAGTTGGAATAATGATATTTGCTTGATTACCAATTCATGATAATTACAAAATATATAATGCTCTAGGATTATTCTGGATACATGTGTATTTGGGCTAAGTCTATACAAACTAACCAAGCCCATGCGACCATAAACATATACGTCTAACAGGAACATCTTTAGCTCCAAAATTCAGAACCCTCATAATTAAGAACAAGGATTCTGTTACAAGTTAATAAACTATAAATTTTATATAATACCAGATCCATGTCTTTGGGTTGTATTTTCTCCAAACAGAGAGTTATATATCTAAAAGGGCTTAGCAAGGAGTTCTATATAAAAAGAAGAGATCACAAAGATTGGGATATATAGAGCACTACAAGGGTTACCAAACCACTCTATCCAATTTAGCGAATGTTTTTTTTCCCTACTATGAATCCAATAATAAGAAAGTAACTTGATGTCATTGAAGATTAAGCATTTCCTCACGATTTCTTTCATTTAAAGTTAAATATCATATTATTACATAAACAGTATAATTAAAGGACTGTGATCCTATTGGTTGTGAATCTATATAGAGCCAACGAGTGTGTTTTGTCCAAAAGTGATGGCCATAACCATCAAACCTCCAAACAAAACTCTAAAACAAGATTTCACCGCTGGAGTGCCACCAACAATAGACCAAATCCAACCAAAAACCACAAGCACCATGCTTACTGCTGCTATCACCACTCATTGTACATTTGTACTCTCCCTTATGAACAGGGGCGGAGCCAGAACTTTATTATCGAGGGGGCAAAATATGATAATTTTTAGAAACTACAATAAAAATTGGTCCGTTGGGGGGCAAATTACAAAAATAGCCGAAAAATTTCAAAAATTTACACTACAATTTTTTTCGCCGGGGGGTCACGTGACCCCCCGGACCCCCCTTTATCTCCGCCCCTGCTTATGAATGACCCAACAAGTAAAGCAACAACCGCTCCTACGGAAAATGCAAGAGATGACGCTACAGCTGCCCGCATAGGATTTGGCAGCTGTTTTTTTTTCTTGCTTTCCCAGACTTTCTAACAATTTATTTTCTCTTTTCATCTGAGCCATTTCTACATCATGCTGAGAGTATACTGAAACATATTCTTCTATTGCTATGTTACATGCACCAGCAATCAGAGTTGCAAAGCCTGAGAGAATCATTGCTTTGACATCTTGTGTCATAGCTCCAACACCAATCATCAGACAAGCAACAGAAACCAATCCATGATTGGCTCCCGAGACAGCTGCACAAAGCCACTTTCCCCTTTGTGAGTAATCAAAGTCATTCTCAACTGTTGACTTACAATGTTATAGATTACATTGGGCTTTACGAATTGGAACACAAGAAGTACATTGATCAGTAGTCAATAAGGGCGTAAATTTTATATGCAAGGGAAGAAGATTTATATAGTGGATGGAGCAAGGATGTTTATATATTGGATAGACAAAGAATATTTGTCTAGTGAATGGACCAAGGAAAGCAGAATAACCATTCGTTTATGAGTATCATGCTTTAGGTGATGCACAAGCGATAAGATAGTATTCAAGGGACTGTTGTCCCAATATCGATACAAAGTTGCAAGATAAATTTACTGAATAAGAATTGTATTATCGATCTAACCTTTTTCTGTTTACAATCGGTACATATTTATAGGTTTCTAAGGTTCAACCGAACCATTGTGTCTGTTCGGTAAAAGTCACAACAGAACACAATAACTACCATATCTAACTTAACTACCTTTAACCGAATAACGGTTATAAACTATCTAATAACCATGTTGAGCCCTTAGGCTTTTAGTTTGTTACATATTAACTAAGCAATGTCGAGATTATAGTCCACATTCTCCTCCTTAATCTTGATCGTTTCTTCGTCCTAGATCTTGAACTCCGAGCATTTGACGCATAGTGACAAATTTCAGCCTTGGTAAAGCTTTAGTTAATATATCTGCTCTTTGTAGTTCGCCACTAACGTGTTCCACATTGATGTGTCCATTCTCTACGCATTCACGAATGAAATGATAGCGAATGTTGATATGCTTACTTCTTCCATGAAAAAGTGGGTTCTTGACGAGTGCTATTGCTGAGATGTTATCAATCTTTAGTGTTATTCTTTCCTCCTTCCAACCCGTTAGTTCACTAAGTAGCCTTTTCAACCATAATGCTTGACATGATGCTCCAGTAGCTGCCATGAATTTTGATTCACATGATGAGAGCGCCACTGTTGGTTGCTTCTGAGTGCACCAGGTAATAGGTGATTCTCCAAAATAAAATACTATTCTAGTAGTTCTTTTTCCTTGATCAGTATTGATTCCACAACTACTATCGCTATAACCTGTACTTTTGCAGCCGCCGTCCTTCTTGTATATAATTCCATGCTCCTTTGTTCCTTTGATGTATCGGATTACTTGCTTTATTGCCTTTAGGTGATGATCCTTTGGGTCTTGCATAAATCTGCTGAGTAGTCCGACTGAGTAACTAAGATCTGGTCTTGTATGTAGTAGATACCTGAGACATCCTATTAGGCTTCTGTAATAAGTTGCGTCAACTGAGTTTCCATTTTCCTCCTTGAGCAACTTAGTACCGGGATTCATTGGTATCTTCGTGTCATTACTATCCATCATACTTGTTTCTTTCAAAATCTTGTTGATGTAACCTGTTTGCTTGATTGTAATCTCTCCTCCTGTCTGAGTAACTTCTATCCCTAGGTAATAAGCTAACAATCCTAAGTCGCTAATTTCAAATTTGTCTTCCATCTGGGATTTAAACAAGTCTATTTCCTTCCTTGGAGTGCCCGTGATTATCAAATCATCCACATAAACTCCAACTATCAGTGTAGAAGTCTTGCTTCTCTTCGTGTAAACTGCTTGTTCGAGATTACATTTCTTAAAGTCTAATGACTTTAAGGTTTGATCAAGTTTCATATTCCAAGCTCGTGGTGCTTGCCTTAAGCCATATAATGCTTTAGTGAGCTTGTAGACTTTCCCTGAATTTCCTTGTTGAATGAAACCTTCAGGTTGTGTGACGTAGACTTCTTCCTTCAAATCTCCATGTAAAAATGCAGATTTAACATCTAAGTGATGTACTTGCCATCCATGATATGCCGCCAGTGCTAAAATCAAACGAACTATCTCGATACGTGCACCTGGTGCAAATACTTCGTCGAAGTCTATTCCTTGTTCTTGTACATATCCTTTTGCTACTAATCATGCTTTGTATTTGATGATTTCTCCTTTTGCATCCCTCTTGGTCTTGAAAACCCATTTGAGTCCTATTGCCTTCTGATTTGCAGGCAAAGCAGTAAGAGTCCATGTGTTATTGTTAGCATTGATTTTATGCTATTTTGGAAGTGATGGTCATTTGTAGCTTAGAACATTAAGTGTCATGTATAATATGTATTTTATATATGTGGGCTAGTAGTATTAGTTATGTAAGTAGTCCAAATGTATAAGTGTGATACTTATACTAGCCCACATCATAGTCCAATGTCAAAAGCCCATCTATTGTATTAGATGTGGCAGTCAACACATATAAGCCAATCACTCTCTCATTTAGCAAAGTGTGCTGTGAGAGAGTGTGTGTGTATTTCCTCTTTTCTCTTAATCTAATACATATACATTTCCAGGTTATCTCTCTACTGCCACCAATCTCTTCCCTCCCTATCTCATCACTACTTCTCATATTCCCCATCTCTTCTTCTTCTTGTTCTTATTGTTCTTGTTGCTGCCATTCGATCTACAAAGAAAGTGGTATGATAAAGTAGGATTTTGAGCTACAACAAGTGGTATCAACAACCTCGCTTCGAGGTAGGAGTTCATTGTGTTCGGTTTGTGATTACAAGAACCATAAGCCACGTTTTTTTTTATCTCTAAAAAACGTGAGTTTTTGTTTTTTTGTTGCTTCGATCTACACAAAAATCAAGCAAGGTTGTGTTTGTTCTTGGTTTGGCAAACTTGTGATTTTTCTTCACTTGATTGCTGGGAAAAAATCTGCATTTTTTGGTGTTCTTAGTTTGTTTTGATCGAAAGTTAGTTAAGGTTGAATCACTTTTTGTGTTTTCAATATTATAATTGTAATATCTTTGATACAATTGGTTCAAGTGGGCAAAATTGTCAGGAATATTAGATAGTTGGTGAAAAGTTGTAAGGCTTCACGTGGGCTCAAGTACTCAAAAGTCAAAAAGTGGGAAAAAGTGAAAAGTTTCGAAATTGCACAAGATTCTCGCAATTGCAGTACTCTGTCGAAATTCAGCTTATTTCTCGCAATTCACGAATTCTGTCGCAATTCAGCTACTGTCTCGCAATTGATTCTGTCGCAATTGGTCTATCGGAATTGGTCTCTTTTATCGAAATTGGGTCTCGCAATTGGCAAACCTCTATCGCAATTCAAACCTTATCGCAATTCAAGGGCTGTTTCGCAATTCCAGTGATTTTCTCGCATTTCAGTTTCGCAATTGGTGTTGTTTTATCGAAATTGATCTCGCAATTCATACTTAAGACCCGCAATTGGTGAAATTTTCGAAATTGGCAACTTCAGTCCTTGTACTTTACGTCAAAACTTCAAAAGGTCATAACTTTTGAACCGTAACTCCGTTTTCAGCGAAACACCTGTCAAAACGACCGTGAGACCGAGGAGAAGGACACGTTGAATAAATTTATTCATTCAACCCAAGTTTCGAGGCCTGAAAACGCTCCAGAATGAAGTTATTGAGGTTTTAAGTTTCCAGACCAAAATTCCACCGTAACAACTTGCATCAACCTAACCAAATTACAACTTCAACCATCACCAACAACACAACAAGACTTCACAACAACAAACCAAGGCTTCAACAACAACATCTCCTACTTTGTTGCAACGATCCTGTATCCATTTTATCATACAGTCATCATCAATGGCAAGTCACCAAGACGATATCACAACTGCTTTGGCAAATGGTTTTGCTTCAGTATACAGGGCATTAAACATCGAACCACATAACAACAACCATTGGAATTCACCGTACACTATCAATACGCAGTTATATATGGGTCAAGAAGGACAAATGGTTGAGGTTATCGGGAATCAGCAAGGAAATGCTATGGGTATACAGACGGGGAATCAAATGCTTCAGAATGGGGTCAATCCGAATGAGTACTATTGTTTCATGACTTCATCTGAAAGCCAAAGGAGTGATATAGGCATAATTGGTAATGTTCCTGCAATGACGAAAGTAGAAAAGCTCCAGTACATGCTGATGCTAGCTAACAAGGAACATTCGGGAATACCTTTGACTGCTGAGGAATCCGACTTCTTGCTTTCAACCAGAATCAATGATAATTCCACAGAAGTCACAGGAGTCTCCGATCCTATGCCTGATCTGCAAGAACCTACATCATGCAGTGATTCTGAAACTCCTCCGTCCTATGACACAGAACCACTTCATGAGGTACCATCATTGTTTGCTCATGAAAAGCCACATTCTGTGCCTCTCGAACCTAATTTCGATACATATGTGGGGGAGCAAGTTAATAGCAATGTTAACTGTGAAACTTCATATATGGATCCTAATGAAGTTCAAGTTGCACAAAATGATGCTAATGATGAGGAAACCCGTGCTCTATTTGAATCATTACTTCAAAATTGTCAAATAGAGATTGAAAAGGTCAAAAAGATCAATCGCGAGGTAAAAGCCGCGAATGTGAAATTGACCACTGAGCTTGAGAGGTATAAGGTGAATGCAAGAGCTTATGATTTTCACAACAATCGACAGTCAGAACTTGAAAATAGTTTAAGAGATTCTGTTTTAAGAGAAAAATGTTTGCAAATCAAATTTGACACTCTTGATGTTAATTTGAACAATAAAATCAAATCTCTAAACAAGGAAATTTCTGAACTAACGAACCAGCTTTCAAAACAAAAATCAACTTATTCCAATCTTGAAAAAGAAAAGAAGGAGTTGAATGAAAGGTTTTCAAAACGTGAAAAGGATCTTCTTAAAGAGATCAATGACAAAAAGGAAACCATTGCAAAGTTGGATAATTTGCTTGTAAAAACGGGTCATTCTGCACAAACAGTTAACTTGTTAATAAACGATCCAAACCCGATTTTACATACATTAAAAAAGGTGGCTATCGGTTATGAAAACCCTTATATTCTCAAGAAAGCTCAGAAAGAACAGAATGTGCTTTTCAATGGTAATTTAATAAATGCTATCCATGACCCTCCTTCGGTTCATGATTCTGATGAAACGATTGAGCTTTCAGAAGAGAGTAGAATGAAAATGAGACAAAAGAACCCAGAAATAAAACCCATTGACTATAATGAAGCAAACAAACTTGCTGGGGTTCATCTTGTTAAAAAGGAGTCACCTCTGTTTTTTCAAAAACCAGTGGTTTTCACAAGACAAAAGGCTGTCTCAAAACATCTGCCTAACATCGAACAAATGGCATCTAAAAACACTTATGATTCAAGTGCAGCTAGACTATATTTGGTTGATCTTAAGCAGAGGATTGAGAAACTTCAACGTATTGTGGCTTCCAAAATTAACAATAACAAGTTTGAATGGTTTCCGGGTGTTCAGGATGAACTCAAAAAGATTTTTGAAAATGAAATTAATCCACATGTTGCTGCAATCTATGCGGTTGTTCAAAATGTGGAAAATAATCTTTTAAAAGAGTCTGCAGAATTCGTTAAGGATCACAAATCCTTAGTGAAGGAAGCAAATGAATACTTGGAACGAATAAAGGTTTTGGAACATCAAAATGACTCTCTCTCTTTCGAAGCTCTATCGACCGATATCATGTCAATTATTTACCAAACATATTCTGTGGAAGATGATGAAAGACTTCGAGCTGAGATTTCTCAAATTGTTGAAAAATATGAAAAGGCGCTTTTGAAACTTGAAAAACAAAATTGCACATATTTTAAACAACTTGATACAAAAACGGAAGAATGTAAGTATGACAAATTGTCGTATGAGCGCTCTTACAAAAATATGCAAGAAAAAATTGATCTTTTGAAGTCTCAGCTTGAAAGTCAAAAAAGGCAGGGTGAGGAAACTAAGTTTGCAAAACCATCGACTTCGGAACAACCAAAAATGTCAATTTCTCAAACGGTTCCAACAGTTGATGTGACAATTGATTTGACAAAACCAGTCACTCCAACACCCTTGCCTAAAACACCAAAAGTGAAAGCACCTGGCCTTTCTAGGAATAGCTCACCGAATGTGACCACTCAAACAGTTAAGGAATCAGTTGGTTCAAACAACACGGTCCACAATCATCACCTAGAAAATGCTAGGCAAAAGGCACAGATTCGAAAAGATGGAATTTTAGGTACAAAACCTAGAGTGATGAGTTCTACAACATTACAAAGCACTGCTAGTAGTAGTAAACCACTACCTAGGATCATTCAACTAAAGACTAGGGATTGGCTTGCATCTAAGAGTAGTTGCAAAAATGAAAATGTTGTCCACGTAGAAAGCAACACTAAGAATTCAAATTCCTTTTCGAACAAAAAGCAAGTTCAAAATGACAGTAGTGACAACATTAAGGTTGCTGTTTTAAACAAGAATGTTGAATTTGTTTGTCCTACATGTCAAAAATGTGTCTTTTCAGCTAATCATAATGCATGTGTTGCACAGTATATCAAGAAAACTAATGCAAGTGCTAAGGCACAATCCTCTAAGACACCAAATAGCAACAAACCCGTTGCTAAGAAGCAAAAGGCTAAGAAACCAACTAGGTGGATCTCTACAGGACGTAGTGTTTCTCAAAATGAGACTTCCGCTGCATCTGAAAAGGAAACAACTCCTAGATCTAGCCCTAGGTGGATTCCCACGGGAAAAGTTTTTAAAACAGTTGGTCTTAGATGGATTCCCATAGGAAAGATTCTTGATAGCTGCACCACAACAAGTAATAGTGAAAATCATCAGGATAAGGATGTAGAAACCACTACAACCGTTGATAGTGGACACCCTCAATGTGATGATTCATGTTCTTCTAACACTATTATTTGTGCATATTCTTCTTTTGTGGATTCTGTGATTGCAGGTACTCGTGAAAGTGTTGAGAGTTCACTCGTTGAATGTGGAAGAGAAGACCTTTATGCCAACATCGCATTTGGACATCCTGGTCTACATCCACTCTTAACTCCACTTTTACTTGTTCATACTTAATCATTCTTTGTGAATAT
Source organism: Artemisia tridentata subsp. tridentata (assembly GCA_021014915.2). Taxonomy (NCBI): domain Eukaryota; kingdom Viridiplantae; phylum Streptophyta; class Magnoliopsida; order Asterales; family Asteraceae; genus Artemisia; species Artemisia tridentata. The sequence goes on along the minus strand of CP139507.1, from coordinate 329,264,950 downwards.
ACATTTTTTGAAAACATCAAAAAGAGAATATACAAAAATGGAAAATTTTCAAAAAATTCAAAAACAATATAAAATCACAAAAATCCAAAAATAATCTTCTCCGACATGTCTCTCGTATAATCAATATTCTGTACGTACTTAGAAATATCATTCAACAATGATACGGGCATTTACAGATGCTTGAGCGAGAGTTCTTTAAATGTTTTCAAAACATGTCGTTCCCCAAAATTTCTAAATGGCTTTTGTTCAATTCAGTTCAAAACCCGCGCTTCATTAATGGCTTTCGTGCATTTCAGTACGAAACCCGAGCTTAACCCGATGGCTTCGGAACATATCAGTTCAGGACCCGAACTTCAAATAAAGGAAAGTGTTGTGCAAAACCAATTTCTTTTTCTAACACTTATCCTAAAAACAAATGAAGATATTTCTCCTTACATATCTTCAAAGATTTTCAAAATCTTCTCTATCTTGAGCACATTTTCTTCAAGATTTTTCAATAAGATTTTTCCAAATCTTTCATAAAGTGCTCAAGATAACTCCCTCCTAAACCCTTAAAACTGCTTTTAAACTAAAATGTTTAACCATATGCTTTGTTTAAGGGGGAGTAGAAAAACAAAAATGTTCCAATTTCATGCTCAAATCCGTCTATCTCTCCAAAAAGTTTCATTTTAATCAGTTGATATCAAAAATATCACTGCATGCTATTTTTGAGGGGGAGAAGATGTGATTAAAATGTGATCAAAAGAGAATCTCAAAAAGAGTTCTTCAAAAAGACTCAGCATGAACCCTCGAATTGACGAAAGAGAAATGTCAGTAATCAAAAAGACTAGTCCGGGACGGGTAATAATTTCAAGATGGTTATCCATTGATGTAAACGTGTCTCGCAAAGGACTTGTCTGAGTAGAATGTACCAATTCGAGAGATGATCTTTTGATATGACCGGGACGGGTAATAACTTCAAGCTAGTCTAACTAGTGATGTAAACGTGTCTCGCAATGGTCATATTAATTGAAAATCGATCAGTTCAAAAAGTGCGATCTCTACCCATCATGTGCAATTCTTTCTTAAATCTCATGTGCACATGTGAAAGGGGAGTATTTCTGAAAATGTAAAACTCCCAAAGTGCCAACTTAAATGTGTTTATTCATAAACACTTTGAGAGATTTTCACAAGGTTTTATGGCATGTGATCAACAAACCTAGGATAGTCATGGAGTAATAAGGTGATTATGTTTAGGTTATGTCCTATGATCCGCCAGAGCCGGAGGGATCTACCCAAGGATAATTCCATTAGCTTAGCATTAGAAGTCCTTAGGTAAGATTGAAAAAAGGAGTATAATGAGAAAGGAGAAAGAAGGGGTTGAAGAATGAAAAAGAAAAGTTTTTGTAAGGGTGAAAAGAAATAGCCCTCCATGAAAACTTAGGTCAGAAACCGGGTCAATTCATTTGCTATTAGTATTCACTAAGGTGATACTGGTATTGAAGACAAGACGTCATGGACCCAGTGACGCATTGCACCACCCCTCCTATCCACTCAGATATCTCTAAAAAGATATTTGTTTCATTTCTCACGGAGAACACTACATAATCTATCGACCTCTCACTCCGAGATGTGTTGATATTGAAAAGGTGGCACTCTGCTCCATGCCTCCGTCGTCTAAAACCAAAACGCACATTATTGAGTCTAGAGACATGAGATTCATCAAAGATCTCTTAGGAACACTTCCTATGCAATACACTTGTGTTCACTCATAAAGGATACAAGTTGTATGAGTCTTAATGAGATCTAAAAGATCTTGCCTAATGTCATGATGGCCGCTGGATGATTTATTGCTAACTGTCTTATGCAGGTACTGACGAAAGTCCATTCACCATCATCATCTACAACGTAGACGCATCTGATCAGAAGAAGTAGATCAAGGCAAGAACATTCAAAGTCAATACTTTGAAGATCATAGAGCATGAAGGAACAATGAATCAAGTCTATTATACATTGACACACAAAGTTCAAGACATCAAAAGCAAAAGACCATTCACGGGAGCATCATTGAAATGACCATCCCTTAGGGGGAGATTGTTAGCATTGATTTTATGCTATTTTGGAAGTGATGGTCATTTGTAGCTTAGAACATTAAGTGTCATGTATAATATGTATTTTATATATGTGGGCTAGTAGTATTAGTTATGTAAGTAGTCCAAATGTATAAGTGTGATACTTATACTAGCCCACATCATAGTCCAATGTCAAAAGCCCATCTATTGTATTAGATGTGGCAGTCAACACATATAAGCCAATCACTCTCTCATTTAGCAAAGTGTGCTGTGAGAGAGTGTGTGTGTATTTCCTCTTTTCTCTTAATCTAATACATATACATTTCCAGGTTATCTCTCTACTGCCACCAATCTCTTCCCTCCCTATCTCATCACTACTTCTCATATTCCCCATCTCTTCTTCTTCTTGTTCTTATTGTTCTTGCTGCCATTCGATCTACAAAGAAAGTGGTATGATAAAGTAGGATTTGAGCTATAACAGTCCATGTGTTATTCTTGTTGATTGAATCCAATTCAATCTCCATGGCCTCAATCCATTTCTTATCTGTTGATGCTTCCTTGTAATTATGTGTTTCTTCTTTCGTAAATAGCAGACTTTCAGTTTCAATTGCACGTGCATCTTTATATATTTCCGTTATCTCTTTGAAACCTCGTACTGGTGTATCATCAAATCCTTTTCCTGAGCTCTTAATTGAACTAATAGTAGCATCTTCCTCTTCTGAGTGTGGGTTGTATGTGTATGTTGGTGGGGTAATTGGAGAGTTTGGAGCAGTGATTGGTTCCTGTTCCTGATAGTTATCATTATTGTTTTCTGAGTTGACTGATGTAGTGTTTTCATTGTCGACTCCTTCTACCACAAAGCTTGCCCATAATGAGTCTTGTGTACTTGTTTCCTCTCCATTGTTATCCCAATCCCACGGTTTTGTTTCCATAAACTTTACATCCCTGCTAACATGTTTCCTTTTTCCTTTTGGATCATATAACCTACATGCTTTTGATCCTTCCTCTACTCCTAAGTAAATCATGGCTATGCTCCTATCATCCAGCTTTTTCAAGTGAGGTATTGTTATCTTAGCATAAGATGTGCATCCGAATGTTCTTAGGTTTTCCAGATTTGGTTTTCTGTTGTAGAGTGCCTCATATGGAGTTTTATCTACCAGGGCTCGTATAGGTACCCTGTTGAGTATGTAAATGGTGTGTCTAACTGCTTCCGCCCAAAATTTTAATGGTAACTTCATTGCTTCCATCATACTCCTCGTAGTTGATAACACTGTTCTATTTCTCCTCTCCACTACTCCATTTTGTTGTAGTGAGTAAGGTGCTGTCAACTGTCGTGCTATTCCATTTTCTTTACAGTAATTGGTGAATTCTTTTGATGTGAAATCACCTCCCCTATCTGTTCTTAGCATCCTTAACTTCAATCTCATTTCCACTTCAATTTGTTGTCTAAATTTCTTGAAAGTGTCAAATGCTTGATCTTTCGATGTCAGAAAGTAATCCGACATAAACCGTGTACAGTCGTCCGCTAACAAGAAAATTTATTTCTTTCCAGAGTGTGTGGCTGGACTTATAGGACCACAAAGATCTCCATATACTAAATCCAAAGGGTTCTTTGATATGAACTTAGCTTGATTTGGAAATAGTGTCCTACTGTGTTTTCCTAATAAACATGCATCACAAATCTGTCCTGCATGACTTATTCTTGGTATTCCTTCTACTAGACCCTTCCTTGTCATCTTGTTGATGTCGTCAAAGTTTAAATGACCTAATCTAGCATGCCATAACCATGCTTGGTTATCTATATTTGCTAAGAGGCATATGGGTTTGTCAATTTGTAGTTTAATACTGTAAAGTCTATTCTTCGATCTTTCAATCTTCATCAACAACTTCTTATTCTTATCAAGCAAGGTCAGTTGGTTTCCATCCATGATGATTTTACATCCTATTTCCGTGAGTTGTCCTAAACTTAGTATGTTGCTCTTGAGGTTGGGAATATAGACCTTTTTTCCTTTATCTTCACATACGATCCATCTCCAAAACGAACGCGTCCTGTCATGCTTTCGTCAATATCTCTAAAATGACTCTTAGTTCCCGTTATATGGTTACTTGCACCATTATCTAAATACCATATGCTTGCATCTATTGTAGCATATTTTTTGGGTTGAATTTGTCCTTCATTCAACAGTACTTCCTTGTGTTCAGTTTCGTGTGTTGTCATTAATAGTGATGGCTCTTCGTCTTAGATAAGGTTTGATTGTTCCTGTGTTGTTGATGACTTTGGGCAGTCTTTTCTAAAATGTCCAAGTTCCCTACACTTGTGACATTGTATTTTGCTCATGTCCCACTTACGCTTATTCCACTTTGTTTTTCCTTTGTGAGTTGAGCTTTCCTCCTTTGAGTCATATTTATTCCTATTATGTTGCCAGTTTACCCGTGAAAAGTTTGATCTACTTCCGCGATTACCAAATCGTCTTTCTTTTTTCGAGTGTTCGCCATGTGCTAATAATAAGTTTTCCTGGCTGTCTAGTTGTCCTCCTTTTCGAAGTTTTATTCTTTCCTCAAATGCCTTGAGTTTTCCAATGATCTCGTCTAAGGTAATATCGTCAAGATCATTTGTTTGTTCTATGGATGCTACTATTTGAATGAACCTATCTGGTGTGGAATCTAATAGTTTTCATACTAAGAGTGATTCATCCAATGTTTTTCCTAATTCTTTTGCCTTAGTGGCATAGCCATGTAGTTTAGCCGCAAATGCGTCCACTGAATCGTTCTCTTTCATTTGGAGTGTTTGAAATCCAATCATCAATGATTGTAACCGTGCTTGTTGCACTCTCTCTTCTCCAACGTGTCTTTTCTTTAGTGATTCCCATAACTCCTTTGCCGTTTTACAACCCGCTACTTGTAAGATCACATCTTCGGTCAATGCTTGATATAGGAAGGCCGTCGTTGCCTTATCCTTTTTATCATCTACTTGCACATTTTCCTTAGATTATATCACTTCCCATAAACCGTGTGCTTCTAATATAACTTTAATTTGGATAGCCCAAACGGAGTAATTTGTGGTTTTCAATTTAGGATATTGATATTGTGCGATTGGTGTCATGGTTTTTGGTGGTGTCGAAGTGCCATTTACATCGTCACCAGACATGTTATATGTGCTTATGATCTTCACTTTCTAGCGTACGGGGTTTTTCTTACTAGTATGGGATTTCCTAATAGTACAAGGAACAGAAATAGTTTTCCGGGAATTCTAATAATATGGAATCAATAAATAGTTCTCGGGAATTCCTAATAATATAAACTAAACTTTTATACTACTATATGATAGGAATCCAGAAATTTTGAATTTCTAACCGTGTTGTTGTGTTTACAAACACAACGTATTCCTCTTTCTGCTTTTGTTTCTAATACGCAATACCCACTGAATTTTTTCGTTCCTTCTTTTCATTTCGGTCTCACGTTAATGCTACCCACTGTTGTTGTTGACTCGTTGTTGCTACCCCAAACAGAAAAAAAGACTCCTTTGTTTCGGCATTACTGACTGATAACGCCCAAATTGAACATGTTTTTAGTCATGTTATCGTTAGTTTTGTGCATCATATTTAGTTATATTTGTGTATATTTGTTACTAAATCATGAAAAAGTGTATATGCAAGTAAATATAGCCAAGTACAGGAAAAGATGATAAAAAGATGAAGAAATGAAGTGATAATGCACATTGGAAGATTCATGAGAGGAAATCGAAAGAGAAACCACACAAGAACTAAAAGATTCAATAATGTCGAGATCTCTATGTTCAAATATCAAGAAAAGATCGAGTTCTATGAAAGAAATTAGTGGTACAACAAAGGATCAAGCACGTAACGAGAAAAGAAAGAAAAAAACTAAAAGTTGTGTGTGGCAGAATGGCCCATCCGATCGGATGGTGCCCGCATCCGATTCGGATGGGAGAAGAACAATTTACCGAGAGATCCAACCGATCGGTTGGAGGAAGCTGAAGTTACAAAATTGCATTTAATGTCGAATTTAAGCCCCATAATAAAGGTGGCCTATCATTTCTTGGTTACTAACTGATTGTGGACGTTTTTGCTTGAGGAGAAAGGGTTCCTTCACTTATTTAAAGGACCCTTGGCTAGTTTACAAAGGGTGACAACCCCAAAACTTAGTAAAGGCTTACACCAAGTCTTGCTAAACTTATTATCATTGCCCGAAAGCTTGTAGTTGCTGTGAAAACGTCCAGGGAACCTTGAGTTCGAGTCTCAAGAGTTGTGTTCAAGTGTGGAGTTGGTTACGTGTGATCATAGGCGATTGGAGGAGTGTGGTTGCTATAGTTCCACAATTCTAGTTCTTGTAATTCCAAAACTAGGTATTTCTTGTTTGAGTTATTATGAACTACTTTTACTTTAAGATGAATGAAAGTATGGTTTGCTACTTGTGTTTGATTATAATTGTTATGGAGTGATTTTGGTTATACTTGTGTGTATGATGTGACAATTGTGGGAGTATTCTTATTTCATAGTGATGCATGAAAACATGTCTTGTTTTATGAGTTTGTTGAAATACAATCTAATCTTACTTAATTGGTTGGTAAAAACAGTTTTAAAGATTAACAAAGGCCGAAAGGATTTTCTTTATGTTTTTATTCCAAAAAGGTAGTGCACGAATTAGTATGGACTATGGTGTGTGACAAACACCATATTAACTCATTAAAATGGATTTGGAAACGATTTCATCACGAGAAAAGGCCGAAAGGATTCGTAGGAATTCTTAAGATAAGAAATGCTTTTCAAACAACAAAGAGTCTAATAGAATTATCGTACTAGTTAACAAAGGCCGAAAGGAATTAACTAGGAGATTGAATTCTTAGAAGATGATTTCTCATGATAAAAACCATTGATTTTGAATCACTCAATTTAAGTTGTGCATCATTACAAGTTACACCCAACTTGTTAAATTACTCTATACAATCAGTCATGGAATTACACACAGGTATATTTATTTTTGATTGATTGATTTTTACTTACTTTAGAATTTGTACCAAATTGGATTGAGAACCCTTTTTCTTAAAACTTATACTACCAAACCCAAACAACAATTCCCTTGGGACGATCTCAACTTACCCACCTTTACTACCACGGATGAGTATACTTGCTCGTATGTGTTGATTAGAGAATTGGATAAATTGTGTTTATAAATTTTTTAAAACTTGCACGACACACGACACATCAAGTTTTTGGCGTCGCTGCCGGGGAATTGGTTAATTTACTTGGTAGTTTGGTTTGCTAGTTTATAAGTTTTGTGGTAAAAAAAAAGTAAAAAAAAAGGTTTGGTTTGGGACCAACCGAATCGGATGGATGCCCATCCGATCGGTTGGAGCCCTCGGTAAAATTTTTAGTTTTTGGGATCTAGTGTTATTTTCAGTTTTTATGTTTAACTAATGTTATATTTAATTTGCTTAAGTGATAGATTAATTAGAATGATTAATTTGGGTAATTAGGATAGTTTAAATGTGTTTAATGTTTCATTAAAAATAGTTAATATAGTTAATGTTAAGTTTAATGATTAGTAGTTTAAGAGTTTTTTATTAATTAAGTTAATTAATTAGTCTAATGGTTATTTGAGTTAATAATTAGTTGTTAGTTTAATGGTAATTAAGTTATGAGTTATGTGTTATGTTTCATTTTCTTAATTAGTTTAATGGTAGTTATTAGTTTTTATATTAGAAATTTTTAATTTAGTTTTCAAAATATAAAAAGTAAAAAAAAAAAAAAGTTTTTTTTTAGAAAAATTTCGATCTAACCGATCGGATGCTGCCCGCATCCGATTCGGTTGGGTAAATTTAATTCTTAACGATTCAACCATCCGATCGGATGGGGGCTAATACCGATTGGATGGATGCCTCGGTAAAAGTTTTTGAAATTTTTAATTTTTAGTTGTTTTGATGTCTTAAGAGTTTAAAGTTGTTTGTTTGTTATCTTTGGTTTAATATTTTGAATATGTTTCGATTATAACTAACCCTCATGCTAATAGTTTGGATTTCTTTTGTTTCTGTGGTTATGTTATAGTTAGTGTTTAAGTAAGATGGAGAGTTTAAGCAATGTGTCGGAATACTTGAGAAATTTGGAAGAGATGCTGAAAGATTCGGGAGATTCATTGGAGAGTTTGGAAAATATTTTGGAAGAAGCTAAGGTTGATTTTGAAAGGAAAGAAGAAGTTGGAGAAAGTAGTGTTTGTTTACCTAAGGAGAAAAGAGTTGTTGTGTTTACACGAGCACCACCTAAAGAGTTTGATGCACCGTTCATGAGGTATGCTACACCTTGTGGTGTGGAAGGTATAAAAGCTTGGGATGCTCAGCTTAATATGGAATATGGTGACAACTATATTACGGAAGATATGCTTGGTAATCTTGGTTTTGTTAGACTTGATTATGAGGATTATGGAAGAAAGATAGTGAGAGAGGTGAAAAAGTTAATATTCATGGTCATGTGTTCAAAGTTGATTTTGTTGTTTTGGAATATGGAAATGTTGATGAACCGGAAGTTATGTTTGGTAGAGATTTCATGGTTAAGACTAAATGTAGGATTGATTTTGCATTGGGAGAGATGAGGATTGATGTTGATGATATGATAGAAGAAAAGGTAGGAAAGGGAGAGATTGTTAAAATGGGAAAAACGAATAGAAAGAAAACACCACTTAACAAACTTACCCAACCCTCCACCCCTAAGAATGAAAGTTCTTCGTCTAATTCACCACCTAAATCACCACAAATTGTTAAACCATTAACCAAAGAGCAAAAGGAAGCGATTTTGGAAAATTTGGAAATGAAGTTTAAGGAGCTTATGGAGGAAAAGCCGGTTATTGATGTGTTGAATAATTACATGACTTATCGTAAGAAGTTGGATGCAGTTATGATGGAAAGGGATAGGTTAGAGGATAAGAATTTTGATGAGGTTGCAAGAGAAAGGATAGTTGAAAATGGGTTGCCCAAAAAGGAAAGCGATCCGGGAAATTTTGTGTTACCAATTAAAGTGAATGGAACAGATGCGATGTATGCATTGGCTGATATAGGAGCGAGTGTGAATGTAATGCCATATCCATTGTATAAGAGATTAGGACTTGGTAATCCTAAACCAAATCAATATAATCTTACTATGGCGGATAATTCACGATCAAAAGCGATGGGAGAAGTAAAGAATGTTAGAGTCCAAGTAGGATATCAAGCTTTCTTGGCCGATTTTCTTGTGCTTGATATTCCGGTGGATAAGGAGTTACCATTGTTGTTAGGGAGAAGATTTTTGAGAACTTGTGGAGCTATTATAGATATGGGTAGAGGTACTATGACTATTAGTGATGGAATCTTGAAGCATACGTATTATCCTAAACCAAGAGGCAAGATTGTTAAGGAAGTGCATGAAGATGAAAAAGAAGATCATTTGGGTTGGTTTGAAGTCGGTAGAGATGAAGAAGGGAGGCCTAAATATGGGCCGGTTGTCCCAAGTTACTTTGATATTGAAGATGCGATGGAAAGAGCTCTAGCAATGGAGGCTTTCTATAACCCATTTAAGAATGTTTTTTTGTTTTACAAATTGACAGATTTTCTTGGATCTTTACCGGTCCAACTAAAGAATTTGGAATGGGGACCCGAAGGAGCTAGCGTTTACAAGAAGGAAAAAGAAGACGGAGAATGGCATGTGAAGTTTGATATAGTTTGTCCGGATGGAAGGAACTTTACAAGGAAGTTTAAAATGCAACTGACTAACCGAAAGTTGTCCGGGAAGTTTCAAAATGAAGATATCTTGAGGCACGAGTACTTTGAAGGATGAAAGACAAGAATTTGAAAAATAAAAGCACAAAGCTTTTGCTAGTGTTTTGTTTGTTTCCTAATTTTAATTTTTAGTAGTTTAATGTTTGCATTTATGTTTGAGTTTACGTTAAGACCTTTTGATTGTATTGGTTCAATTAAGTATTAAGTTTATGAAGTTATGTTATGAGTTTTTAGAGTTAGTTTTGTTTAGAGCTAGTAGAAATAGACTTAAAAAAACAAGTTGGTAGACTTGTGTGGTGGAGTATTTATAAAAAAGAAAAATATTTTTGAAGAGTAAAATCATTTTCATTTGAGCTCACAAGAACCATTAAGTGTTGTCAAGTGGAAAAGTGAAGTTTTTTGCAAAAATTCAATCCGAATCGGTTGGATCAAATACTGATCGGATGGAGTGAAATATATATACTCAATATTTCAAAAATCTCAAAAACACACACACACTCAATCCACCAAACTTGGGGTTCAAAAATTTGACCATTAGTAGTATATTAAGTGTTGAAGGATCATCTATGGCACCTAAACAAGTAACTAACATCATTAATTTGTATTAATTAGGTTTTAATTTGGATTTCTTGAATTAGGTCAAAATTTGGGTATTTTTGATATAGTTCGAATTAAGATGTAATTTTTCTGGAATAGATGGGTAAATGATTGAGGAACTCATTGCAAAAAGAATTAGATAGATTGATTAAGTTTTGAGAAAGAATTGATTGATTGAATTTTCGGATTAAAAGGGGTCAAAACTTTGAATCGATTTAGATTGCAATTGATGATTCCCAGGTGTTATTTAGTTGTTGATTAGTGATGCTAGGATGATGCATTGTTGATTAGAACATAAATTGAGGAGTTTTGATTTAGTTGTGTTCATATGTTCTAGGAAGAGTGAGGAATCATGAGAACATGTTATGAATATGTTTTGGAGATGAGTGGGATATGTAGAAACCATTATGATTGATCGAATGCATGATAGGAAAGAGTGGAATTTGATTGAATTGATTGAAAGTCGGAGAAAGAAAAAAGTTTTTGAGACAGTAGGTCCCAACCGATTCGGTTTCGGAGCAATACCGATCGGTTGGGATGGGACATTTACTCCATCCGATTAGGTTGGAGGAATACCGATCGGATGGAGCTCTCGGTAAATGAAAAATGAAATTTTCAAAAATGAGTTTCATGACGTCTAAATCATGTAATCTTGGTTCTTATGCTCTTATACTATCATATGTTTGTGTTTTCTATAGAGTTATCTTACGAAAGGATCAGGGATTGCTAAAAGAACTAGAGAAGCAAATAGGAAGAGAGAGCAAGCACCAATTTCGAAATGTCATCCTAACCTACTTTGGCAAGGGGAGGATCTGATGGTTCGACAATCTTTTAATGCTATTCTTCTTAAGATTGGAGGATTGGTGATTCATTCACCAAGGGTTGTGAATTGGAATGCAATGAAAGAGCTTGGTTGTGATGAGTTTTTGGAAGATAGGTTTCTTGTTAGGGTTCTGTGGAATAAACAGATATTAACCTCAAATATGTGAATGAGAGCATTCAATATAAGAGAACCAATATACAAGGAATGGTGCCTGGAGTTTTTATGTTCTATGCGGATGAAAAAGGATGTTACTGATATTGGAGTTACAACCGACAAATTTCTCGATTTCAGACTAGGAGGTAAGAAACATGAAGTCACACTATTTGAATTTGGAAATTTGTTAGGTTTATACTCTAATGAGGAATTAACTAATGAGGATTTTAAGTTTTTCATAATGAGTGGAGAAAGGAGTAAAAATAACTTTGACGCACATGGGTATTGGAAAAGGATTAGCACGGAAGACCAGCTAGTATTTGGGGAAAGTAGAGTTTCAAAGATTAAGAAACAATTGTTGCAAGTGTTACATAGGGTTGTAGTGCAATCATTGTTACATAGGACATCTAGTGTCGAATTGATTTATGAAGATGATTTATGGGTTCTTCAAGCCTTAGACGAGAAGCATCCCTGGAGGCATTTGAATGTAGCTTGGGTGATAGTCCAACATTTGCACCAACATGCGGCTGTTGGGGCAAGAAACTACTTATGTGTCGGTCACTTTATTTCACAAATAGCAAGGAATCTTGGGCTATTTGTTGAGGAAGAGATGAGTCTTTTTAGCGATCCAGTTATTCCATTAAGCATTGACATAAAAGGGTTCAAACGTCTTCGAGAAAGCACGAATGGGAAGCTCAGAGAACTTCCAGAAGTTTTGGATGTGCAACTAATAACCACCTGGCGTAGCTTATGATGGTTATGTGTTAAAAATAATGTTGGTTGAATAATTTCTATTTCCACTACTTTAACTTAACTTTATTAGGATTTTATAATTTATGGTTTGTTTTGAACTACTTTTGTTTGTTTTAGTATTTTGTTTTGTTTGTTTCGAGTATAGTTTTTGCAGGGGAAGAATTCATGAAAGCTTAGTGTTGATCAATATTTGGAGTTGGAAGAACTCATGTGCTTACTTATGATCAAATATGCCTATGCGATTTCTTTTCCGGGTAGTATTTTTATTTTTATTTTTTCTCTAAATTTTTCCCATTTCCTTTACTTTTAAGTTCATTTTATTACATTGAGGACAATGCAAAACTTAAGTGTGGGGGAGGGAAGAAAATAGGAAAAATTGGTTGAATTTTTAAATTTTTAAGTTTTTAGTAAAATTTTGGGATTCGAGTGACTAGAGTTAGGATCGCCCTTGATTTTCTGTCAGTCCCTAATATTGATGTAACACAAGATCTATCTACTAATTAATTACGTAAACAATTACAACTAAGCTACGTTTAATCTAACAACGATAGAACAATAAAGCAATGAGAGATAAGAAGATTAAGAAGAAGAGATTAAGAGAAGAAGGATGATTATCATTACACTTAATATTTCGACAAAGCTTCCGCACATGAAATGAATAACCAACAACTAAAATGAATCCCCATGCCTTGTATTTATAGGCGTGGAGGCATGGGATATGCTTTAGCATATTCTTTTCTAGAATGATCCTAATTAGATGCTAATTAGATTCCCTAAGGCACATGGGCTACTAATGTGCCTTGGGCTTTTACTAAACATATAGCCCATTACAATTTAAGCAACCAAATTAATAAAACATGACTAAGACTTGAAATTAAATAAAACGTGTTCCCAACAATCTCCCCCTAAGTCTTGGTCATCTTGGTTGCTTGACGTCATCTTTGCTTCTTGGGCTTCTAACGTCTCCTTAATCTCTGTTCTTTGTTCTTGATCTGATATGATATGGTATGGTAATGATCTGCCGTCCTCCAATGGTCTTTAGTACTGGTGTCTTCACATCGTTTCCATCATGCTCATATATTCTTTGACTTTTGTTCTTCATGCATCACGTAGTTCTCTCATCATAAGCTTGATCTTAGGCTTGTGAAAGATTCACATACTTGATCTTTGACTTTTCTTTAATAACTTTGAACTTTTGCTGTCTTTAGTCTTTGTGAGAACTAATCTTCAGGATATGAGCATGATGGAGTCTTGATGGTGGTAGAACTCCAGGTCTTCATGATCCTCCGCAGGTACATCACGAACAATCCGGCACTTACAAATTTGGACTTCGAGATCATCAACAGCATAGTGTGAAGACTTTCTCTAATCCAAACCCAGGCCGTTCTGAACCGGATACCCCCGAAAGGGCTAACACGGACACACCGAAGTGCACCCACGATTCAGTGAGTCGCTGGAGATCACCCCACGACGGTAGACCATTTTGGAGCAAACACTAAGCGTAACCCACAAGGAGTTACCGAAGTGACCTGCTGTCAGGGTTGTTTGATGTTACCCTGGCAGGATTTCCATTCTATCACTGAGAATAACAATTGTGAATTCTCTCAAGAATGTTCTTGGCAGATTGCTAAGATCTGCGAAGGATTCTTCTTAATTTTACAACTGCCGCCCATGATGTAGAATCAACGGTGTAATACTAAGTGTTCCTAAGAGATCTTTGATGAATCTCATGGCTCTAGACTCTATTATTGCTCATTTGTTTGGTCGTCGGAGGCGTGGAGCAGAGTGCCTCCTTTTCAATATCAACACATCTCGTAGTGAGAGGTCGATAGATGATGAAGGGTTCTCCGTGTGAAATGAAACAAATGTATTTTGAGAGACACCTGAGTGGCTAGAAGGTTAGTGCAGTGCGTCACTGGGTCCATGACGTCTTTTATCTTCAATACCGGTGATGCCCATCAACCAGTAGATTATGAGTTGAACCCGGTGTCTACCCTATGGTTGAACAAATGGAGGGCTATTTCTTTTCACCCTTTTCTTTTACTTTTCTTTTTAATTCTTCAACCCCTTCTTTCTCCGTTCATTTCATTTCTCCTTTTTAATCGTACCTAGGACTTTCTAGTTCTAAACTATTGGTATTGTCCTTGGGTAGATCCCTCCGGATCTGGTGGATCATAGGACGGTTATTCCTAACCTTAGTCACCTTATAACTCCATGACTATCCTATTGATGCCATAAACCAAACCTTTTTGAAAAATCTCTCAAAGTGTTTATGATTATGAAAAACATATTTTGATAACACTTTGAGAGTTTTGTGATTTTCAGAAAGACTCCCCCTTAACATGTGCTCATATATAGTTAAAGTAAATTTGCACATGCCGGGTAGAGTTAGCACTTTTTGAATTGATTGATTTTCAATGAACATGATCATCGAGAGACACGCTTACATCACTAGTAGAACTAGCTTGAAATTATTACCCGTCTAGATCACATTCAAGGAAAATATCTCGAAATCAGTACATTCTACTCAGACACGTCCTTTGCGAGACACGTTTACATCACCAGATGAACTAGCTTGAAATTATTACCCGTCCGGGACATGTCTTTTCGACTACTGACTTTTTCCTATCGTCAATTCGAGGGTCAATTCTGAGTCGAGCACTTATGAGATCCCATCTTTCCTTTACCATATTTTAATCATTACATATTCTCCCCCTCCAAAATAGCATACTCATGATGTTTTTGAAAAACTTTATGATTAAAATATGCTGTTTTTGAGTTTTAGGGAAGAATTTCAAGAACGTTTGTTTTTCCGAACAAAGATTATTTTTCAAATACTCCCCCTTGACGAGGGAATACTTGTTCTTATGAGCAGAATTTTTGAAAAATCTTAGAAAACATTCTGGTTTAATTCTACTCATAATAAAGAAGTTTTCGCTCCTTTGATCAGGATTGAGGCACTGAAGCGTACCTCAGGGTCCTGTCTTTACAGGAACGGGTTGTGCACTGTTATGTGTGCACAAGCCATATTGACACAATCATATAATTAAGAATATCAAATAAGAATAATGAATTGTGAATATCAAATTCTTACATCAAGCTCCCTTTATAAATGTTGTGAAGACGGGATCCGTCCTCTGAAATGTTCTGATCGCAAAGGGTGGACGACCTCCAACATAGCTTTCCAATCTCCGCATCTGATCTCTGAGGTATAATCTTCTCTCGATCTTCCAGATGAACTGCTTTACTTGTTTCAGCTGATCATTGTTCCATCTCTTTGTCTTTCTCAATTCTTGATCACGAACTCTATGAACCAACCCGTCACGGACATTTTTCAGTGTATCATCGCAGAACTTGTGAATTTCGTGAAATGACATGAAGCAGTTTGAAGTCATTGCACTCCTGTAGACGAAACCAAAGATTGGGTGGTTCTTCATGGTGTATTGAGCTTCATGGTTGGTGTTTTCAAGATGTAGTACAGGCTCAATGAGATTCAACTTCGTTTGATAACTCTCCACTCCTAGCTGGAGATCTTCTACTCGTTCTTTGATGATCGTTCTTCTGATGAAATGGCCGATAGCCGTACTGAAGGCGTATTGAAGATCGGTGGTGAGATGTTGCAGCTTCCCTTGTACTTTTACGTATGACTCTTGGAATGAAATCTCAAAACTTTTCTCACGTTTTTCTTGATTTTCATAATTTGAAAGTTGTTGCTTATAGCACTCAAGGTCCTTTGTTAACAGTGCAACTTTGGCTTTTAAGGTTTTGTTAATGTCATTGCATTTTTCCATCTGGGATTTATGTGCATTTAATTGTGATTGGGTGGCAAGCAATAAGGTCATGATTTCTGAATCCGAATCTTGCATAGGATCAATTGGCTCAAGATGTTCAGAATTGTCTTCGTCAAAAGAAACTACTGGGTTAATTTGATCTTCATCAAAGGTAACCACGGTGTTTATTTGATCATTGTCTGAAGATGAGAATGATGATTCATGTTGAGCAAAATTATTTTGTGCAGACGTAGATACAGATGGTGATACAATTTCATGAATTAGACAGTCTGCTTCAGATACCTGAGATAAGCCATCGGAGTCATATACCGGGCCTGTCTCGGTCATGTTCATCTCCTGCATGTTGGCCATTAACATGACTGCAGCATTAGCCTCCAGATCCTCCATTTCATCATCAGAGTAGACATTTTCCATAAAACTCTGCTCTTTATCTGTCAACATTCCACTGGCCTTTTCATCCTTCAGTGCCATGAGAAGAGCTTCTTTATGGTATGCACTACCCATAATCCTTGGTTTGGGGCATGCGTTTGCCATGTGACCATTACCCCCACAATTGTAGCAAGTGATGGAAGTATTAGCAATCCCTTTCCCTTTGTCAGCAAACTGATTCCTTCTCTAAGAATTTCCCATATTGTTTCTACCACTTCCTGAGCTGAATCATTGACCACCTGAATTCCCCATGCTTCCTGACCCAAACCTTCCTGAAGACCTATTCTGAATCTCTACTCTTCCATCATTGATGACTGCCTGGTTTCTTGTATTCGATGAAGATCTCAAACGATTGTTCGATTTGTTAGAAAATTTGCTGAATGCACGGGCAATCAGTGCAAATCCTTCATTCAGAGATTGAAAGGCATCATCTTAATCAGTGTCAACATTTGAGTACATGTTGTAATCAGTGTTGTCATATTGGATGAGTTGATTTTCAGGGTATTGAGATGGTGCTTCATAAGGAACAATTTGGTTTGACGGTTGAGGTGCAAAGCCCGATTGAGACGATGGTGGTGGAACAAACTCCTGGTTTGGTGCAAAATATGATTGAGCCATGAGAGCAAGTGAGTTTGGAGTAGGTGCTGGTGAGAATCCTCCACGTGCAACTCGGTCCTTATCAACCTCAGATTGGTGTTGTTTTAGATAGTCATATAACAACCCATAAGACACGTCATTGATCTGTTTAGCTTGACGAACGAATGTGACGTACTTCTTCCAATCTGGGCCGAGGCATCCCAAAAACTTGGAGTTGATAGCAATCTTTGGTAGGATGATATTGTGGCGATCCAGATCATTAATGATGTTGGTGAAACGGTGATAGTATGATTCCAAGGATTCCTCAGGTTCGATCATGAAGTGTGTGTATTCCATGTACAACTTTGATTCCAAATCCTCTTGATTCAGTTCAGTACCTTCCATAAGCAGATGTACGTGCTCCCACATGTCCTTGGCTATCTTTTGGGCATCAATACTCCTGAATATAGGATTGGGAATCCCTTGGAGTATATAAGACATAGCTAGTTCATTGGCCTCTTGTTGTAGGACTTGTTCTGTAGTTAGTTGAGCTAGAGGAGTGGGGGTTGTTGTTGCTTCTCTGGGAGGAACTTGAGTTGAATCACCGGGAATGGTTGTTGTAGGTGCTGGATGTGGTCCATCAATGATCACTTTCTTCATATATTTCCCGTGAGGTTTCCTTAGTTCAAGGAAACATATAAACCGACTGGACCGCTGCACATAGTTATCAGGTGTGTGCATGGGTGGTGTGTCTTGAGAACCTGCTTCATGCCTCGATTGCTGACTACTTATGGCTTCACACATTTTGCTAAACCAATGTGGTTCTCTGGAAGATGGTTGGTAGTTCTGCATTGGTTGTGGAAGAAGTTGTTGCTGCTGAGGGAATTGATGTTGATGCATGAACATTTTATGTTGCTGATACTGTGGTTGGTATGATGGTTGATATTTTTGCTGAGGATATTGCTGCTGAAATGGTTGTTGACGGTACTGTGGTTGTTGTTGATTGTAAAAGTTGTAATTGTATGGTGGTTGAGACATCTTTGTGTTTTTGTTGATCATTTTAGATAATTAAGATGTGTGTTATGGTTAAGTGATGTTTTTGTCCAATTGCGAAAGTTACTGTTCATAACAATTGCCAGAAAAACACTGTTCACGCTGCCAATTGCGAAAAGCCTGTCAATTGCGAAAAAACGGTCAATTGCGAAAAAAAACCCAAGAATTGCGAAAACTCCAACAATTGCGATAAGAAATCGATAATTGCGAAAAGTTTTCTAATTGCGAAAGATCAAACAATTGCGAAAAAGTTATCTCAATTACGAAATGAAAGGCAATTGCAATATGTTTATTAGAATTGCGAAAGATCTTGCAATTTCAAAAGATTTTCAAAATTACAATTTCGATCACTTTCTCAAATCTTATACAAGAAATGAGATTTAAAGCCAAGTCGAAGTATTTTCACAAGCTTATACAAGCAAGTAAAATACTGAGTTCCAATTGCGAAAAAATCCGAAGGCTGCTGAAGATTGCGAAAAACCCTCTTTGTCCACAATTGCGAAAAAACCTCTTTTATCTAAATTTCACCACAATTGCGAAAAACCCTCTTTTCACCAACTTTTTCAGATCTGACGATTACACTTTGAAATAGAAAATCTTTTCGATTGTTTTCGGTTTTTAACGTCTAATTTTACGTAGATTATAAGGAAATTTGCAACGTTAAACGTAAAAACCAAAGGTGATGAAATTTCTACAACTAGCAACGAACAAAAAAACTAGTGTTTTACGATACTAATTTGAACAAAAACTCACGTAATTAACGTTAGATCTATTCTCAATTCACTATTTTATCTTTTCACTAAACAAGTTTAACGATAAGTGATTGA
Organism: Artemisia tridentata subsp. tridentata; assembly: GCA_021014915.2. NCBI lineage: Eukaryota > Viridiplantae > Streptophyta > Magnoliopsida > Asterales > Asteraceae > Artemisia > Artemisia tridentata. The sequence goes on along the minus strand of CP139507.1, from coordinate 329,246,132 downwards.
AATAAGATTCTAGATCGTAGTTTCCACAAAACCACGTTAAAAACTTAAACCAAACGAAAAAACTTATGAAATAACGATGAGATCTACTCGATAACACACACTTAACTATCCTTAGGCGAATGATACCACTTGTCGGTCCCTAATATTGATGTAACACAAGATCTATCTACTAATTAATCACGTAAACAATTACAACTAAGCTACGTTTAATCTAACAACGATAGAACAATAAAGCAACGAGAGATAAGAAGATTAAGAAAAAGAGATTAAGAGAAGAAGGATGATTATCATTACACTTAATATTTCGACAAAGCTTCCACACATGAAATGAATAACCAACAACTAAAATGAAGTCCCATGCCTTGTATTTATAGGCGTGGAGACATGGGATATGCTTTAGCATATTCTTTTCTAGAATGATCCTAATTAGATGCTAATTAGATTCCCTAAGGCACATGGGCTACTAATGTGCCTTGGGCTTTTACTAAACATATAGCCCATTACAATTTAAGCAACCAAATTAATAAAACATGACTAAGACTTGAAATTAAATAAAACGTGTTCCCAACATTTTCTAGTTATTTTCTTTGATATATAGATTGATTCATTGGTAAAAATGAGGCTATTTGAATTTTTTTTGGAATTTAATCAAGTAAGGAGAGCTATTGATAACTATTGCTAGTACATGTTATAACCCACCTTAAATTGTGAGGATTTAAGCCTTTTTGTATAAAGCATTTCTTATGCTCTATATTTCGTTATGAGTGTGCCGGTGATTATGTTGATTCTAGAACTTGTACGTGTTATGCATTACGGTTAAAATTACTTTCGAGTAATAAAATAATTTAAATGATAAGAGGCAAATTATGATATACACCAAATGGCCTTCCGTTTACGAAAATATTTTTGGTAACCACATTGGTTAGTTATCTTAGTATTTGGAACCCATTTGTTAGCGTTAATCTTTTACACTAAGATACCCTTATTTATACCTTCTGAGCCTATCTTTTCTTTTGATTAAATCCAGAAAAATACAAAAAGATTTTACACCTTACACTTTAGCCTTACCTGAATAAAGTTCAAGCGAAGCTCAAAACTCTTTTTTTTTAATGATTACATATTGTCCACACTTTGATATGTGTATGTGTTGTTTCAATGGAAAAGGAGGTCGCTACTCATATTTGTATTTTTTGTAGCGTGTGCTCATCCAAAGTGTGGGGGTGACGAGGAGGAGTTGTTAAAAAAAAAAAAAAAAAAAAAAAAAAAAAAAAAAAAAAAAAAAAAAAAAAAAAAAGTGTGATAGCCAATGTGTTATATTATTATAAAGATGAAGGAAGATGAAGTATTTTTGAGATATCGATTAGCCAATGTGCTAAGACGAGATATATATATATATATTTGGTGATTGATAAGAAAGGAGTTAGTATGAGATGCAGAATAGTAATAATCGAAGAAGTTTGGTGAAGTGATCATTTAAGGTATAAAGAGTTGGGAACGGAATCTGGACTTGATTCTTAGTTATTTATTTTTATTTTGTAGAAACCAATCACAAATAATTCCCATGTCTTATCCTTACCTTTACCAATTACTTGATTCGTTGTTAGCTTTCGAGCATCCGGATTTAGTGATGGCTTTGTTTAGATATGTAGTGCAGGGATGCTCTAGTGACCATCCGGGTTTTTGAATAGTTGAAATAACGTTGTTAGCGAACCAAGGTACAATCTAGTGACCATCCGTTGCTTAGCTAGTCAAGAATTCGTTGTTAGCGAGCTATTATGTCTTTGTATGAAATATTTGCACATTAGCCAGGTAACCGTAACCCTTAACCTTAAACCCGAATAAAAGACCTCTTTGATGTTTTATTTTGTTGTTTTGATACTCGTACAAGCTTATGGTAAGAAACGTGAATCATGTCTGAGCAATTGAGTGATGTACCATTAAATTTACCCTTGAGTGTTGAGTGAATTTAAAATTCCTTTGTGAGATGCTTAGTTATGTTATCAAGCTTAAATTAACTTGTTTATGTTTCAAGAATTTTTCACAGTTAAAGTGAAAATAACAATTGTTCCATTGGGATGGTTGTTGGATTTTTAGAACCATAATGAGGATGCCATTGATGTCAGATTTTTCTAAAAAGCTAGACTTGCTCGAGGGCGAGCAAAACTCAAGTGTTGGGGAATATGATAACGCTCAAATTGAACATGTTTTTAGTCACTTTATCGTTAGTTTTGTGCATCATATTTGGTTATATTTGTGTATATTTGTTACTAAATCGTGAAAAAGTGTATATCCAAGTAAATATAGCCAAGTACAGGAAAATATGATAAAAATATGAAGAAATGAAGTGATAATGCACATTGGAAGATTCATGAGAGGAAAATGAAAGAGAAACCACACAAGAACTCAAAGATTCAATAATGTCGAGATCTCTATGTTCAAATATCAAGAAAAGATCGAGTTCTATGAAAGAAATTAGTGGTACAACAAAGGATCAAGCACGTAACGAGAAAAGAAAGAAAAAAAACAAAAGTTGTGTGTGGCAGAATGGCCCATCCGATCGGATGGTGCCCGCATCCGATTCGGATGGGAGAAGAACAATTTACCGAGAGAGGTTGGATCACAATACCGATCGGTTGGAGGAAGCTGAAGTTACAAAATTGCATTTAATGTCGAATTTAAGCCCCATAATAATGGTGGCTTATCATTTCCTGGTTACTAACTGATTGTGGACGTTTTTGCTTGAGGAGAAAGGGTTCCTTCACTTATTTAAAGGACCCTTGGCTAGTTTACAAAGGGTGACAACCCCAAACCTTAGTAAAGGCTTACACCAAGTCTTGCTAAACTTATTATCATTGCCCGAAAGCTTGTAGTTGCTGTGAAAACGTCCAGGGAACCTTGAGTTCGAGTCTCAAGAGTTGTGTTCAAGTGTGGAGTTGTTTACGTGTGATCATAGGCGATTGGAGGAGTGTGGTTGCTATAGTTCCACAATTCTAGTTCTTGTAATTCCAAAACTAGGTATTTCTTGTTTGAGTTATTATGAACTACTTTTACTTTAAGATGAATGAAAGTATGGTTTGCTACTTGTGTTTGATTATAATTGTTATGGAGTGATTTTGGTTATACTTGTGTGTATGATGTGACAATTGTGGGAGTATTCTTATTTCATAGTGATGCATGAAAACATGTCTTGTTTTATGAGTTTGTTGAAATACAATCTAATCTTACTTAATTGGTTGGTAAAAACAGTTCTAAAGATTAACAAAGGCCAAAAGGATTTTCTTTATGTTTTTATTCCAAAAAGTTAGTGCACGAATTAGTATGGACTATGGTGTGTGACAAACACCATATTAACTCATTAAAATGGATTTGGAAATGATTTCCTCACGAGAAAAGGCCGAAAGGATTCGTAGGAATTCTTAAGATAAGAAATGCTTTTCAAACAACAAAGGGTCTAATAGAATTATCGTACTAGTTAACAAAGGCCGAAAGGAATTAACTAGGAGATTGAATTCTTAGAAGATGATTTCTCATGATAAAAACCATTGATTGTGAATCACTCAATTTAAGTTGTGCATCATTACAAGTTACACCCATCTTGTTAGATTACTCTATACAATTAGTCATGGAATTACACACAAGTATATTTGTTTTTGACTGATTGATTTTTACTTACTTTAGAATTTGTACCAAATTGGATTGACAACCCTTTTTGCTAAAACTTATACTACCAAACCCAAACAACAATTCCCTTGGGACGATCTCAACTTACCCACCTTTACTACCACGGACGAGTATACTTGCTCGTATGTGTTGATTAGAGAATTGGATAAATTGTGTTTATAAATTTTTTAAAACTTGCACCACACACGACACATCACTGACTTTGTTTCAAACGATTGTTTTCTTCCTTTGTTTGTGTCGACTTCAATTCGTTACCCATGAACAAACCCCAAAAGTCCTTCTTGTTCTCTCGGTATTCCACCAAACAGCGAGGTTGTTTTTTTGATGTTGTTGTTGTTTCTTGTGTCGATCACAATTGCTATCCACAAAGTTTACGTACAACAATTTTCTCTTCTTTTTCCTTTCGTGTCGGTCTCCAACTAACCGTTACACACAAAAAGTCTTGGTCTTACGCTTATACCTTGAAGCATTTTTTTTCTGTTCCTTCTGTGTCGCCTTTCTGCAGCAGTCACCCACAAAAGTACCTAGGTTTCTCTCGGTATTCCACTTCTATCACGAAGCGTTGTTCTTTCTTTTCTTCCTTCTGTGTCGGTCTTGAAACAGCCGTGTCCCACAAAAGTTCGTCCACCAAATCGTTGGTGTATACTTGGCCGTATAATCCTTCCTTCAATCTGTCACGTGTTCCTCTTCTTCTTCAAGAGTAGATTGAAATAGTTTCAAAATTTGCAACTTCCGTTGGTTCTGATCGTGCACTATCGTCTCCAACATATTCCAATTGTTATTCAGGTTTGCGTTTGATTTGACAACGAGTTCCACTGAATCTTTTTCTTCTTGACCAACGTGTTTGTTAGACCTGTATCCCGGTTACGAGTAGGCCCCACCCTAGATGGAATATGCTAAGGACTTATGTGATTGGTTGGTCAACAAAGTTATGTGGAAGTCAAACCCGATAGACAAACTGACAGTCAAAGTATGATTAATGTAGTAATATAAAATATGCTGTATAACTAAAGGGACCTAAGTTGCCATTGTGGTAAAATGTTATAGTAAGTATTGTGGTTTAAATAGAAAGAATAGGACTTGAGGGGCTTAATGTGCCAAGGGACCAAAGTTACCACCTAACTATTATATCTAGGATAATCTAGAGTTTTCTTCAATTATTGATGTGTGAGGCCGGTTCTTAGTGAGGGAAAAAGAGAGGGAAAAGTTGGTGGTGTCTTATGAAGAAGTAGAAGATGAAGAAACAGTGACCATAGTCTTCCCTAGCAATAATCCACTCCAAGTAAGTGTTCTAATCTATGAGTTAATGATGATTATTGAGGTGAAGGGTTATGGGTTAAGTGGGTTTTGATCACATGATCATGGGATGATCATGTGATGACATAGAAAAGATGATGGGTAAGTTAAATGGGTTTTAAAATCCCTTGATTTTGATATGTTGTGATAATAAGTTTTGGTGATGGTTATGGTTAGGAAGTAATGATGATGATGATGACTAGTAAGAATGATGATGGTGGTGGTGAAATCCTGATATGATAGTTATCTTGGATATGAGGTAAGTAACTCTTACTAAAACATGTATTATATGTGTATTTATCATGTATATGTTGTGGTTGTATAAGAGTATAGGAGTTGGATTTAGAATGATTGTAAGCTAAGGATGGTTGGCTAGTGATCTCGACTAAGGGTATGTTAGCTTGTTGGACTTGGACTAGTTAAGGTATGTTGTAGATTATGGTTGTGATGAATGGATGTGATTATGTTATGAAGTTGTGTATGATATGAGTGGTATGTAGTAGTGATGAACTCAAATAAGTACATTTTATTACTATCATTTATCCTATTAATTTGACTTGTTTTATTATATTATGTATGAGGATTGATACTTAATCGTTTACTTTTGTAATTCTCAGGTAAAAACAAGCATTTGGTGAAACTTAGCGATTTTGGACTGATTATGGAGCAAAACGTGCATAAAGTGGAAGTCTACTGACATGGACAAGATCAAGTCAATTCTGCTCCAGATGCGCCGCATCTTACTCTCGACATGCGCCGCATCTCTATCAAGATATCACCAGATACGATCCAAGATACAAGAGGACATGCGCCGCATCTAATCAAGAGTTACGCCGCATCTTCTGGCGGTGTACGAATATTCCTGAATATTATAATCTTGGACCCCACGCGAAGTTAAGTACATACGCCGCATCTACTTAAGTAGATGCGCCGCATCTTCCCTCAGACAGAAACTATAAATACCCCGTAGACCAGACGAATTAAGAGAGTTCGAAACCCTAAAACCGAAGTTCGGACAGCAGAACAGGAGGACGAATTCAGTCAAGAGGCAGCACAAGACACACCCAAATCGAAGATACAAGAGCTGTAAGAAGGTGCTGCATGTATTTAATTCATTAAGTAGTTTTGTTTTATTGTGTTAGCAAACTTTAATTCATCAGGATTGGTGGCTTGTGTAATGTGACAACGAAAGATTGCACTCCCTTTAATACTTGCTTTCCCATCAATTAAAGTTTATATGTTGATGTCTTTGGTTACTACTTATTAGTGCATTGATAACCTCTGTGTTTATTAGTGGCTTGCGGGCATCCGACTGCGGGACAAGATGTGGCTCCCACGGTTGTTTCTAAATTGATCACTTAGGAATAACTTTTAGACATAAGTAATCATTAAGGGTTTACTCGCCGATGAGAATAGGACCAACGAGAAAGGGTTAATTACATACACTTCATATAAAGCTATCAATAAAACAAGTGACAATCTACTTAATCATAAGGACAGCCCTCTTATTGTCTCGAGTATCTATCTGTGTACGTGTGTGCTACTTGCTGATTCGTGCCTATTGGTTTATTTTATCATTTAATTGCTACAAAACTGTGCCAGTCTCTCAGGCTGAAACCCCCTTGCGTTAGGATATTAAAATACTGATTAGAATAACTAGATAATACGTTCCACTCTTAGTGATCGACACTCTACTTACCATTATCTTCATACTGACCGGGTACACTGCTCGTTAAGTGTGTGTGTTATTGATAAGTCGGCTAAATATAAATTTAAAACTTGAGTAGGCATTAAAACTGCTAAACCGCAACGACACATCACGCGCATCAAGTTTTTTGGCGCCGTTGCCGGGGAGTGAATTGTTATTATCTGTTAATTTGATTAGTATTTTAATTAGGTTATTTTTCTTTTTTTTATTAGATTAATTGCATCATTGTACTATTTTGCATAATTGTTGTATTGTGTGCTATTTGTTTTCTTTTATTTTTGCTTTTATTTGTTTTTGTTCGTGTGTTTTATTTTTGTTTTATTTTTCGTTTTTTTGTGTGTTCTGCTATCGTTGTACTGTGCTAAATCAAACGATACGGCGCATCTGATCTCTCAGATACGGCGTATTGCGTTCAATTTTTTTTATATACAACGCGTTTAATTAATTCGATACGACGCATCTTTTCCCCAAGATACGGCGTATCTGTTTTTAATAAGAAAAATTTTTCTAAGCGATAGAGTAATACGACGCATCTGCTTTCGCGGATACGGCGTATCTGTTTTAATAAAAATTTTTTCTAAAACATTAACGCCATACGACGCATCTTCTTTTGAAGATACGGCGTATCTATTATTTTAATTAAAAACAGTTTGCGAATTATTAAACAGATACGGCGTATCGATCTCTGTCGATACGGCGCATCTTACTGAATCAAAAATCTTTTATTTTTAAACGTAACGAAAATACGGCGCATTAACTTTTGTTAATACGACGAATATAATTTGATAAATATAGTTGATTTTTGATATTTACCTTGATCGGTCCGCTACTCTCGTGTGCAAGTTGTTTATTTTCAGGATAAATGATGACTCAAGCATCACCAAGAAGGATTACATTCTGAACCAAACCAAGAGACGCTAGCTGAAGTGACCGAACATAAGACGGGAAGAGTGGAGGAAAACTCAGTACTGGTAACATTGAACTTCTTTAATTCTTGAAATAGAATCCCAGGTAAACTCTACGATGATTCAACTGCACAAAGGAAAGTTCTCTACACTATGATCTCAGTTTTATTATCCTTATTATACGTCTGATTCAATTCGTAATCTTAATTTTGTATGCTCAAAAACGATATTTGTTCCTAACCTCGGAATAAATCCTTATCCACTAAACAATAAGATTACGATTATTAATGAAACGTTTATGCCTATCACTCTTATTTTGAATTCATCTATATGGTGTGCCGTTTTTACCCAAATTTGATGTATAAGGAACTGTGTTGCAGAGGCCAAGGTACGTTCTTCATTTAAATTTCGTTAACTAACATAGAGATACGGCGGATCTAAATATCCAAAGCGCCGTATCCCTGACCAACTAGGACTTATTGACTAGTCAACGGAATTAACTAGATACGGCGCATCCCAATTTTCTAATACGGCGCATCGTGTCGCCTTATAAATACGACGGGAATACGCCGCATAAATACACACAGTTAAGAACACGCACTAAAATTATACTCAAAATCCGATCATCTTTCTTTAATCCGCCTTTAATCCGAGCATTAATCCTTCTCCTAATCACAAATACTAAGGTAATTGTTACAATTCGATTCAATTTTGATTAATACGAAAATTAGGGTTTATAGGATTGAATCGATTCGCGCTTAAACGATAAAGGGATATGATTAGAACTTGGCATTAATTATTTCCCCTAAGTTAATTTTAGAATAAGACATCGAATTTGACACTACTTGAATCGAACGAAAATTTAGGTTTTGGGTTTGATTTTGAATATCTAGCGGGAAGGCGAATTAATAAGTGGTGGAATGCGATATTTGAACTGATATAAAGAGTATATAATACTGTGATATTTAGTGGTAGTTTACGTCACGGATACGGATTCTCGATAAACGTGCCTGCCCCTTTATTTTATACTGATATGCTTTTAGATGCGGCGCATCTGGGTTGATTAATGCGGCGTAACGACCTATTTCAAAATTGATAAAATTTTAGATACGCCGTATTGATTAATCTAGATACGACGCATCTCAATACGCCGTATCTATTGTCTTGCACTGCATCTCTTATGCTTTATACTGATACGCCGCATTGATTTAATCAAATGCGCCGTATCTACCTTTCTTGCAGACTGTTTACTGACTTTGAATGTTTATTTCAGATGACACTACCAGATATCGCACAAAGGCACCAATGGTTACGATTCGAGAACATGGGACTTACTGATGGCACTCTAGAGGATTATTTGCATAGGCTTGACTCAGTTTACTTCAAGAAAATATTCAGAGTCCAGGTTCTGAATTTTGACGATGTGGGATTGATCGGTGGTGGACATGCAGCTGCGAGCTTACAGCGTCGTATGGAGATGGTTGTTGTTGGAGGTGATGATGAGGTGGAGTTCAGGTCTAGTGCTTGGGAGCGACTGTTTAGGGTTGACGAGCCTCTGATTAGGGAGCTCATGCTGGAGTTCTTTAGCACTATTCATTACAGAGAGACGGATGTGGGGATTGATACAGCTGACACTCTGGTGTTCAGGTTAGGAGGTGTGCACAGGCAGATGTCGATGAGGCAGTTTATTTTAGCCATGGGTCTACACACTGAGGAGGAGCTTGGATCTGCTGGGTTTGCCAGGTACTGGGCTGAGAGTTTACGGGTTGTCCCTGACAGAGGGGTATTCAGTGATTACTGGTTTAGGATTTCTTCGGGGGGCGACATCACTACTTCCACCCCCTCATATACTTTGATCAGGGAGCCGATGAGGAGGCTGTGTCACAGGCTGATTGCACTTACTATTGCTGGGAGGGGTCAGTCGCCTGAAAAGGTGACCACTCTGGACCTCTTCCTACTTAGGAGCATGGATGAGGGGATGCCGGTGAACATCCCCCACTTTTTGGCACACTACCTCCACCGATCAGCTGCTGGGAGAGATCGGAGGAGCCACATGACTGGCGGGCATTTTGTTTCGAGGCTGGCCCGCCATTTTGGAGTTATTGGAGCGGAGATTCCAGCGGGGCTGGAGGTTGTGGTGGCTCGTCTCCCAGTTATCGACAGGGACTATTTGGTTAGACTGGCGATCTGCCAGGTGGCTGCTGGGGGCCACTTTTGGGCAGCATTAGGGCCCGCCAGAGCTGCAGGGCCAGAGGCGGAGCAGGGAGGACCTCAGGATCCTCCGGCTGCTGCTCCTGCCGACGAGGAGGTGCCACAGGCACCAGTACCCCCACGCACCATGATTCAGAGACTCGACGCAGTCGAGGGAGAGGTGATGGTACTGAGGAGAGACTTAGAGTGGGTGGTCATGAGTGTGAGCAGATTACTAGAGCAGCAGGGTATTACACACGCTCGTCCAGATGGTACTGAGGTTGCAGGAGTGACACGGGCATACGAGCGCAGAGTCCGCCAGAGGACTGATGGAGCCAGCACTTCCGGGACCCATCCAGACGACCACACTCACCCATGACCTTACTCTCTTGATTTCATAGACTGTTCCACACATTATTATTACTTTTTGGATTGTACTCATCGTTATTTTTATGCTTATGTTTAATGTTTCAGTTTATATTTCTTGTTATGTTTGACGAAGACTGGCATTAAGTTCAGCATGAGAGAACGAGAGGACGTATGAGATTAAAACGTGGAACGAGCCATTTTTGCAACAGACTGTTAACAGTCTGTTTGGTAACTACATGCGCCGTATCTGCCTAAACAGATGCGACGCATCCTATCCTTTACTCTGTTTTATAGTCAGTCCATGCCGCACGAAGATACGGCGTATCTCAGTCCTGAGATGCGACGCATCCTCTGCAATGGTCATATCTTATTTTATTTTTCTGCATTTTTATTTTTCGACTTTAAAACTTTTTATCAGTTTATTTTAATGCGGCGCATCCCTGGTTAAGGATGCGGCGCATCTTTATTCTGATCCGTATTAATTCCAGGCTCGATACGGCGTATCTTCTTCAATAAGATACGGCGCATCGACTGACCTGATGATTTTCAGTTTTAATTTTTAAGTTTATTTTTCCTAACTACTAATGTGTTATGCAAGTTGAACCTTTCTTATCTTAGGTGTGTTTTAAAGTGTTGGTGGTATTATAGTTTCCTGGATTTCCTGTGGATACGTCAAGTATGAAGCTTTAACGTTCTAATCCACAAGAAAGATGATTTTTGCTAATGGAGGATCATACCGAGCAAATCTCAGGGGAGTTTTTCTTGTTCTAATTCTTTTATTTTCCAGTTTTTAACCTTTTATACAAACAACGAGGACGTTGTTTAACTTAAGTGGGGGGATAGGAGAATTAGAACACTTAACACTTACTTGTCCTACTTTTTCAAAAATTATGCTTAAAATGTGCTTAATATATCAAACTTAAAAATTTTTTAGCATGTTTTTGTTTAAGATCTAAGTTACATAACTGCACACATGACGTTATTTTCAAAAATTGTGATTTTTCCAAAATTCACAAATCTATGAGTGTGCCGGTGACTTGTAAACTTTAGAACTTGGCTTGTATACTATTCGAGACCACCATAATGAGTATTATTTATATAATTGGAATGACTTGTCTAACTTGGTAAAATTCTAGGATTACAACCAAAAAGCCTATATATGTTATGTGTTATTAGCTAACTACACTGGTTAGTTAACCCCCGTATAAAACCCTTTTGTTACTCTCATTTTTAGAGTAAGATACCCCTAGAAAAACCCTCAGAGCCATTCCTTTCGTTTCTTACACCTATGTTTAAAATGTTTCGTTACACCCTTACACCTTAGCCTACCCTGTAGATTAGAATCCGTGGTTGGTTAATTGCTATAGGCAGAGTGTGTTTCCTTACATTACCTGTGTTCGCGTGCGTAATTCATTATCTTTGGTTAGGTCGGGAAATTGCACAATGCAAATTGGAGTGAAAGTAAATATTGTATATTTTTGAGTTTATTTTTCGTGTGTTTACTACTTTCACTATTACCGTTATTTCTGAAAGTATGAAAAGTATGAAAAAAATTATCCGGAAAGAAAGTTGTAGTGATGTGGTGAAATTTTACACATCTATGTTTATGTTTCAAGTAAAAAAAAAAAAAAAAAAAAAAAAAAAAAAAAAAAAAAAAAAAAAAAAAAATCGAAAAAATGAGAAAAGAAAAAGAAAGAAAGAAGAGTTGGATGTTTGTTTAAACCAACTTATGTAAAGTTATGTAAGTGGTCGATATCACCACTATTTGTTGTATATTATATGGATTGAATGGGAATTGGCAGTTATGGAAATGCCGATTAAGGTTTATTCTTTGATTAAGATTTTGTTGAGTATAATTCGTGTCTACCTAAAGCGTGCGTTTCAAGTGTTAAAGCGTGAGTTATTCAATGATATGAGTCTTATTCATGGGATGGTTGGGATAGTGATTAACCACACTTAGGATTTTAATCTATTTGTTTTGTTTTGTTTATTTTTATTTTTACACCAATTTATATCCCAAATATTATCCATACCCTGTATTGTTCTTTATCCAACCGAACCTTTGATTTATTGAGATTAGGGATTTGAGCAATCTTAAGTATCGTAGTCGTGGATTCGGCTATGTATTTATGATTTTGTCGCCCTTTTTGATATATTATTATTGGTGAAGTTTGGACCTATCTTTAGCCTATTCGAGTTAAGGATTTGAGCAATTGCAAGTATCGTGTTCGTGGATTCGATCATGTATTTGTGATTTTGTCGCCTTTTCTGGAATTTGAGATCGATAGTGTAAAAAAGAATAATTAACCCTTAAGCCTAAAAACCCTTTTTACCGCTTTAGACTTGTTATTCCTTAGCTTTAGTGGTGGAGATGTGTATACTTGCCAAGCTTATGATAGAATATTCGTCGCGACTGGACAGTTAAACGATTAGATTTGCTTTTATCGACTTATTTTATTTTACTTCTAATTCGTTAAGTGTTTAGTTGTGTGATTATGAAATAAACGAATACATGCTTAAATATAAAAATAAATCCTAATACATCTTTTAGGATAAATTTTCATAAATGAAATTCTAAGGTTTACTTGGGGACAAGTAAAGTTCAAGTGGGGGGATATTTGATGAACTCAAATAAGTACATTTTATTACTATCATTTATCCTATTAATTTGACTTGTTTGACTATATTATGTATGAGGATTGATACTTAATCGTTTACTTTTGTAATTCTCAGGTAAAAACAAGCATTTGGTGAAACTTAGCGATTATGGACTAATAATGGAGCAAAACGTGCATAAAGTGGAAGTCTACTGACATGGACAAGATCAAGTCAATTCTGCTCCAGATGCGCCGTATCTTACTCTCGACATGCGCCGCATCTCTATCAAGATATCACCAGATACGATCCAAGATACAAGAGGACATGCGCCGCATCTAATCAAGAGTTACGCCACATCTTCTGGCGGTGTACGAATATTCCTGAATATTATAATCTTGGACCCCACGCGAAGTTAAGTACATACGCCGCATCTACTTAAGTAGATGCGCCGCATCTTCCCTCAGACAGAAACTATAAATACCCCGTAGACCAGACGAATTAAGAGAGTTCGAAACCCTAAAACCGAAGTTCGGACAGCAGAACAGGAGGACGAATTCAGTCAAGAGGCAGCACAAGACACACCCAAATCGAAGATACAAGAGCTGTAAGAAGGTGCTGCATGTATTTAATTCATTAAGTAGTTTTGTTTTATTGTGTTAGCAAACTTTAATTCATCAGGATTGGTGGCTTGTGTAATGTGACAACGAAAGATTGCACTCCCTTTAATACTTGCTTTCCCATCAATTAAAGTTTATATGTTGATGTCTTTGGTTACTACTTATTAGTGCATTGATAACCTCTGTGTTTATTAGTGGCTTGCGGGCATCCGACTGCGGGACAAGATGTGGCTCCCACGGTTGTTTCTAAATTGATCACTTAGGAATAACTTTTAGACATAAGTAATCATTAAGGGTTTACTCGCCGATGAGAATAGGACCAACGAGAAAGGGTTAATTACATACACTTCATATAAAGCTATCAATAAAACAAGTGACAATCTACTTAATCATAAGGACAGCCCTCTTATTGTCTCGAGTATCTATCTGTGTACGTGTGTGCTACTTGCTGATTCGTGCCTATTGGTTTATTTTATCATTTAATTGCTACAAAACTGTGCCAGTCTCTCAGGCTGAAACCCCCTTGCGTTAGGATATTAAAATACTGATTAGAATAACGAGATAATACGTTCCACTCTTAGTGATCGACACTCTACTTACCATTATCTTCATACTGACCGGGTACACTGCTCGTTAAGTGTGTGTGTTATTGATAAGTCGGCTAAATATAAATTTAAAACTTGAGTAGGCATTAAAACTGCTAAACCGCAACGACACATCACGCGCATCAGCGACGTAAGTAGCTTAGAGGTTTTTATGTGATTATGACGCTTATGTGGAAATATGTGTATGAGATATGTTTTATGTCGGGTTACTTACTAAGCGTAAGCTTATTCTTTTAGTTGTCAATGTTTTTGTAGGATTATGCGCGACGTAAGGAAGTTCATGGGTTATAGCATAAGGATTTGGAAGAGGATTTGGAAGATAATAAGTATTAGGAGCTAGGTAGAATACCGAGGTCGAGATAAGGTTGTACCCCGACAGTCTCTTTTATGAGTCGTATAAGGTGTGTCAAAGTCGTGTAATGAATTGGTGGTCTAACGATGTGTCAAGTATGTTTTATGTGTTATGGGTTAAGTTAAGGGGGTGTTTGGCTAATGTGTAAAAGTACCCATTTTAGGTTGTTCATGGGTCAAGTATGGATGGAACATGTTTGATGTGTTTAATATATGATTTTGGTCAAGTTTGAGGCGTTGTGGAAGTCGTATGTAGCATATGTCATGAAATGGGTCAAAACGGGTTTTTGGTGTAAAACCCGTGATTGTGGAAGTACGTTTCCGAGAGTCAAATGGTAAATGTTTTAATATGGAAATGAGCCAATAGATATAGTAATAAAATCTGGAAAGTTTGGTTAGGTTTCGAGTCCGGGTGGTTGGAGTTTCGGCCGGGGATTTTGAAAATCCAAAATCTGGACAGAACCATCTATCCGATCGGATGGCTGGCGATCCGATCGGATGGAGGCCGCTGTCAGATTTTTGGTAAACTTCGAAAAATCGTATCTTTTAATCCGTAAGTCGTCACGGGTCGTGCCACCTGTCGTTTTGAAGGTAATTGAGTCTAGTTTCATTTAAAAGTAGTCTCAAGGTCTGAAAGTTTTTATATTTTTGTCAATGGTCAAAAGAGTAATCAGATGTCCGTAAAAGTCAAGCGTTTTTCGTGTAAAAAGTTTTAATTTTTTGTTTAAGCGTGCACGGGGTGTTACAACTTGGTATCAGAGCTTCGGTTTAAGTGAATTAGGTTTCCACTATAGGTTGCCTAGACTTAAACCACTCGTAGACGCGTTAAGTTTAAGTTTAAGAAATGCGGACAAATATTATATAAGTTATGGAATGTGAATGTTGAGTTTTGAAATGAATTATGTGATTGCTATATGGGTATGATGATGGGAATTTAGGGATGTGTTTTATGTGATATATGTTGTGGGAGACTTGATGTGTGAGTGATAGGATTACCGTGCACCTCGGGTTGTCTCGGTAATTATTATATGATTATGTGACTGTGTACTATGGTAGTTTGGCGAAGGCGAATGGATGTAGTAAGTTGTGGGGTAGTTTATAGGAAATGTGACTAATAATGAAAGTGCATGGCTTGTGGGATAGGAATGACCAAAGTATGGTCTTATGAGTGGTTATACTTAGTGTGATAATCACTAATGAGGTATTAGAGATGGGTTAGTGGAAAGTCAAAGTATTATGAGCATGATTATGAACGTGTGGTAACGTTGAATGTGTGTGGTGAAGAAATGATATAAATTATTACATAATAAGTCTGTGATGAACTTAGTAAAGTTACAAAATGAGAAAAGGGCATAGGGATTGAGTAAATGATGAAATAGAGCAAAATTCTTAAATACCAATAGCTATAATGAAATGGGCATGCATGAGGTTAAGGTATTGCCATGAAATAATTATATTACGGCTAAGCCGATTAGTTGTAATTATTAATAATGAACGAATGTGTCATAGTTGACGATCTATGTAAGGTCTACATGTAAAGGAAACGAGTGAGACTAATAGAAGAGAGATAAGATACGAGAATAAGAATGTGATGGATTAAAAATGTAAGAAAGAATGAGAGGAGTGTGTATGAGATAAAGGCGTTGTCCTGAAAATATCATATTACGGCTAAGGCGATTAGTTGTAATCATTATAATGAAAGCATGTGTTATGGTTGGCAAAATGTGTAGATGTAAATGAGATGAGTAGACTAAAATGTAATGTAAGAATGTGAAAACGATTAATGTGGGCTAAGAATGCAAGAGGTGAAGTAAATATGTGAAAATAACTAACGCGGATTAAGAATGTAGGATGGTAAGACACATAGAGGTGTGTAATTATAATAAGCAGGCTCATATGCTCTATGCGCTTGCGTTCACTAAAATAAACAAATGTAATAATGTGTGTGTGGTGCTTATGACTTGGATCCACTGTGAAAGTGGAAAAGTGATGAATGTTAATGATCCTTCGGGATGAATGTTAAATGTGGTATCCCTCGGGATGACCAAGTAAAGGAATGTTAAGGAATCCTTCGGGATGAATGTTAAAGATCCTTCGGGATGAAAAGTATTGCCTTCACCGGCAAGGGGTTGCCTACGTCCATGGCATATAAAAGTATCCCCATAATGAATGTGATAATGTGATGGATCCAAGTCTAAGAAGGGTAAAAGTAATGTAATAACAAGAATGAGAGAATAAAAATTAAATTGGGAAATAGGAGTAGTGGTGTTATGTCGGGAGTACATAACCATGAGTTTATATTTCTTGATTTACATCGATTGGGACGCCTCTCCATGTAAATGAGGAATTATAAATGAGTGGGCTATGTGTTGCTGATGAACTCAAATAAGTACATTTTATTACCATCATTTATCCTATTAATTTGACTTGTTTTATTATGCTATGTATGAGAATTGATACTTAATCGTTTACTTTTGTAATTCTCAGGTAAAAACAAGCATTTTGTGAAACTTGGCGATTTTGGACTAATTATGGAGCAAAACAAGCAAGAAGTTAAGAGTCTACCGAAATGTACAAGATCAAGACATTCTGCTCCAGATGCGCCGCATCTTTGTTATTACATACGGCGCATCACTATCAAGATTTCACCAGATACGATCCAAGATATAAGAGGACATGCGCCGCATCTATTTATGAAGATACGCCGCATCTTCTGGCGGTGTACGAATATTCCTGAATATATTAATCTTGGACCCCACGCGAAGTTAAGTCAATGCGCCGCATCTACCTATTAGATGCGCCGCATCTTACCCTCAGACAGAAACTATAAATACCCCAAAGACCAGACGAATTAAGAGTTCCGAAGTTCGACAGAAGACCGAAGTACAGAAACCCTAGGACGAATTCAGTCAAGGCAGCAGCACAAGACACACCTTGAACGAAGATACAAGAGCTATAAGAAGGTCCTGCATGTATTTAATTCATTAAGTAGTTTTTTTTTATTGTGTTAGTAAACTTTAATTCATCAGGATTGGTGGCTTGTGTAATGTGACAACGGAAAGATTGCACTCCCTTAAAACTGCTTTCCCATTAATTAAAGTTTATATGTTGATGTCTTTGGTGACTTTTATTAGTGCATTGATAACCTCTGTGTCTAGCTGAGCGTTGATCGGGTCGCCATGCCTCTGCCCTCTCCTATTTATTAGATCGCCTATGCATTCTATCGTCTGTAGAAAAGTAGGAAGAAAGATAAATAGGATAGTCATAAGTAATCATTAAGGGTTTACTCGCCGATAAGATTAGAACCAACGAGAAAGGACTTAATCTCGGTGCGTTGCATCGAACTATACACTTCATATAAAACTAGCAATAAAACAAGTGACAAACTACTTATCTATCAGGACAGGTCTTCTTATTGTCTCAAGTATTTATCTGTGTACGTGTGTGCTACTTGCTGATTCGTGCCTATTAGTTTAGTTTATTATTTAATTGCAACCAATCGTGCCAGTCTCTCAGGCTGAACCCCCTTGCGTTAGATTAGGTTGTATAGCTAACTTAGAATATTAAAATACTGATTAGAATAACTAGATAATACGTTCCACTCTTAGTGATCGACACTCTACTTACCATTATATTCATACTGACCGGGTACACTGCTCGTTAAGTGTGTGTGTTATTGATAAGTCGGCTAAATATAAATTTAAAACTTGAGTAGGCATTAATACTGCTAAACCGCAACGACACATCGCACGCATCAAGTTTTTGGCGCCGTTGCCGGGGAGTGAATTGTTATTATCTGTTAATTTGATTAGTATTTTAATTAGGTTTTTGATTTTTAATCTAACCGCTAACTGTGTTGTATATTAGGTTAATTTGCATTCATTGTATTATTTGCATATTTTTGTTTTGTGTGTTATTTGTTTGCTTTTATTTGTGTTTATTTTGGTTTGTTTTTATTTGTTTTTTTTTATTTTTCGTATTTTCTGTGTTCTGCTATCGTTGTACTGAGCTAAATCGAACGATACGGCGCATCTATCTTCATAGATACGGCGTATTGTGTTTAATTTTTATAAAATACAACGCGTTTAATTAATTCGATACGACGCATCTTTTCCCCAAGATACGGCGTATCTGTTTTTAAGGAAATTTTTTTCTAAACGTTAACGCCATACGACGCATATGCTTTTGCAGATATGGCGTATCTATTATTTTAATTAAAAACAGTTTTCGAATTATTAAACAGATACGACGCATCGATCTCTGTCGATACGGCGTATCTTCTGAATCAAAAATCTTATATTTTTGAAACGTAACGAAAATACGGCGCATTAACTTTTGTTAATACGACGAATATAATTTGATAAATATAGTTGATTTTTGATATTTACTTTGATCGGTCCACTACTCCCGTGTGCAAGTTGTTTATTTTCAGGATAAATGATGACTCAAGCATCACCATGAATGATTACATTCTGAAACAAACCGAGAGACGCTAGCTGGAGTGATCGAACTTATGACAATTAGAGTGGAGGAAAACTCAGTGCTGGTAACATTGAACGTCTTAAATTCTTGAAATAGAATTCCAGGTAACCTCTACGATAATTCAACCTGCCCAAAGGAAAGTTCTCTACAATATAATCTCAATTTTATTATCCATATTATACGTCTGATTCAAATTGTAATCTTAATTTTGTATGCTTAATAACGATATTTGTTCCTAACCTCGGAATAAATCCTTATCCACTAAACAATAAGATTACAATCATTAATAAAACGTTTATGCCTATTGCTCTTATTTTGAATTCAATTACATCATATGGTATGACCGTTTAACCCAAATTTGATGTATAAAGAATCGTGTTGCGGAGGCCAAGGTACGTTCCTCATTTAAATTTCTTTCACTAACTTAGCGATACCGCGGATCTAAATATCCAAAGCGCCGTATCTCTGACCAACTAGGACTCATTGACTAGTCAACGAGATTAAATAGATACGGCGCATCCCAATTTTCAATACGGCGCATCGTTTTGCCCTATAAATACGACGGGAATGTGCCGGATCTAAAATTTTTACCACAAAATCCTCACACAGTTAAGAACATTCACGCAGTAATATTATACTCTAATTCAGAGCATTTTTCTAAAATCCACCCTCTAATCCGATCTATAATCCTTCACCTAATCATACAATTAAGGTAATTATTCTATTTCGATTTAATCTTGTTTAATATGAAAATTAGGGTTTATGTGATTAATTCGATTAGGGCTTAAATGATATAGAGATATGATTAGGACTTGTATTAGATGATCTCCCCCGTATTTAACTTGCGTAAATCATCGAATTTCTGGCCTAGTTTGATTTCAACGAAAATTTAGGTTTTGAATTCGATTTTGAATTTTAGTAGGAAAATGGATTAGTAGTGGTGTAAGGAGCTTTTAGAACTGATATAATGGGTAAATGATACTGTGATATTAAGTGGGAGTTTACGTCACGGATACAGATTCTTGAAAAGCCTGCCTGATCCCCTTTATTTTATACTGATATGCTTTTAGATGCGGCGCATCTAGGTTAATTGATGCGGCGTAACGACCTATTTCCAAATTAATAAAATTCTTGATACGCCGTATTACTTAATCTAGATACGACGCATCTCCATACGCCGTATCTCATTTCTTGCTCCGCATCTCTTATATTTTGTGCAGATACGCCGCACTGATTAAATCAGATGCGCCGTATCTACCTGATTTGCAGACTGTTTACTAACTTTGAAAATTTATTTCAGATGGCATTACCAGAGGCTGCACAAAGACATCAGTGGCTACGTTTCGAGAATATGGGACTGACTCCAGCCACTTTGGATGATTACTTACGGAGACTAGAGTCGATTTACTTTAAGAGAATATTTAGGGTCCAGGTTTTGGATTTTGCTGATGTGGGATTGATTGGGGAAGGACATGCTGCTGAGAGTCTACGACGTAGGATGGAGATGGTAGTTACTGGTGATGATGAGGAGGTGGTATTCAGATCCTTTGCTTGGGAGAGATTGTTCAGGATTGACGAGCCCTTGGTAAGGGAGCTCATGATGGAGTTTTTCAGTACGGTCTACTACAGAGAGACGGATACTGGGTTGGATATTGCTGACACCCTTGTGTTTAGACTGGGTGGGGTGCCGAGGCAGATGTCTATGAGACAGTTCATTTTATCTATGGGTTTGCACACGGTTGAGGAGCTTGAGTCAGATGGGTTTGCCAGATATTGGGATGATAGTTTGAGAGCGGTCCCTGACAGGGCATTATTCGGTGATTACTGGGACAGGATTTCTTCGGGGGGTGACATCATTGCTTCTACCCCCTCTTACACTTTGATCAGGGAGCCCTTGAGGAGGCTGTGCCACCGTCTGATAGCACTTACCATAGCTGGGAGGGGTCAGTCACCTGAGAAGGTGACCACTCTGGACCTCTTCCTCTTGAGGAGCATGGATGAGGGGTTGTCAGTGAACATCCCCCACTTTTTGGCACATTACCTCCACCGGTCAGCTGCAGGGAGAGATAGGAGGAGTCATATGACTGGCGGGCATTTTGTTTCTCGGCTGGCCCGCCATTTTGGAGTGATTGGAGAGGAGATTCCAGCAGGGCTGGAGGTTGTGGTGACCCATCTCCCGGTTATTGACAGGGATTATTTGGTTAGACTTGGGATCTGTCAGTTGGCTATGGGGGATTACGTTTAGGTAGCATTGGGACCCGCTAGAGCTGCAGGGCCAGAGGCGGAGCAGGGAGGTCCTCAGGGAGGTCCGGCTGCTGCTCCAGCCCATCAGGAGGAGCCACAGGCACCAGTGCCCCCACCAGTACATGTACGCACAGTGAGTCAGAGAGTTGAGGCAGTCGAGGGAGAGCTGAGAGCCTTGAGAGGCGTTGTAGATGGCATGAGGAGGGACTCAGAGTGGCTGGTTACGAGTGTGAGCCGACTTTTGGAGCAGCAGGGTATTACCCACACTCGTCCAGATGGTGCTCATGTTGCAGGAGTGACACTTTCATACACTCGCAGAGTCCGGGCTAGGACTGATGATGCCAGCACTTCGGGGACTCACCCACACGACCACACTGACCCTTGATCTCTTGATTCCACGTGTTTATTGACATTGTTCCATGCACATTATTATTATTCTTTTTGGATTGTACTAATCGATATTATCATTTATGCATTTGATGTTTCAGTTTATATTTCTTAATATGCTTGACAAAGACTGGCATTAAGTTCAGCATGAGAGTACGAGAGGACGTGAGAGATGAACCATGGAATGAGCAATATTACAACAGACTGTTAGCAGTCTGGCTGGTGAACACATGCGCCGCATCTGGTAAACAGATGCGACGCATCCTATCCTTTATTTCGTTTTATTTTATTTTTGTTTCAGGCCCGCAGAGGATACGGCGCATCTCAATCCTGAGATGCGACGCATCTCCTGCACTGGTCATATCTTACTTTATTTTTCTGCATTTTTTATTTCCGACTTTAAAACTTTTTATCAGTTTATTTTAATGCGGCGCATCCCTGGTTAAGGATGCGGCGCATCTTCTATTCTGATCCGTATTTATTCCAGGCTCGATACGGCGTATCTTCTTCCATAAGATACGGCACATCGACTGACCTGATGATTTTCATTTTTATTTTTAAGTTTTATTTTTCCTAACTACTAATGTATTATGCAAGTTTGAACTTTCTTAACTTAGGTGTGTTTTAAAGCCTTGGTGGTATTATAGATTCCTGCATTTCCTGTGGATACATCAATTATGAAGCTTAAACGTTCTCATCCACAAGAAAGATGATTTTTGCTCTTATACAAATGGAGGATCATACCGAGCAAATCTCAGGGGAGTTTTTCTGTTCTAATTCTTTTATTTTCTAGTTTTTAACCTTTTATACAAACAACGAGGACGTTGTTTAACTTAAGTGGGGAGATTGGAGAATTAGAACACTTAACACTTACTTATCCTAAACTTTTCAAAATATGCTTAAAATGCGCTTAATATATAGAAATTTTAAAAAAAATTAGCATCTTTTTGTTTAAGATCTAAGTTGCATAGCTGGACACATGACGTTATTTTCAAAAAATTGTGATTTTTCAAAATTCACAAATCTATGAGTGTGCCGGTGACTTGTAAACTTTAGAACTTGGCTTGTATACTATTCGAGACCACCATAATAAGTATTATTTTATATAATTGGAATGACTTGTCTAAATTGGTAAAATTTCTAGGATTTCACCCAAATAGCCTTTATATGTTATGTGTTATTAGCTAACTACACTGGTTAGTTAACCCCCGTATAAACCCTTTTGTTACTCTCACTTTTAGAGTAAGATACCCCTAGAAAAACACTCAGAGCCATTCCTTTCGTTTCTTACACCTTTGTTAAAATGTTTCGTTACACCCTTACACCTTAGCCTACCCTATAGATTAAAATCCGTGGTTGGTTAATTGCTTTAGGCAAAGTGTGTTTCCTTACATTACCTGTGTTCGCGTGCGTAATTCATTATCTATGGTTAGGTCGGGAAATTGCACAATGCAATTGGAGTGAAAGTAAATATTGTATACCTTTGAGTTTATTTTTCGTGTGTTTACTACTTTCACTATTACCGTTATTTCTGAAGTCATGAAAAGTATGGAAAAATTATCCAGAATTATCATTATAGTGATGTGGTGAAATTTTACACATCTTTGTATATGTTGATGTCAAAAAAAAAAAAATAAAAATATAAAAAAAAAAAAAAAAAAAAAAAATGAAAAAATAGAAAAGAAAAAGAAAAAAGAAAAGTTGGATGTTTGTTTTAACCAACTTAGGTAAAGTTTTGTATTAAGTGGTCGATATCACCACTAGTTGTTGTATATTATATCTATGGATTGAATGGGATTTGGCAGTTATGGGAACACCAACTAAGGTTTATTCTTTGATTGAGATCTTGTTGAGTATAATTCGTGTCTACCTAAAGCGTGTGTTTCAAGTGTTAAAGCGTGAGTTATTCTATGATATGAGTCTTATTCATGGGATGGTTGGGATAGTGATTAACCACACTTAGGATTTTAATTTATTTGTTTCGTTTATTTTTCATTTTACACCAATTTATATCCCAAATATTATCCATACCCTGTATTATTCTTTATCCAACCAAACCTTTGATTTATTGAGATTAGGGATTTGAGCAATCTTAAGTATCGTAGTCGTGGATTCGGCTATGTATTTATGATTTTTTCGCCCTTTTTGATATAATATTATTGGTAAAGTTTGGACCTATCTTTAGCCTATTCGAGTTAAGGACTTGAGCAATTGCAAGTATCGTGTTCGTGGATTCGATCATGTATTTGTGATTTTGTCGCCTTTTCTGGAATTTGAGATCGATAGAGATTAAGGAGAATGATTAACCCTTAAACCTCAAAACCTTTTTTTACCGCTTTAGACTTGTTATTCCTTGGCTTTAGTGGGGGAGATGTGTATACTTGCCAAGCTTATGATAGAATATTCGTCACGACTGGACAGTTAAACGATTAGATTTGCTTTTATCAAATTATTTTATTTTACTTCTAATTCGTTAAGTGTTTGGTTGTGTGATTATGACAAAAACGAATACATGCTTAAATATAAAAATAAATCCTAATATCTTTTAGGATACATTTTCATAAGATTAATTCTAAGGTTTACTTGGGGACAAGTAAAATTCAAGTGGGGGGATATTTGATGAACTCAAATAAGTACATTTTATTACCATCATTTATCCTATTAATTTAATTTGTTTTATTATGCTATGTATGAGAATTGATACTTAATCGTTTACTTTTGTAATTCTCAAGTAAAAACAAGCATTTTGTGAAACTTGGCGATTTTGGACTAATTATGGAGCAAAACAAGCAAGAAGTTAAGAGTCTACCGAAATGTACAAGATCAAGACATTCTGCTCCAGATGCGCCGCATCTTTCTTATTACATACGGCGCATCACTATCAAGATTTCACAAGATACGATCCAAGATATAAGAGGACATGCGCCGCATCTATTTATGAAGATACGCCGCATCTTCTGGCGGTGTACGAATATTCCTGAATATATTAATCTTGGACCCCACGCGAAGTTAAGTCAATGCGCCACATCTACCTATTAGATGCGCCGCATCTTACCCTCAGACAGAAACTATAAATACCCCAAAGACCAGACGAATTAAGAGTTCCGAAGTTCGAAAGAAGACCGAAGTACAGAAACCCTAGGACGAATTCAGTCAAGGCAGCAGCACAAGACATACCTTGAACGAAGATACAAGAGCTATAAGAAGGTCCTGCATGTATTTAATTCATTAAGTAGTTTTTTTTTATTGTGTTAGTAAACTTTAATTCATCAGGATTGGTGGCTTGTGTAATGTGACAACGGAAAGATTGCACTCCCTTAAAACTGCTTTCCCATTAATTAAAGTTTATATGTTGATGTCTTTGGTGACTTTTATTAGTGCATTGATAACCTCTGTGTCTAGCTGAGCGTTGATCGGGTCGCCATGCCTCTGCCCTCGCCTATTTATTAGATCGCCTATGCATTCTATCGTCTGTAGAAAAGTAGGAAGAAAGATAAATAGGATAGTCATAAGTAATCATTAAGGGTTTACTCGCCAATAAGATTAGAACCAACGAGAAAGGACTTAATCTCGGTGCGTTGCATCGAACTATACACTTCATATAAAACTAGCAATAAAACAAGTGACAAACTACTTATCTATCAGGACAGGTCTTCTTATTGTCTCAAGTATTTATCTGTGTACGTGTGTGCTACTTGCTGATTCGTGCCTATTAGTTTAGTTTATTATTTAATTGCAACCAATCGTGCCAGTCTCTCAGGCTGAACCCCCTTGCGTTAGATTAAGTTGTATAGCTAACTTAAGATATTAAAATACTGATTAGAATAACTAGATAATACGTTCCACTCTTAGTGATCGACACTCTACTTACCATTATATTCATACTGACCGGGTACACTGCTCGTTAAGTGTGTGTGTTATTGATAAGTCGGCTAAATATAAATTTAAAACTTGAGTAGGCATTAATACTGCTAAACCACAACGACACATCGCACGCATCAGTTGCCGACACGGCACGAGTAGAGTTAGAGAAGTAGAAAGCGGAAGTTTAGAGTTGGTTAAGAATTATAAGGACTAAGATAGGAGGGTTGGAATTAGGCCATGGGTTTTAGTTGAGACTTAGGAGAAACCTTGGGGAGATGGAGAAATTGTAAAGATGATATAATGTGCCTTGCGGTGTGGTACAAAATATGATGAATGAAAGTAATGGAATGTGAACGTATTAGTCGAGTGTGATTATGTAAAGTCAAATGGTACGAGTTTCTTAAGTATCAAGTAGTCAAAGAACTAGAGTAGAGGATAAAGCGAGTGAGATGGTGATGCAACGGTAGTAGGGCGGATTAGAATGATGACTAGTGGTAATAAGTATGTCTTGTAAATCTAAGCAAGAGTGGTATGGTATAAAAGTAAACGGGAAGTAATGGGGACTAAGGATGTGTGGGGTGTTATAGTATGTATGGAGTTGCAAGATCACTTAGATCATTGCACTAAGTGAACTAGGAATTTAGGGTGCTAGGAATGAGATGAGTTATGTAACTAAGTGTAGGATAGTAAAGAATGACATATTTCGGGGACAAAATCTAAATAAGGAGGTTAGAATTGTTAGACCCGTATCCCGGTTACGAGTAGGCCCCACCCTAGATGGAATATGCTAAGGACTTATGTGATTGGTTGGTCAACAAAGTTATGTGGAAGTCAAACCCGATAGACAAACTGACAGTCAAAGTATGACTAATGTAGTAATATAAAATATGGTGTATAACTAAAGGGACCTAAGTTGCCATTGTGGTAAAATGTTATAGTAAGTATTGTGGTTTAAATAGAAAGAATAGGACTTGAGGGGCTTAATGTGCCAATGGACCAAAGTTACCACCTAACTATTATAACTAGGATAATCTAGAGTTTTCTTCCATTATTGATGTGTGAGGCCGGTTCTTAGTGAGGGAAAAAGAGAGGGAAAAGTTGGTGGTGTCTTTTGAAGAAGAAGAAGATGAAGAACAAGTGACCATAGTCTTCCCTAGCAATAATCCACTCCAAGTAAGTGTTCTAATCTATGAGTTAATGATGATTATTGAGGTGAAGGGTTATGGGTTAACTGGGTTTTGATCACATGATCATAGGATGATCATGTGATGACATAGAAAAGATGATGGGTAAGTTAAATGGGTTTTAAAATCCTTTGATTTTGATATGTTGTGATAATAAGTTTTGGTGATGGTTATGGTTAGGAAGTAATGATGATGATGATGATGATGACTAGTAAGAATGATGATGATGGTGGTGAAATCCTGATATGATAGTTAGCTTGGATATGAGGTAAGTAACTCTTACTAAAACATGTATTATATGTGTATTTATCATGTATGTGTTGTGGTTGTATAAGAGTATAGGAGTTGGATTTAGAATGATTGTAAGCTAAGGATGGTTGGCTAGTGATCTTGACTAAGGGTATGTTAGCTTGTTGGACTTGGACTAGTTAAGGTATGTTGTTGATTATGGTTGTGATGAATGGATGTGATTATGTTATGAAGTTGTGTATGATATGAGTGGTATGTAATAGCTTAGAGGCTTTTATGTGATTATGATGCTTATGTGGAAATATGTGTATGAGATATGTTTTATGTCGGGTTACTTACTAAGCGTAAGCTTATTCATTTAGTTTTCAATGTTTTTGTAGGATTATGCGCGACGGAAGGAAGTTCATGGGTTATAGCATAAGGATTTGGAAGAGGATTTGGAAGATAATAAGTATTAGGAGCTAGGTAGAATACCGAGCTCGAGATAAGGTTGTACCCCGAGAGTCTCTTTTATGAGTCGTATAAGGTGTGTCAAATTCGTGTAATGAATTGGTGGTCTAACGATGTGTCAAGTATGTTTTATGTGTTATGGGTTAAGTTAAGGGGGTGTTTGGCTAATGTGTAAAAGTACCCAGTTTGGGTTGTTCATGGGTCAAGTATGGGTGGAACATGTTTGATGTGTTTAATATATGATTTTGGTCAAGTTTGAGGCGTTGTGGAAGTCGTATTTAGCATATGTCATGAAATGGGTCAAAACGGGTTTTTGGTGTAAAACCCGTGATTGTGGAAGTACGTTTTTCGAGAGTCAAATTGTAAATGTTTTTATCTGGAAATGAGCCCATAGATATAGTAATGAAATCTGGAAAGTTTGGTTAGGTTTCGAGTCCGGGAGGTTGGAGTTTCGGATGGAGGCCGCTGTCAGATTTTTGGTAAACTTCGAAAAATCGTATCTTTTAATCCGTAAGTCGTCACGAGTCGTGCCATGTAACACCCCAACCCGAAAAGGGTAAAGACATCACAATAATGGTTTCATATCAGATCAAAACAAAGCATACATCTATTGTAATACAAGAATTCTCAAATGTTACAAATGAAATACAGATACTACAAGATTACAAAAGAACTTCCAATAAATGCTAATTCCGAAATAATGATAACTTCTAGTCATTCCTAAATCCAGAATAGCTATCAAGTCTTTTAAGTCCAAGGTACTCTCCACTCATTCCCAGCTTCCTACTAAAAACCTGCCGCAGGAAAAGAAATGCGGCTGAGCTACGAGAGCTCAGTGAACAGATATAACGATAACAAACAGTAATAGAGAATAGTACAGAGTAACAGAAATAAAAGTCATGCAGATATAATATGGTTTAAGGGATAAGTAAATGAATAAGTATAAAGGAAAGAGAGAAAGGGATAGTAATCCACCACGAGCCCAGAAACAGATCATATCATATCGTAACCATAAATCTTCAAATCATATAGAGGGGAGACCTCTCAGATAATCAGATAATATGAGGGGTGTCCTCATTCTTCAAATGGAGTAGCTAGCTCCCAGACATATGTGAAAGGCGTGTATTGCACACAAGCACCAGTCACCAGACAATAATAAATCATATATAGATAATCCACTAAACAGATCAGATCTAGGATGCATCCATACGCCCCCGCAGATAAATAGTGGCCAAAATAATATAATGCGCATATCAGATAACAGATAAGGGGACGGTGTGTAACATCACTCAAACACACTAGAGTCATGCCAGTGGTGCATCACAGACATGGACATGGAACCCCCATGCCTAGGGTCACAGATTTTGGCTCGGGTATCAAACTAGGAGTCAGATATCATATCAAACTAGAGTGTCATATCAAAAGGTTCATATATCAAATGGTACATAACAGATGGTTCATATCAAATATCTCAGAAGTAATATCAAAGGTCCAAATTAGAGTTTATCAGATCAAGGTTCATATTCAATAATCAAGTCATGGTTCAGATCAAAAGTCCGTTTCTGAAGTTTCTATCAAAAGTCCATTTTAAACAATCCTTTAATTCATGATTTTCATAAAACGATCCTTTAAAGTAGTTTTCATAAAAATAGTCTTTCAAAACGGTTTTTCATAAAGCTAGTCTTCAAAATATAGTGTTCATAAAAGTTAGTAACCTTTCATATAAAAGTAGTTTCGCATCATTTATAAACATCTTTTTAAATTGGTTTTTCTCAAAACATTTCCATGGTATAAAAAAAAAGTTTTCATAAGATAGATTCATATCAGAGGTCATATCAAATGGAATCAACAGAGGAGGTTCAAGCAAAGGGAATCATAGCAATGGCATCAGATCAAAAACTAATGGATCAGAATATGAAAGAGATCATGAGAAACCTTATAAGGAAGGTCAGAATATCTGTACCTTATACCGCAAATGAAAACACAACAGAAAATATCAAAGTCGGAAGCAAACTCCATCTTCAGCGAATCTACATGAATACATGGTCGTCTTATTATTAATATCTTCTTCAAATCAGATTTCTCATTTTAGTCGGCTTTCCATTTTTAGTAACTTTCCAATTATAGTAACTTTCCTCATTTAGAAACTTTAATTATCAACATTCCCGTTTATCAAATCAAAGTACTAAAGATGACCATATTCATAGTTTAATGTTCATAATGTCATTTACATAAGTTTAGGGTTCATAATGTAGTTTTCATAATTTTAGGGTTCAATATGTAATTATCACAAGTTTAGGGTTTAAAGTGACATTATGATAAGATTAGGGTCTAAAGTGTAAATATATTCAAGTTACATGTTTTTACAAGTTAAGTCCTTTAGTTTTTGCAAAATAACCATTTACACCCTTTAGTTTATAAAATAAACACATAACACTCTTTAAACAACTTTTACACTTCTCACAGATTTTACACTCAATTTAGTACTGTTTCCCTCGATTTTTAATCCTTATAAGAACTCAGAGATAAAATTCCAAAAAATTTATAAAGGTGCCCAGATGTATTAAGAATTTACCCTAATTTTTCCAGAACTTATTATTAAGTATGACTATAGTTTAAAAATCCTTTATTCCAAGTCGTTCAGATTACTGATAAGTCTTAACATACGAAAAGTAAACAGTTCAAAGCCCTATCAAATAAATTTATAAAAATCTAAAAAAATTCCAGAAATTCACCTATATCCCAAATATTATCTTATTAAAATTTTAGATCATAACTCTATATATATTTAAAATTAAAAATCATAAACTACAGGTGAATTTTCGTAACCCGAAATACAGTTTTGACATCCGATTCCATAAATTCGAAAAATGTGACTTCCAAACCTCTAAAAATTATGAGGTTAATTTCTACAGAAAGCTAATTCATTGAACTTAATTCTAGACTCAAAAATGACCCAAAAACACGTTCACATCATTAAGATACAGCCGATTAAAGTCGAACAAATTTCCAGATCAGCAGCAGTGTTCATTATTTCATGTAATCCGTTAGGGTTTTGCTATTCCCATGGTTAATTCTTGATACAAAAACAATTATTGTTGACCTCAAATCAGACCCAGGTTGATTCATATGAGTTTTATCATGTTCTTAATATTTCGTATCAAAATCACAACAACGGGTCAATCATATTAGGTTTTTTTATAATTGTTATTTCATGTGAACATGTTATGATCATATATGTCTTTGTTCTATATTTTATGTGTATAAATCCGACAAAACAAACAAGGAACAAAACAAAGAATCAACAAGAGGAATTGGTATTGAACAAGAATGATTTAGTTACCCCCGTTTCGCGATCAAGAGAGGAAGAAGAACACAAGATCAACACCCAAAATCCAGCCGAATGAAACCCTAACAAGCTTCCTTCGAGCAGCCATTAAACACACGACCAAATACCACCACAACCTAGAGATCAATGTAGTCGATCACTACACTCACTCACCATGTAAATGCCACAAGAAAACTTCACCTTATGGCTGCTGCTGCTGATCGAATAGGGGAAGAAAAAGAAACAGCCGATGTTTTGTTTTTAGGGTTATCAAAGGAGTGAAATTTTCAGTATAAGGGATTGGAGAACAACCGTATGTTTTGATTATGGGTACACAAGGAATGGGCCAAATTTATTATGGGCTTATGATCACTCAAACACTACTAGAAAAAGAGCCTTTAATGACATGTTTTTTATGACACACACAATATAATGACACGCAAAACTGTAAGTCATAAAAAAACTGTCATAAATTGTAAAATCTGAAGGCTAGACGACAGTCATTTTTGTGTGTCATAAAATTCACGTCATATCTCAAATTTTTTAAAAAACACGGACCACAAAAGCTTGAAAAGTTTCAAATCCCCTTTTATTTGTTTCCCTCTCACAAAATCACAAAAGCTTGAAAAATTTCAAATCCTTATTTTTTTTAAGGAAAACCATCCACTGCCTCTCTTTCCCATTTTAATAAAAGATCAGATCTTATCTTAAGATCTATCTCCCTTACTACACAGCCTCACCCACTCTCCTCCTTCTCTCTTGATAACCGCCTCTCCACCGCCTCATTTCACGGCCACCACACAATCACGAGTTGCCACCATCATCCATTTTTATTGAAGGTCCATGGTTGTGGTGTCATTTGGGGTTTAAATCATGGTCTTTGGCTCTCGTTTGGTTCGAGAACCACCACCGAGCCACGCCACCATCTCTCATCCTTCCTCGCTCTAGTTATTTTCTTGGTATGTCGAAACCTAAACTACTTTGATAATCTTTTTGTTTAAATTAATAATAAAATAGGATGTTTGTTTATTATTAATTTTTGATGTCATTGTTAATGTTTGGATTTCGGATTTTGATTTA
The DNA here is from genome assembly GCA_021014915.2 of Artemisia tridentata subsp. tridentata. Classification (NCBI taxonomy): domain Eukaryota; kingdom Viridiplantae; phylum Streptophyta; class Magnoliopsida; order Asterales; family Asteraceae; genus Artemisia; species Artemisia tridentata. The sequence continues at coordinate 329,214,544 of CP139507.1, read as the reverse complement.
AGCAGTGTGTGTGTTCTTGTTATTGATTTTTTTGAGTCATTGTTATTGTTTGACTTCTTTTGGTCTTGGGTCGACTAGGATTTTGGTTTGTGACCCATTTTGGTCATAGGTTTGTATGTGGAAATGTTGGTTTGATCTCGGCCTAAATATAATGTTGTTAGGATTTGGCTGGAGTCGCGACTGTTGGGTCCGTTTGATTTGTTCCAGTCGAGTTAGTTTTGTTGTGATTTCGGTATTAGCTTATTTATAAGGCTGTGGATTTACTCTTTTAGTTTGGTCCGAATCATCATCCGAATCCTTGTTGTATTCGGTTCATTAAGTCTCAAGTGCATGTGTTGATTTTGTGTATTGCATATAATTTTTTTTACTGATTGTTAAGTCTCATTTTGTGTCATTGTTATGACAAAAGAGAAGAAAAAGGAATATGTAGACATATTACAGTTACGGTGTTCGGTTTTGAGCTTAGTCATGTTTAGTGGTCATTAGAAGATATAAAGAGTTTGTTTTGTTGAGTTTTCGTTTAGAAAAGAGTGTATGGTTTGAGTTGCAGCCAATGTGGTGCAACAAAGGAGTGGTTCAGTCACAAATAGGGTGTGTTAAAAATCACTTAGAATAAGTGGGGGTTGATCGCTTGTTTTTGTCTCGGGTTCAAAACGATGTCTCATCTCGGTTTGTTGTTGTGATAGTAAATAAGGGGAGGGGTAGTATAAAGAGTGTGTCGTCTTCTTTTCTTCATGCTGTGAAAACACATACGAATGGAAACATGAAATAAGCATAGAACTGGTATTATTATTTTAACAGGTAACCTAATTGTATGAGAGGGAGAAAAGCTTGGGCTTTTGGAGATGTTTTACTGAAAATTTCTTCTATACTGGTTTGATTGTCGGAACACTATTACAAGAAAGAATAGGTTGACGAAGAACAGGATTAGAGCTTCTACAGGGGAGTTATTAGGTCCTGTGCTACAGCCAAAGCCTCGGCTATATCATCCGTCTGAAGACATTTCGGATAGCGAAGAATCTGATGAGAATGGGGACGCCATACTTAGACCTGCTGAAACTAGTAGGACTATTATTGAGGTAATTTTCATACTTGTATAAAATAAATATTGTTAAATTTCAGTCTTACAGTAAAACAGCCTACTTTGACAGTGTTATATGTGTTGATTTATAATAGACGTGTTTTAGCCAAAAAAGAAAAATAATTTTCGTATTATCCATCTTGAAAAGGATTAAATAATAAGCATATGCTCGCCTGCTAAGAGACCTGCTGGTGTTTTGAATTGGACAGCGGGGGCAGCTTAAGGGGCCTGATCATGCTGATCTTCGCTTCAAATGCAGGACTGGGATCGGCAGCCTGAATACAGTGCATATAGAGAAAGTAGCTTCGGGAATGGGATACTTGAGGTGAAGAATGAGACACATGCTTTATGGACATGGCATCGGAATCAGGATATGTATAATGAAGTCGGTGATCAAATACTTATAATGGTGCATAGTTTGGTTAGGTTATCCTAATTACAACTAGGTTACCTGTTACTAACTTGTGGTTGTATGAAACACATTGTTTTGATATATATGAAATTCGCTCTTTTGCTATTTGTGTATTTATTTGTATTATGAGATCAACTGTTATTTAATGTGTGGATATTAGTAATTTTATAAATTTTTTTTTTTTTTTTTTTTAAATTTGAACCATGACACGCAAAAAAGGTGTCGTAAAAGGGTGTCATAAAAGCGTGTCATAAATTCATGACGCGCGAAATGCGTGTCATAAAGCTTTATGACGGGTCGATTAATGACACCAAAAAGCGTGTCATCTGACCCCCTTTATGACACGCAATGCGCGTCATTAAAGGCTTTTTTTCTAGTAGTGAAAGTTAATGCATGATACCTCCTCTATTTAATTGGGCCAAAATTTGGTTATTGATCAAATAAGGTGTCACCTATACTAGGCTAGCATTAGAGAACATTGTTTTGGTGAACTTCAAATTAAATGCAAGGTTTTATTTGTAGCCTAATTCATTACATAACTTAGGATTTAATTAATTTAGGTTAAGTATCATGGTGTTACTTATCAAATTTTCATATGTTCTTAAAAATTCAAATTTGAGGGCATTTTTGTCATTCCAGATTGTTTTAATTTTGGGGTTTTACAACTTCTTCCCCTCTAAAAGAAAAATTTTCGTCCTCGAAAATTGAGGTGAAACGAAACGGAAGCACAACTGACTGTGAACAGAAATATGAAAGACTTGTTTCTCATGACTCTATCTTGTTGATCAAAGCTTCGGTTTCCTCAGAAAAGACAAATCATACTGAAATCAGATCAAAAGAATAATATACCAAACGTAATAGATGATAATCAGATTCTCTCGGAAGAGACGCAGGAAATACATAGGATTTTGACGGATATGCCGTCCACAAAATTGGATTAGACAAATCAGATGAGAACGTGTAGAAGATAGATTGTCGATAACATCGATTGGCAGAAAGTTCTACAACAGAACATAAGATTCTTATCGGAAGCGCAGAGGTCAGCAAAATGCGTGACGAGAATCCAGACGTATCAATTCGCATAACGGTGAAAGCAGATTAAGCGTATAGGTGGAATGAATCTAAAGTCTCACTAATCACGGGTAATCCAACGGAGTTCAAATTCTAAACTTCTTAGGTACTCCCCAAGATATCCTATGCCCACAACAAGTGCACGTTATATGATGTAAGTATTATCACGTTGGCCAGACGTCATAATACTGGCATCATATAATTATGCCCTCATGATGGTCATACTTTTATCTCAAGTCGTAATCAAAACCACCTATCTTAATTCACCTAGTAATTCTACAGTCTCAGAGGTCAACAAAATCAAATGCCATAGTCAAGAGGAAAAATAAAATTATTCGTAAGAGTATCAAAATCCCATATTGCTTAGCAGAAGTGAGTTACGCCGTCACGAGCATCATATCTTCCACGAGCATCATATCTTCCACAATTCGCCAAAATCTCTCAAAACAAAGCCATCACCGAACATACGAAAAATAAATACGAACTGAAATGCTTCAAGGGAGCTTAAATCTTAAGAGGTTCTTATTATGATATAACGAAACTTAAGAGGGTCAACGGAAATGAAAGTTAGTCGTCAGAACTTCGGCCTTCATAGAATCAATTCTTCCAAGCATAAAGGGTCTGTTTCAAATTTTCGTTCGTTCAGTACATCCAATCTCCTCAAGTCCGGTTAATCTACCTTCGTCTGTCCATCAGTCGGGAAGTGAAACCAAAATCAGAAACTTGTGTCTGGTTCGTCGAGCCTCCTGCAGTTCTTCTTGTAATGTGATGGAGTATTGTGGATTTCCAGCACGATCTTTAAATCTTCTTCATCATCCAGTCTGCTTCCGCTCTCAATTCATCTTAGTACAACCAAGATGAATAGGGAAGTGAGACTGCATGTCTTCATCAGCTCCAGGTTCGCCATCTTGACCAGAATTTCTTCTTGTGCATCGCCAACACTTCTGTCTTGAAAGGAATGTCTTCACTCTTCGGGGTAGCCTCCGCAGTTATCAACAAATATCAATCTCCCAGAATGCACAAATGATCGTCAAATTTCTAAGAAGGTGCAAAGAAATGATTTTCATGCTCTTCCTCGTTTCTGGACGTACTATTAAGTCATACAATGACCACTTGCCCAAGTACTCACGAGAAAACATCATTTATCAATTTCACAGAACAGTCAGAGCTTTAGCTAATACTATTAGCGTCACTAACCGTCATAGCAGTCGTTACAAATACGGAAGTGATTTCAAGAATAACTTCAATTCATCAGAAGGAAACTTCGCGCTCCGAAATTAAACAAATACATAGTCGTTTCAGGGTGGATGAATATTGGCCCCTAACAGCATTATGGTTCAGCTTCCTGTAATCAATACATATCTCCAGTCACCATCCTTCTTTATCACGAACGAACTAAAACACACCCAGGAAATACATTTAAGTAAACTCACTTCCTGGTCTTCGGTTGCCGTTCTTCCCGGTTGCTCGAATCAATTTATATGATTCCGAACACATCTGAAAGACACCTCCGCTTAGTGACTAGACAATCTCTCGGTATCCTGTCAAATTCTACTTCACACTTCGGTGGAAAAACATGTGGTTCAGTCACGAATCATATTCAGAAAACTCAGGGTGCCAAATACCTCTCAAGGTAAGATTCATTTATTGGGGTACGAAATGGGTTCTAGGAAAACTTCATAGCCGCGAAAGTAACATACGAGTCTCCAGAGTAATAGTGATAGCAAAGGGTTTAACAATCGGTAATCGTAGTAGGGAATTCAAAATTGTTTCAAACGCCAAAGGTGAGACATAGAAGGGTAGTTTCAATATTTGAATGCTCAATCAACAAATTCCTTGTCAGAATAAAATCGAAGTTAACTATCCAAAGAAAGACAGATCAGCATAGCAAACTTATCTTTCAAAGGTGAGAGGGAAAACATTCTTATGCTCGTAGTTACACACCACAAGACTTCTCATAGGGACAGAGATGGGTGAAACGAAATCAAATAGTGTCGGAAGATTCATAGGTACTTATCAAAAGCAAAAGACAAATAACAAAACATATCCAGTACGTCATCGCCATAGAGGTTCTCAGAGTGCCCGAAGAGGCGTCAAAATGATTAACGAAAGGATCAGAGATCAGAGTCAAAATCTGAAGATGAGGATCAAATAGTGTCAGGTAATTATTATGAAATTTTCAATGCCTTCAAGATTTAATCAGGTTCAAATCTTAGGTGGTGCAAATCATAAGCTTTCACTTTCCAAAAGTGATATCAACCGGATCTAACCAAAAGCAAGGCACGAATCAGAGTGATGCGGAAGCAAAGATACTTAAACAAATGCCTTATAGTCTACCCATTCCTCACCGGTCAAAACTTACGTTCCTATAGGGAAATCTTAAAGCAAATTTTCAAAGGTTATCTTGCGAGCGCCTACAGGGAAAACTTAGTGGTCCTAACTTACACAGGTCAAGGGTAAATGTATTACGAATCGCAGCCTGTCTCTCTGATACCATAAATTGTAACACCCCAACCCGACAAGGGTAAAGACATCACAATAATGGTTTCATATCAGATCAAAACAAAGCATACATCTATAGTAATACAAGAATTCTCAAAGGTTACAAATGAAATACAGATACTACAAGATTACAAAAGAACTTCCAATAAATGCTAATTCCGAAATAATGATAACTTCTAGTCATTCCTAAATCCAGAATAGCTATCAAGTCTTCTAAGTCCAAGGTACTCTCCACTCATTCCCAGCTTCCTACTAAAAACCTGCCGCAGGAAAAGAAATGCGGCTGAGCTACGAGAGCTCAGTGAACAGATATAACGATAACAAACAGTAATAGAGAATAGTACAGAGTAACAGAAATAAAAGTCATGCAGATATAATATGGTTTAAGGGATAAGTAAATGAATAAGTATAAAGGAAAGAGAGAAAGGGATAGTAATCCACCACGAGCCCAGAAACAGATCATATCATATCGTAACCATAAATCTTCAAATCATATAGAGGGGAGACCTCTCAGATAATCAGATAATATGAGGGGTGTCCTCATTCTTCAAATGGAGTAGCTAGCTCCCAGATATATGTGAAAGGCGTGTATTGCACACAAGCACCAGTCACCAGACAATAATAAATCATATATAGATAATCCACTAAACAGATCAGATCTAGGATGCATCCATACGCCCCCGCAGATAAATAGTGGCCAAAATAATATAATGCGCATATCAGATAACAGATAAGGGGACGGTGTGTAACATCACTCAAACACACTAGAGTCATGCCAGTGGTGCATCACAGACATGGACATGGAACCCCCATGCCTAGGGTCACAGATTTTGGCTCGGGTATCAAACTAGGAGTCAGATATCATATCAAACCAGAGTGTCATATCAAAAGGTTCATATATCAAATGGTACATAACAGATGGTTCATATCAAATATCTCAGAAGTAATATCAAAGGTCCAAATTAGAGTTTATCAGATCAAGGTTCATATTCAATAATCAAGTCATGGTTCAGATCAAAATTCCGTTTCAGAAGTTTCTATCAAAAGTCCATTTTAAACAATCCTTTAATTCATGATTTTCATAAAACGATCCTTTAAAGTAGTTTTCATAAAAATAGTCTTTCAAAACGGTTTTTCATAAAGCTAGTCTTCAAAATATAGTGTTCATAAAAGTTAGTAACCTTTCATATAAAAGTAGTTTCGCATCATTTATAAACATCTTTTTAAATTGGTTTTTCTCAAAACATTTCCATGGTATAAAAAAAAAGTTTTCATAAGATAGATTCATATCAGAGGTCATATCAAATGGAATCAACAGAGGAGGTTCAAGCAAAGGGAATCATAGCAATGGCATCAGATCAAAAACTAATGGATCAGAATATGAAAGAGATCATGAGAAACCTTATAAGGAAGGTCAGAGTATCTGTACCTTATACCGCAAATGAAAACACAACAGAAAATATCAAAGTCGGAAGCAAACTCCATCTTCAGCGAATCTACATGAATACATGGTCGTCTTATTATTAATATCTTCTTCAAATCAGATTTCTCATTTTAGTCGGCTTTCCATTTTTAGTAACTTTCCAATTCTAGTAACTTTCCTCATTTAGAAACTTTAATTATCAACATTCCCGTTTATCAAATCAAAGTACTAAAGATGACCATATTCATAGTTTAATGTTCATAATGTCATTTACATAAGTTTAGGGTTCATAATGTAGTTTTCATAATTTTAGGGTTCAATATGTAATTATCACAAGTTTAGGGTTTAAAGTGACATTATGATAAGATTAGGGTCTAAAGTGTAAATATATTCAAGTTACATGTTTTTACAAGTTAAGTCCTTTAGTTTTTGCAAAATAACCATTTACACCCTTTAGTTTATAAAATAAACACATAACACTCTTTAAACAACTTTTACACTTCTCACAGATTTTACACTCAATTTAGTACTGTTTCCCTCGATTTTTAATCCTTATAAGAACTCAGAGATAAAATTCCCAAAAATTCATAAAGGTGCCCAGATGTATTAAGAATTTACCCTAATTTTTCCAGAACTTATTATTAAGTATGACTATAGTTTAAAAATCCTTTATTCCAAGTCGTTCAGATTACTGATAAGTCTTAACATACGAAAAGTAAACAGTTCAAAGCCCTATCAAATAAATTTATAAAAATCTAAAAAAATTCCAGAAATTCACCTATATCCCAAATATTATCTTATTAAAATTTTAGATCATAACTCTATATATATTTAAAATTAAAAATCATAAACTACAGGTGAATTTTCGTAACCCGAAATACAGTTTTGACATCTGATTCCATAAATTCGAAAAATGTGACTTCCAAACCTCTAAAAATTATGAGGTTAATTTCTACAGAAAGATATTTCATTGAACTTAATTCTAGACTCAAAAATGACCCAAAAACACGTTCACATCATTAAGATACAGCCGATTAAAGTCGAACAAATTTCCAGATCAGCAGCAGTGTTCATTATTTCATGTAATCCGTTAGGGTTTTGCTATTCCCATGGTTAATTCTTGATACAAAAACAATTATTGTTGACCTCAAATCAGACCCAGGTTGATTCATATGAGTTTTATCATGTTCTTAATATTTCGTATCAAAATCACAACAACGGGTCAATCATATTAGGGTTTTTTTTATAATTGTTATTTCATGTGAACATGTTATGATCATATATGTCTTTGTTCTATATTTTATGTGTATAAATCCAACAAAACAAACAAGGAACAAAACAAAGAATCAACAAGAGGAATTGGTATTGAACAAGAATGATTTAGTTACCCCCGTTTCGCGATCAAGAGAGGAAGAAGAACACAAGATCAACACCCAAAATCCAGCCAAATGAAACCCTAACAAGCTTCCTTCGAGCAGCCATTAAACACACGACCAAATACCACCACAACCTAGAGATCGATGTAGTCGATCACTACACTCACTCACCATGTAAATGCCACAAGAAAACTTCACCTTATGGCTGCTGCTGCTGATCGAATAGGGGAAGAAAAAGAAACAGCCGATGTTTTGTTTTTAGGGTTATCAAAGGAGTGAAATTTTCGGTATAAGGGATTGGAGAACAACCGTATGTTTTGATTATGGGTACACAAGGAATGGGCCAAATTTATTATGGGCTTATGATCACTCAAAGTTAATGCATGATACCTCCTCTATTTAATTGGGCCGAAATTTGGTTCTTGATCAAATAAGGTGTCACCTATACTAGGCTAGCATTAGAGAACATTGTTTTGGTGAACTTCAAATTAAATGCAAGGTTTTATTTGTAGCCTAATTCATTACATAACTTAGGATATAATTAATTTAGGTTAAGTATCATGGTGTTACTTATCAAATTTTCATATGTTCTTAAAAATTCAAATTTGAGGGCATTTTTGTCATTCCAGATTGTTTTAATTTTGGGGTTTTACATGCCACCTGTCGTTTTGAAGGTAATTGAGTCTAGTTTCATTTAAAAATAGTCTCAAGGTCTAAAAGTTTATAGATTTTTGTCAATGGTCAAAAGTGTAATCAGATGTCCGTAAAAGTCAAGCGTTTTTCATGTAAAAAGTTTTAATTTTTTGTCTAAGCGTGCACGGGGTGTTACAGTGTTCGTTCACAGTTTTGAAATCAAAAACGTACGTAGCCTCTGATGCCAAATGTTGTCCCAATATCGATACAAAGTTGCAAGATAAATTTACTGAATAAGAATTGTATTATCGATCTAACCTTTTTCGGTTTACAATCGGTACATATTTATAGGTTTCTAAGGTTCAACCGAACCATTGTGTCTGTTCGGTAAAAGTTACAACAGAACACAATAACTACCATATCTAACTTAACTACCTTTAACCGAATAACGGTTATAAACTATCTAATAACCATGTTCAGCCCTTAGGCTTTTAGTTTGTTACATATTAACTAAGCAATGTCGAGATTATAGTCCACAGGGACAAGCCTGTTATAGCGGGACTTGCATATTAAAAACAAAGTGTATGGGAAAGTTAAGTTAGGAAGGGACGTGCTCAGAAGAACTAATAAACCAACTTGCTACTATATGTCATATATGATGCGCATTGTCATATATGAAACTCTTGGTTACCCATAATGACAATTATTTTCACTTAGAATTGCAATAAGATGAGTTGTGCATGGTTGTTTGCTATATATTAATTCCTGGATGAAACTTTCATAAATAGGGATTATATATAGTGTAGCTTAGGTTTTAGCTGACTTTGATTACATAAATTGAGTCAAGAACCATCAAATTTCTCGAAATTTACTCAGCATGTATATTTCGTACAATAAATCTTGGATGGGTATAGTTTGATCCTATCATGTCTTAATTAGTTGTTTTTCTTAGAATCTGTTTTATTTTTCACGTCCTTTGTGTGAAGATTGTAAACTCTGATGGCATTTGTGTTAGATGATGAAGCTGTTTTAGTTCATACAAGAAAATTTCCTTCAATTTTTTGTAAATTAAGAGAGAATTGGGGCGTGATGGTCAATGATGTAGGGTGAAAACAAATTACACAGTTTACCACATTCAAGTTCTATAAAACAGTAAGAATTTAATTTCCAGCTTCACGAATATGCTCTTTTTCACTCCTGACTCTTGTACCAGTAGATGCCTTTGTTCTTTTCATCACTTTCATTGGGCTCAATGAAAAGACAGTTCTTGGATTCTCTCCATAACGCCACAAAAAATGGAGTACTGTCACTTTGATAAAACTCACCCATTATGGGCCTGATCGCCTTGGTGGCTTCCATGGCATGATAATGAGGAATGTACGAGAATAAATGATGTAGCACATGTGTGTCGGTAATGTTATGGAACACCTTGTTAAGAACTCCGTAGTCCCTGTCAATAGTCGAGAAAGCACCTTTCATCCAGTTCCATTCGGAGTCATCATAGTGTGGCAAAGAAGGGTGAGTATGATGAAGGTATGTTATGGTCACAACAAATGCATTCATGACCATCAACGCACCTCCGTAGGCGCAGAATACCCAAGTGAATCCTTGAACCATAGCCACTTTGTACAACAAGTAAGAAAAGCTGACAAGTCCTATATCAGACATGAGAATCAAAACTCGCTCGTTATCTGAGAAAATCGGGCTTCTAGGATCATAGTGGCTAGCGAATTTATCATAAGGTCTTCCAGCAGCATTAATAGACAAATAAATGTACCATCCGAGAGTGAGTTTTACAATAAGGGTTAGAGTTCGACCAATAGGATTGTCGAGGTAAAACGCAGATGATGCAAGTTTGGATCTTGTCTTTGGGACGTATACCTCGTCATGTTCAAGTGAACCCGTGTTAGCATGGTGACGGCGATGACTTATTTTCCAGGAAAAATATGGGGTTAATAGGAATGAGTGTAAAATAAACCCTATAGTATCCTCGAGCCATACATAGTCACTGAAAGCATGGTGTCCACATTCATGAGCAATAAGCCAAATACCCATGAACACACAACCTTGAAGAAACCAGTAAATGGGCCAAGCAAGATAAGGAAGAGGGTGAGGGAGCTGTGGTATATAAGTTGTGGCAACATAGTAAAATACGGAAGCCGCAGTAAGGTCAGCTACCAGATAAGAAAATGATCGAATCATGGATCTTTCGAAACAATGAGGTGGTATCGCTTTCTTGAGATCTGCTAACGTAAATGGTGGTTTTGAGGTTGGGGCTCTTTTGATAACGTTTGTATCGGGTTTCTTAGCATCTAGATCACGAGGATTCGAACGGCCACCAGCGCCCATGTTATCTAGCTAGTGTGGATTCACTTGATTAGTGTGGTAATAAAAGAAAGAAGTGAGTTGAGTTTGGCTTTGGATGTCTTATTCCAGTTACATATATATACACTTTAAGGTATCTAGTATTATAAGTGTGGCCGCCTTTGTTTACTGTCCTGAGTTCAAACATTATTTTAATTTAACTGGCAGTCAAGAATAACAAACTAAAGTCCAAAATTTCGGTTGTTGTACATGCCTGTAGGCCTTAAATTGCTCGTGCTAAATACACTTAAAGGTCCTTTGCATTTTTTTTTATTTATTTTTTTTTAATGGCTTCCATTTTATATTTCATCAAAATACAATTTACATTGGTTGAAGCCAAACGAGCAATAAGCTGCGCCGCTAGCCCTTTTTGAATTGCAAAGCTAACTCTTTTGAAAACTACATTCGTGGATCTATGTGTCATAATATTACTGTTCATAACTCGTTGAACTCTGTTGAGTAATTCCACCGCCTCTGGTGCAAGAAAACCAAATGTATCAAACGCGAAAGGAATAAACATGTGTTGATTTTCAATGCATGCTTTCTCGTGTTTTGTCACTTTGCACAAGGCGACTTTAAAAGCGGCATGTCCAGCTGTAAAACCCCGACTACTAAACCTCACGAGAGGAGAAACCCCGGTTAGATCCACACAAACATGTTTCCCCCTAACTCATTCAAAAACCAAAATGTCAGCCGGTCTCAGTATAGATCTTCCATCCGACAGGTCCATACGTGTATTTTAAAAATATCAAAGTCCGTACGTATCTATACTACCTATAAAGGAAAAATGGTCAAAGTGGAAAAGTGGAAAAGTGAAAAGTCAAGGAATGTGAAATGTTGAAAAATTTTATTAAAGGAAATTATGAAATGTAATTAATACTCTTATTAAAACACCCCATTACTTAAAAGTACAATGATTTATACACAATGTACAACCAATTAAAACAATTAATACAAATCACAAACCGGGTTGACCCGGGACGCTTCAAACCCGACGGGTTGAACCGGTTTAATTTGACCCGTTTTCGACCCAACCTAGCAAGCTGACCCGGTTTAAATCGACCAAATTTTCGACCGGAACGGTTCAACCGGTTGAACCACCCGGGTCGAACCGGGTTTCAAAACATTATGTTTAATTACCAAATCTTCAAACTTTTATTATTTTTCATTTATAACCAATTAAAACAATTAATACAAATCACAAACCGGGTTGACCCGGGACGCTTCAAACCCGACGGGTTGAACCGGTTTAATTTGACCCATTTTCGACCCAACCTAGCAAGTTGACCCGGTTTAAATCGACCAAATTTTCAACCGGAACGGTTCAACCGGTTGAACCACCCGGGTCGAACCGGGTTTCATAACATTATCTTTAATTCCCAAATCTTCAAACTTTTATTATTTTTCATTTATAACCTATAAACTTTTTTTATCAATAAACTATGTGTCGCTATAAAATCCCAAACCGGGTTAACCCGGGACGCTTCAAACCCGACGGGTTGAACCGGTTTAATTTGACCCGTTTTCGACCCAACCTAGCAAGCTGACTCGGTTTAAATCGACCAAATTTTCGACCGGAACGGTTCAACCGGTTGAACCACCCGGGTCGAACCGGGTTTCAAAACATTATGTTTAATTACCAAATCTTCAAACTTTTATTATTTTTCATTTATAACCAATTAAAACAATTAATACAAATCACAAACCGGGTTGACCCGGGACGCTTCAAACCCGACGGGTTGAACCGGTTTAATTTGACCCGTTTTCGACCCAACCTAGCAAGCTGACCCGGTTTAAATCGACCAAATTTTCGACCGGAACGGTTCAACCGGTTGAACCACCCGGGTCGAACCGGGTTTCAAAACATTATGTTTAATTACCAAATCTTCAAACTTTTATTATTTTTCATTTATAACCAATTAAAACAATTAATACAAATCACAAACCGGGTTGACCCGGGACGCTTCAAACCCGACGGGTTGAACCGGTTTAATTTGACCCATTTTCGACCCAACCTATCAAGTTGACCCGGTTTAAATCGACCAAATTTTCAACCGGAACGGTTCAACCGGTTGAACCACCCGGGTCGAACCGGGTTTCATAACATTATGTTTAATTCCCAAATCTTCAAACTTTTATTATTTTTCATTTATAACCTATAAACTTTTTTTATCAATAAACTATGTGTCGCTATAAAATCCCGTTGCTATGCACGGGTACTCGTCTAGTTATACAATATGTATTTTATAAATCTCAAAGTCCGTACGTGTTATACAATATGTTACGGAAAATATTTACCGAGTGTTCATAACGAGTATGTTGCATGTGTTTAAATGCATACACTTTGGGTAATAAAGTTTGGCTATAATATATTAAGGTGCAGTTTGGTTCGGGGGTATAGAACTGTAGGATTGGATTTGATGCAATAAACAATTGTTTGGTAAGTCTAAATGAAATCAAGGAATCAAACGATACCTAAAAAGTGATACCACAGGGGAAGTGGCTGGTTTCACCAAAAGGTCTGACAATGTTTTGTACTTATCATTTTCACACCGCTCATTTAGTCCACTCACCAAATAGGTTGCTACGTGGCAATGCAATAGTCCGTGTGATTCCAAAACAAAAAGACAAAACAATTGAAAATAATATTTTTATAACTTTATAAATCAAATTTTTTATATATAATAATATATATTCTCTCTCCTAATCCTTTCCCAAATCTTTCAAACCTTTCCCAAATCCGAATCCAATTCCAATCCCACTTACGAACCAAACGCACCCTAAGTCTATAAAAGTTAAACACATTACAAGATCATGTATTCATAATAAATAATTTAAGAAAAAATTACACGTTTGGTCCCTGTAGTTTGCTCAGATTTCATGTTTAATCCTTAAGTCGTTTTAATTACACCAGAAATACCTATTTTTAAAACTTTGCACTCATTTAGTCCATATTTTGGATGGGCCGTTAGTTTGACCGTTAAGTGATTAAATAATATTTTCCCGTTAGTTCCTCCGTTAATATTTTTTGCATCGTTAGTCCTCATTTTTGAAAATGAATTAGAAAGGGCATCATAGGCTCGAACTCGGGTCTTGTTGCCCAAAAACCAACGCCCCAACCATTGGGCTAAGCGTCCAGTGGTGTAATTATATAAAAATAAAATATATTTAACCCTTTTTTGGCTCAAACTCGTTTTTATCCATTTTCGTCTGTTTTTATACGTTTTCGTCCTTTTTTTACGTTTTCATTCGATTTCGTCCGTTTTTTTACATTTTGTCTACTTTTACGTTTTTTTCAGTGTTTTTATGTTTTCGTCTGTTTTTTTACGTTTTTTTTCCATTTTTTTACGTTCTCGTCCGTTTTTTTACGTTTTTATACGTATTCGTACGTTTTTACATGTTTTCGTCCGTTTTTATATGTTTTCGTCTGTTTTTTTTTATCTTTTCTTCCGTTTTTATACGCTTTCGTCTGTTTTTAACGTTTTCGTCCGTTTTTATACGTTTTCAACCATTTTTATATGTTCACGTTCGTTTTTTACACAAAAACGTAAAAAAACGTATCAAAACGGATAAAAACGTAAAAATAACAGACAAAAAGGTAAAAAACGAACGAGAATGTAAAAAAAGGGACAAAAACTTATAAGAACGGACGAGAACGTAAAAAGACAGAAAAAAAAGGTATAAAAACGTAAAAATATGAACGAAAACGTTAAAAAACGGACGAGAAAGTAATAAACGTATAAAAATGGAGGAAATCGTAAGATAAGGACAAAAACGTATTAAAACGGACGAAAACATAAAAAAACATTAAAAACGAACGAAAACGTAAAAAAATGGACAAAAACGTAAAAAAATGGACGAAAACATAAAAAAAATGACGAAAACGTTAAAACACGGACAAAAACGTATAAAACGTACAAAAAACGGACGAAAACGTATAAAAACAAACGAAAACGGATAAAAACGAGTTTGAGTAAAAAAAAATGTTAAATATAATTTATTTTTATATAATTAAGCCACTAGACGCTTAGTCCAGTGGTTAGGGCGTTGGTTTTTGGGCAGCAAGACCCGATTTCGAACCATGTTGCCTTTTTTAATTCATTTTAGTAAATGAGGACTAACGGTGCTAAAAATATTAACGGAGAGACTAACGGGCAAATATTATTTAAACACTTAACGGTCAAACCAAAGGTCCATCCAAAATAGGGAGTAAATGAGTGAAAGTTTTCAAAAATAGGTATCTCTGATGTAATTAAAATGACTTAAGGACTAAACATGAAATCTGAGCAAACCACAGGGACCAAACGTGTAATTTTTTCATAATTTAATTTAGATCACTTTTTCGGAACTAAAAGAATGTGGAATCGCACGTTTTAAAACAAGGGAATAGTGGCTACGGAAATAATATTATAATTATTATTGATTTAATAACATTGAACTTACTTTAGTCAAATGGTGTGCGCTACTGTGGAGGCTCGTTTAATGATATCCTCGAGGATGTTTCCTTCTTATTACATTACCTATAACCAACAAAAATTTGCCAGTATCTAAACTACACACCAGCAAAGCGAATACCAGTATCTTCTATTATATATCAACATCCAAATTTTTGAATATTATAAACACTTGCGCAGGGCCGTCCCGTGAATTTCTGGTGCCCTGAGCAAAAATTTAAAAATTGGCCCTTCAAAAAAGGTTTAATATCCATGAAAAATTGTCCAACCAAAAAGCCAAGAGTTAACTAGTAAACAATTAATGACTACTACTGCTAAAATAAAAAAAAACAAAAAACAAAAACTAATTGTGATACTCATAATAAAGAACACAGTGACAGTTGATCATAAGATTGTATGCGTTTTATTTGCTATGGACATTTGAAAATTGAATAACTAATTGAAAGTTGCATAGAATTTCTGTTATTGGGCTCTAGAAACAGGCCCTCTACACACACATAATACTGGGCTTTAAGAAAAACTGGTGCCCTTTAAATTTGTGAGGCCCTGTGCGCCGCCCAGGTTGCACTGGTCCAAATCCGGGCCTGCACTTGCGCAATAAGCATTTGAATTTGACAAAATAGGAGCTGGTGGACGGATGTCCCCATTGCTTTGAACGTGCACCCCATTATTATTGTCTGGTCTTAGATAAGTAAAATGTCACTCCATCGCTTTGAACGATCCCTCATCTGCTCCTCTTACAATGACATTTACACTCCAACAATAAATACTTTTGACGACTGCCCCTTTTAGTGATGACGCATGGTATTGCTAAAAGTCACAAAACGACAAAACTTTCAACCTTTGTCTTTGACTTTCAAGGAAGATTTTTTGTACAGGTTTAACCGTGGGACTCATAGTTTTAGCGGCGACACGTACGTGTCGTCGCAAAAATTAAGTTTTAATTAAATAATAAATATTTGAGATTAAATAATTTATTTTCCAATTTTCTTTTTTCGTGGTTCACTCCCAAACCCAATCTAGCCTATCAAA